>CM052445.1:55849783-55874924 GCA_028533085.1 Varecia variegata | reverse complement strand
AGCTTCTGGAACTCTTCAGTCAACAGCTCTACCTCATTCTGCCCTTCAGCCTAATTCCACACTCCATTTACCTCCTCTTCCCCTTCTACTCCAAACCCCTTCCAGAAAATCACAATGTGATATGAAAGGCAGAATCCTTAGGCTAATGCAATTTGAGGAGAATGGTCCTGAACAAGGCTGGTAGAAGTAAATATTAAAAGACAGGTGAAAATGAGATTGCCAAAGTAAACCATGAAAGGCTTAGATACTGAGATGAAAATAAGTGAGAAAGAAAAGATTAAATGTAATACTGAGTATGAATTTACCTTTTGGACCAGGAATCTCACTTCTGGTAATTTACCCTGAAGATACGTCTCTAAAACTATGAAAATATTACATATGCACCATATCATTCTGGGCATTGCTATTTGAAATTTCAAAATATTGGAAACTGTCTAAATGCTCAAGCATAGGAGATTGAATAAAATATGTCACATACATAGAATTAAGCACTATGCTTTTGGAAAAAGAATGAGAAAGATTTCTACCAACTGATATGGAGTGAATTCCAGGAGATAATGTTGAGTCACAAAGGCAGCATGCAGAAAAGCATTTATAGTGTGCTACCATTTGCACTGGAAATAAATGAAAAATAATAACACATACATGTATCTATCTATCTTTACAGAAAGAAACACACAGATAAGGTAGGCAGTAGTCAAGCTGATTACCTGTAAAGTTGAGGGTAAGTAAGGTCACAGGTTTAATGAAGAGAGTGATGATGATTCTTGGACTATGCTTTTTTGCATAGTTTTGACTTTTGGAAGCATGTTAGTGTTCTATACATTATAAAATGTATATTGATGAAGATGACAAGGGATTTTTAAAAACCTAAAACTGAAAACAATCTGAGATAGATAAACTCAATTGTACCTTAAATAAGCACCATAACCACACTAAAGGGCAGAAAATAAAGAAATCCAAGTAGCTTATAAACATAGCATTTGACTGCATGCTCCAATCTTCTGAGGAATCCCTGAGTAGATAATGCCAGTCAGGCTTCATAAGTGACCATAACCTTTCTTGATTTGCAAAATTAAGTAAAATTTACTTGACCTATTTCTTATAAATGCCTATATTAAAGAAAAATAGAACTTAACCTCAATCCACCAGAAGCAACCAACAAAGTTATAATTATATAACTAGGGACTTTCCTACAGAATAGACCAAATGAGGCAACTTTATAACTGTTACCAATCAAATGTTTTTCTTTGCTTTACTTTCGTGTTCATCTTATAAAAACCTCCCTTTTACATTCTCTCAGTAGAGCTCCTTAACCACACTGGTTTGGAGCTGTCCAATTCATGAATTGTTGTTTGCTCAAATAAACTCTTTAAAAAAAAAATGTATTATGACTCAGTTTACCCTTTTATACTAATCTGTCTGCAGAAAGAGCCAAGAAGCAAATACACTCCAGTAGAAATAAACATCCCTAAGTGCTTATAATTGTTATTCTTTTATTAAAAAATAAAACTGCAATATAATTATATTGTCAAAGAAATTAAGAGCTCATAGAATATTTGTAAAAGAATACATACAAACTGGCAACAGTTTTCTTCTGGGAAAGGAAACCAAGGGAGTGGGGACAGAAGTAGGAAGGAAACTTACATACACTATTTTCAAATATTGTTTGGAGTTTTATGGTTACAATTTTTATTCTAATATCATTATTCACTAAAAGGAATCAGGGCTCTTTGAAGAAACGGCTGATTCCAAAGCTGTGGCAAGGCTGGTACAATATGACCCTGGCATATTTTGTTATGTCAAAAAGTAAAGAATTGCTAAAAATGAAACAAAACAAAAACAACAGAGACATTTCACAAGGACACAAACGTTATCCTGAAGGGGCTCCGATACCTAATCTGGAACAACCTGTGTGCCAGAATAATTATGTGCAGAAATGAATAATAAATCATTGAAATAATAGGAATTGTGTTTCCAGACTGATAATAAATCACTAAGTAAATGAAATATCAACTAATTGGTAAATGAGAGAGAATTCTCATTTGTGAGTGCCAACTGGTAAAATATGGAGAGAATGCTGGAGTTCATAAATCATCATATTCTAATCATCATTGTGAACACTGGATCAGAGAAGAGTCATCAATGGATGATAAATCTAGGGTAATTTTATGAGGAATGTGATATATATATCTCACATATATATATTGCACATATATATATGGTTTCAAAATGTTTCCCCACAGACTGTTCATTTGTGAAAAGGGTAAATCAGTAATAACATAATTGAGACATTAGACAACACCTTGACCAGCTGATCAAAATTAACCTCACCAACGAGAGTAGATGGATATCATGCCCTTCCAGAGGGAGCATCTTGAGAACACAAAATCATCTATCTCTTATTTCACTTAGGAACGTATAATTCGAATCTAATCACAAGGATGCATCAGACAAATACAAAATGAGTAACATATTAGTTTTCTAAAAAAGGTGGGGACCATTTTGTTCAAAAATTTTAATGCTATCAAAGCTAAAGTCTGTGGAAATGGTCCGTATTAAAGAAGGCTAAACAGAGATGAAAAGTAAACATCACATTTTCCATAGACTGGGTCTTATAAGGAGGGGGGAAATGCTATAAAGACCATTATTAGGACACTTGACAAAATGAGACTATGACTGATAGAGTAAATAAAACTACTGTATCAATGTCATAGAAAGAGGTACAAATATATTATCAAATATATTTGGTCATCCATTGAAACAATTCTGTATACTTCCTCCTTCATGATATGTTAATATGGTGAAGTACATGTTTAGCTTCCTTAATGTTGAAACATCTTTGGATTCCTAGACTAACCCCTGTTTGGTTATCAGATATTATTTTTTTAAAAATACCTGGATTTTATTTGCAAACAAACAATAAATAAATCCAAAAACAGAGAATTCAAGTCTTGTTACTGAAAGGAGTTTGAAAAGAATAAATTTTTCAAGATTAAAGAGACTATAGGTTGTGTGTGTGTGTGTGTATGCACACGCACGTTTGTAGGGTTAGTGTTATGAACTGGAGGTAGAGAGATCCTTCTGAGAGTCAAGAAATTGTGAAGTGCTGGAGAGAAGTGAGAACATCACAAACACAGAAAGTGACTTGACTGCTAAGACCATTTGTCTTGGTTCCCAAACTGATCCACTAACACCTCACTTTGGGTATGGTCCTACTTCCTACGAACAAAACACCCTCACTGAGTTTAATCTACACTGAGCAATTTGTCACAATCAGACTGTGGAAAAGTCCCTGTTCTGGTTGCAGAAGGGCCCTACCTACAATGTGAGCTTTAGGAGGGCAGCTATTCATTCATGTAGTCAAACCCTTACCTTTAGCATGTAGGGCAATGAATTGTATCCCAGATCTGCATTAGAATCACTCAGAGAGCTTCAAAAGACCACAGAAGTCCAAGCTACAACCCAAAGCAGAAACCTCTGGTGTAGGACATGATCATTGACATTTTAGCACTTTTCCCTTGGGATGTTCATGTTCAACTATGGTTGAGAAAACCTGACTTTGAGGCTTCACGTGGCCAAATGTTCAAAGAGTATTTAATTATAGTAATATTGGCTAAATAACATTGAATCCTAAACTGCAACTGTTTTATTTTATATGGTTTTGCTAGTTAATTTTAAAAGCTTTTCTGTAATTGTCTAAGACATGTTTTTAAGTGAATTCTATGAAATCTAAAAAAAATTTGTTCAAACAAAAAATCTTGCTGTCACTATATTCTTCGATGAGCTTTATAACCAGTACATATGAAACGTTTACCCAATTTAAAAGATTTCGTTCTATTTTGATGTGAAGGTATAAATTCAAAGCACTCTTGTTCTGTAACAGAAAATAATTAAGTCAGTTTATATAAATCCTTTTTAAAAGATTTAATCCAGTATTTCAAATCATGGCTCACAATTTACATAAAATGTTGTTGGGGTGTTGTTTCCAGTGAATACCCTGCTAGAAGGAGGCATTTGGAACAGCTGGAGAGTATCAAACTTGCCAGTCTCAGCAAGACGACATTTTTTTTCCTATTGATTTATCTGAATTTCACTTCTAAAAAATATACTAAAAGCAGTCTCACTCAGAGGTTCGACTTTCTCCACGCCTACATATTTCCATTAGAAACAAAATTTGATTATTTCACTTGAGAATTTTCACAGGATATCATTCTTACCTGCATTAGAGCAGATAACATCTTGAGAATTCTTGCACATTTGGTTACTTTTTTTCTTTGTCAGGTCACAGTTAGTTGGGTACTGGCAGGCGTCTCCAGACCATCCCTCATCACATTTGCACTTGCCACAGTCGCACTTCCCATGGCCTGAAGATTGAACAAAATCCAGTTAGATTCGAATTGTTTTCCAGAGGAAAACAAATTGGAGCTAAAACTCTTAAGAGTGACATTGGTTCAGAATTGAGCTATAATAAATTTAAACACATTTGTATCACAGTGGCTGAAGGATAATGCTATTATGTGTAGCACAATGGACTATGAGAATTTAATTTCAATAATCAACTTTGACAAATGATTATATAAATATCAAATTAATTTATAAGGGTAATACAGCAAAATTCTAATAAATTACATGGTCCCAAAAAGTCAGCACTAAAAAAAAATGCTCCACCCTCATCATTTAAGAGAAAAAAGTCCAGCAGAAATTACTTCTACTTAACTGTACTTTATAACACATAAAACCACAAGCCCTGAGTAAGGGAGCTTACATGAAGCTCCATTAAAAATTAGCCTTATATTTATTTGAATTAAACATGTAATGAAATTGTATGGATATATTAAATACCATCTTGAGATAAGATTTTTTTTTTATTTATTATAGCTTATTATGGGGGTACAACCGTTCCGGTCAAATATTTTGAGATTGACATTAAAAAATATGTATATATATTTTGTTTCATATTCATCTACCTCCACAGAAATTTCTCAATCTTTAATGCTCTCAATTGTCATTTTGCTTCATGACAATGTCATTTCTATTGTTGTGATCACTTTATTAAGTACTGCCTGATAAAGCCTACTAATGTTTTTTGACTCCAAATTAGTTTGACAGAAGTGCAAAACATGTACAATACTTGGCCCTTGTCCTCAAAGAACTTACAAAATTCAAAGTCAGCCTTATATACAAAGAAGCTCATGTTAACCAGAAGTGATTATCACCTTGTGTCAAGTTGAGCAATATAGTCTGCGATCTTCAGAAATAAGAGGGAAGACTTTCTTGACTTCCTTGACCATTAACTGGGCCTTGCAAGTTGAGCAGAATTTGAATAAGTTGCAAGGAGAGAATTCTTACATTACTCAAGATAATAACTCTATGTCTTAATGCTTGAAATTCATAGGCCACATGGAATGAAATCACTGGTGCCAACAGTCAATTCAACGTGGCAGCCAAAACCCACAGGATGAGGTCCAGATGGTCAGTGAGAATGAATGGCTCAGAGGTTGCCCATTTGGGCATGTTCCACAAAGCCTAAATCTGTGATTGGCTCTAACTTTAAAACCCCTCTTCATGTGGTCCAGTCCATGCAAATTTTCTATTTCTGCTGCATGCATTTGTTAAATTAATTATTTTGTTTTACAAACAAAACCTTGCAAGTACCCTAATTGAACTTCATTTTATTCAGTACACATTACTCTGTCAAATTGATTATATATTTTGCGTTCCTGTCTGGCCCTACGTGATATTGTCAATCTTGGCCAATTTAGTATCATTTATAAGCATAAGTGATCTCCCTTGTCAACCATCCAGTGTATTTATAAAGGTATTAAGCCAAATTCTTGAAGTGGTTAAAGGTTTTTTGGTAAATTAAGCATCTTGGAAACTCTATTGACCCTTTAATAACATTAAGGTATGAGGTTGAGCCACACAAAGTTGCCACTTTTGTAAGTTGAATATCAGCTATTTCTTATAGTTCATCCCAATAAGAAGGCTTCTTATTAACAGCACAGAAAATGGAAATGATTGAGAAGATAAGGAATTATGGTAGCAATGATTTGATGAATCAAGAATAAAAGACTACTCAATTGTTTTAATATTAGATGGGTCATCTTAGATTTGAATCGAAAGTATACACAGCAGAGATGGGCAATGGTTTGTGGGTCAAAGGTTACATATTATTTTTCAAGGGGGGAGGGTTAAAATGGGCGGGAATAAAGAAAATGTATAGAGGATAGGGAGAGACCATCCATCCCAAATTGACCCAATGAGGCATCAAAATAAGCGATATTCTTAGGTGCTTATTCCCCAAACTGAGTCCACAGAGGCCTAGTTTCATGAAATTCCCCAAATAAAAGATTCTGAGGTAAAATAAACATGGGAAAGAATCTTGATATATTCTTCTATTAATTTATCACAATATATATTGGCACACTAAAGACCCTCAGATGTCCCATTACGAAAAAGCTGTTTAACTTTATTTGGCTTAGAATTTACAATTTTTTTTACTAGGGGCCCCTTTTTCTTATAACCCATATTAGCATTTTAGCCACACACTTAGACTAACACTGTGTCAGACACATTTAAGTTTTCAAATTCTCCTTCAGCATCTGTTTGGAGGCAAAGACGGCAGCTAATGTAGGACATTCATTTATTTGCCTTTTTGTTCTTTCTTAACTTTATGCCCAGAGAAGGGCTCCATGACTCACCCTCCCCCACTTAAAAAATCTAATAGAATAAACATTGATTTTTGACTGTCAAGAAAGATCAAATAATAGGCTATGTAATCTTATTTGAAAATAAATATATAATATTTTTTAAAAGAAAACAGTTTTCAGACAATTTTTACTATTTTTCCAAGGTTAGTAAGAGCTTTGTCAGATCTCAGGGAATTAATTAGATTGCTATATTGTTGTGTCAAGGTAGTTTCCCTTACAACATCAATAATATGGCTTCAAAAACACTTCATTTTTCAAAATAAGTTATCTGTTATGGATTAATTTCTTGGGACCACCATACAAAGTACCACGAACTTGGTGGCTTAAAACAACAGAAATTTATTCTCCCACAGTTCCGAAGGCCAGAGCCTGAAATCAGATTCATTCATTTTGGAGGCTCCGAGGAAGTATCTGAGGAAGAAACTGTTCCACACATCTCTCCTGGCTACTGGTGGCTGCAGGCAATCCTTGGCCTTTCTTAGCATGTGGCAGCATAACTCTCATCTCCTAATAACTAATGATATTGAATATATTTTCATATGCTTATTTGCAATCCATCTATCTTTGTCTGCCCATTTTTATATTGGACTTTTTTCTTAGTGTTGAAATTTGAGGTTGTTTTGTTTTGTTTTGTTTTTTATCCTGGGTATAAGTCCATTGATACAAATGTGATTTGCAAATGTTTTCTCCCAATTTATGGCTTGTCTTTCATCCTTTGAACAGTATCTTTTGAAGAGTAAAAGGTTATTATTTTAATTAAACCCAAGGTATCAAGTTTTTTCTTTAACAATTACTCTTTTGGTATCTATCTGAAAACTCTTTGCTTAACTCCAGATTTATTCTCTTGCCACTACCACAGTCTGGATGACTGTGACTTATAGTAAGTATGGAAGTCAGGTATTGTGGGAACTCCAACTTTATTCTTCTTAAAAATTATTTTGACTTCTGTAGGTCCTCTGATTCTCTATATAAATTTTAGAAACGGCATGTTAATATCTACAAAAAGTTTGCAAATACTTTAATTGGGATTGCACTGACTCTATAGCTAAAATTAGAACTGACATCTTAACAATATTTAGTTTGTGAATCAACATTAGTAGATTTTTGAATGTTGTACCAGCCTTGCATTTTGAGATGTACCCCATTTGGTTGTTAAGTACTATGTTTTTTATGTATTTCTTTAAATATCAGATTCTGTTTGCTAATATTTTGTTGAGGATTTTTGTGTCTATATTCATTAAGTTATATTAGTATATAGTTTTATTTGTTGTAATGTCTTTGTCTATTTTAGTGTAAGGAAAATGTTGGCCTAAAGAAACGATTTGAAAGTTGTTCTCTAATCCTCTATTTTGTGGAAGAAGTTGTACCAAATCAGCATTATTTTGTCCTTAAAAGTTTGGTAGAATTTGCTAGTAAAACCATCTGTACCTAGAATATTATTTTTTGTAAATGTTTAACTATGATTCAATTTCTTTAATCCACATTGGGTTATGTGGGTTATCTATTTCTTTTTGCTTGAATTTGGGAGCTCACTTCTTTCAAGGTACTGGCCCATTTCATCTAAGTTGTTTCATTTACAGGCATAGAGTTGTCTATAACATAAGTTATTATCCTTTTAATATGCATAATGTTAGTTGTTATCTATGATATCTCATGCTTATGTTGATCATTTTTGTCTTTCCTATATTTTTCTTGGTGAGTCTGGCTAAAGATATTATCAATTTTATCAATACTTTCAAACAACCAGCTTTGGTCTCATCAACTTTCTTTGTTGTTTTTTTCTTTCGTATTTCATTAACTTTTCCTCCAATCTTTATTATGATCATCCCTTCCTTCTCCTTACTTTGGATTTAATTAAGTCTTCATTGTCTAGTTTCTAGGGTAGAAGTACAAATGAATTTTAAACCTTTCATCTATTCTATTATAAACATTTAATGCTGTAAATTTTTCTCCAAGTGTTACTTTAGTTGCATTTCACAAATTTTGCTATATTTTTATTTTCATTCAGTTCAAGTATTTCAACATCCCTTGAGATTTCCTTTTGAACTTCGGGTTATGTAGAAGTGTGCTGTTTAAATTCCAAATATTTGGGGATTTTTTCAAATTTATTTCTGTGACTTCTAGTTTGATTCCATTATGATACAATAATATTGCTCTTCTTTTAAATTTTTGAAATCTTCCTTTATGGCCCAGAATATGACATCTTATTTAATTTTCCTTGTGCATTTTAAAAGAATATATATTCTGCTGTTGTTGGGGGAGTGTCCTATAACTGTCAATTAGGTCAAGTTGGTAATAATTTTGTTCAAGTTTTCTGTATCCTCAGTAATTTTCTGTCTACTTGTTCTGTCAATTACTGAGAAAGGAGTTTGACATCTCCAACTATAATTGAAGATTTTTCTTTGTCTCCTTTTAGTCTGTCATTTTTTAATTTATGTATTTTGAAGTGCTATGTTAAGTGCATGTATACTTACAATCATTTATTTCATTGCCAAATTACCACTTTTTCATTGTGTAATGTCCCTCTTTATTCTTGATATCATTCCCTGCCCTAAAGTTTTTGTCTACTATCCATATAGCTAATCTGGCTGTCATTGGACTAGTGTTTACATGGAATACCTGTCCCATTCATTTACTTTTAACTTATCAACTTATATTTAAAGTAGTTTCTTATAGATAATGTATAGCTGTGTATCACTTGTTTTATTGAATCTGACAATGTCTGTCTTTTACCTGGTATGTTTAAAGAGATATCATTCAATGTGGTTTTTGATATTGTTGAATACAAATCTACCAACTTTTTTAGAAATTTTTATTAGCTTTTTTGATTCTTGTTTTTTTCCTCTTTTTTTCTGCTTTCTCATTTGTTGAGCATTATTTATGATTCTCTTTTTTTTACTATTTACATGCATTTTAATTTTTAGTGAATGCCCTAGAGTTTATATTATACATCTTTAATCAATCAAAGTCTACCTTCAAATAACACTATACCACTTCACATGTAATGTTAGAAACTTACAGTAGTAAATTCCCAATTCCTCCCTCTCATCCTTTAGGCCATTTTACTTTTGCATAAACACATACATATTTATTTAAACACACAATATACTGCTATTAATTTTGCTTTAGACAGTTATATTCTAGAGCAATTAAAAATAAGGAAAATATAAATGTTATTATACTTCAATTTATTCCATTTCCACTGCTCTTCATTTCTTCGTGTAGATCCAAGCTTATGTTTAGTATCATATTCCTTTTGCCTAAAGAACTTCCTTTACATTTCTTTAGAGTAGGCCTGCTGTAATGAATATCCTCATAAAAACCTTTAATTCTTTTTTTATTTTTGGAATATACTTTTGCTGTATATAGAATTCTATGTTAACATTTTTATTTCTTCAGCCTTTTAAAGATGTCACTCTCTTTTCCTCTTGTTTGCATGGTTTCTGACAAGAAGTGTCCTGTAATTATTACCTTTGTTCCTCTGCATATAGTATGTTTTTTCTGTTACTGCCTCTAAGAGTTCATGTTTGTCTTTGTGTTCAGCAATTGGAATATGATAGGTCTACCTATTTGTGTGCATGTGTGTGTGTGTGTGTTCTTTGTTATCTATCCATGCTGAGTAACAGAGCAAGACCCCTTTTCTAAAATGAAATAAAAATAAAAATAAAACAGTACACAGAAGGACACAGTGTGCAATTTGGGGGATAAACACAAATTTTTGTGCATGCACGAAGTATTTAACTGAATTTTAGCAATATCTTTAAAAATTTAAATGTACATTACTTGTTTTAAAACTAAACAAATTAAAAAATTTTGATTATTACCTCACATAGAGGAGGATGGATGTTAAAACTTATTCTCTCTGGGATGTAAAATAAGCTAAGTGTACCACTGCTAAAGCCTCATGGTAACCTTGAAATAGATATTTTAATTTGAACACTTGGTTGGCTCTGCAAGCTAAAACCCATTTGCTTTTGTTCAAATATGTGAATTCCCAAGACCTTCATTGTGTCCTATTTTCCAGTGGATTCAAATATGCTCACTTAATAATAGACTCAATTTTTCTCCTCGACTCTTTGAGCCGCTGTAGATTCCCCAGCCTTCTCTAGTGATCAGAAACAAAAGAATTAACTGTGCCACATCCAAAATTCTAAGAAAAGACTGTAAAAGAATCCCTTATCTGATATTACAATTATTTCATGATTTGAGATAGAAACTTGACCACTTTCAAGACAGGGGAACCTGTCTTGGCTTGCTTCTGAAGCTAACAAAGGATGACCTCTTCGCTATTGCTGCTTTTCATTTCTGAGAACATTTCGATGTGGACAATGGAAGAATTCCCTGTGGAAGGATCTACTGTCTAGAAATGAAATGTCCTGCCCGGACACTAATTAGCATGTGATTTTGATCAGGAAAATGAAGAAAGGGAAACTGATAATTATTGGCTTTCAATACCACATTAAGTACTTTACTCAGTCATGCTAGTCTGTTTAATTGTCGTAATGAGCCAATGAGATAGATCTTGTTTCTGCATTTTACAAATGAGAGGACTAAAGGGCAGAGTTTAAGTAGCATGATCTTGTTCAAGGTTGCATAGCTTGTGAGCTCAAAAGCTATGTTCTTCCCACTGCAGCCAATGTTCTCTGTTTAGTTCTGGAATGCAATGGAGTTGAGGGGACCCTGTTGCTCTAGGAAGGCTAGTGCTAATAAAAGCTGTGTCCTGGTGCTTTGACAGAACTGGTTTTCTTTCCGCTGTTTCCTTTTGGAACTCACATGCCTATAGTTGAATTATTCATAATCTTTGGTGAAAGATCCCTAACAGTAAAATTATCTGACTTCACAATTTAAAATTAATGCTAAAACTGATATAAGAATTCAGAAGTCTAGTAAGCTGATTTCTCTAGACCTCATTGTGTTCATCTGCAAAATTAAGAGACTGGACTGAATAACCCCAAGATTCCATTCATCTTGAAAATCTCATGCTGTAGCCTCAATTATTTTCTTTTTCTCATGACAAGGTAGTTTCTTCAAATTGGGCACAGGATATATTAACACCAGGTGGTGGTAGACTTCAATTATTATCAAATCTTGTTTGCTACTATAAACAATCATGAAACAGTTAAAATTCTCTTTGTTATTCAAAGCACCCATTAAAATATTGAAGATTATCCTGATATGTTTAGTTTTAAAGTGGGTTTGGATTGATACTGCTAAAATTGGGGGGGAGGGCTTTAAAACTAGAATTCTATTATAGTAACCTGGGATTGAAGGATGAAATTTAAATTATAGAAAAGCAAGACACAATATTTTGGCTGAACTTAGGTAGTAAATTTCATAAAGTCAAATGCGTACTGATATTTCAAATTCATGAAGAATTACACACACACACAAACACAAACACACAAACACTAGTTTGAGGACTTGGGAAACAGGGAGGTGTTAGTATACATTATGCCACTGCTAGCTTTGTGACCTTCAGCAGATTAGTTACTCTTTTAACTTTTCTGGCCCCATTTTTTTTTTTGATCTGGTAAATTAAAAATGTATATGAGCTCAGAATTTCTTGAGGGATGCAGAGTACATCTTTTAAAAGGGATATTAGAATTATCCTCTCCTGCTCTGTTTCATCCACATAAAACCCAAGAAGCTCATGCCCCCTTCCCTACCTGAGAATCCCTGATAATAAAAGACAGTGTTATATATGTCTCAGATGACTTGAGAAGGGACCAAGAGGGTGAGAAAACCATTGAATTCAATGACAGATGTTCTCATTTCTCTTGGCCCCTTCTAGCTATCCGTTCTAAGATTCTGTTTGTCAGAAATATTTACATAAATCCCTTCACCTTATTTTTCAGTAAAAATAGTCCTTAATTTCTTAGCTTTTTCCTTGGCCTTTTGTCATCTGTTGGGGCATTTTATTCAAGAGTGTCTGTTAGTATCAAATACACCGAATGACAGAGGCCACTCAAGCTTTAGAACTTAACATGAACCAATAACATGTCTTAGTCAATGGAAGTGAATTTAATCAAACTGGAATCTAAGAATCTCAGAATGTTGTAACCAGAATGGGAGACCTGAGATTAGTGAAATCTCACTTTTACTGAAGAAAAGATGAAGCTTCACAATCACTCTTGCCTCCTTCTTCTCCATAGATAAATACCTGTGCCAAGGAATCTGGGAAAATAAAGATATACATGCATGTTTGTGTGTGTATGTGTCCTTTTTGTTTGTTTGTTTTTTTTTTTTTTTTTGGAGACAGTCTCCTTCTGTCACCCCAGCTACAGTTCAGTGGCATCATCATAACTCACTGCAACCTCCAACTCCTGGGCTCAAGTGATTCTCCTGCTTCAGCCACCTGACTAGCTGGGACTACAAGCATGCACCCCCATTCCTGGATAATTTTTTTCTATTTTTAGTACAGATGAGGTCTCCCTCTTGCTCAGGCTGGTCTCAAACTCCTGAGCTCAAGTGATCCTCCCGCCTCGGCTTCCCAGAGTGCTAGGATTACAGGCGTGAACCACCGCGCCCACCCTATGTGTGCTTTAATTAACTGTTTTTTTATTTGCAAAAATTTAAGGGGTACAAGTGCAATTTTGTTACATTGATATATTGCCTAGTGGTAAAGTCTGGACTTTTAGTGCATCCATCACCCAAATAATGTACATTGTACTCATTAAGTAATTTCTCATCATCCACCCCCTCTTCCATTCTCCCACCCTTCCAAGTCCCCACTGTATATCAATCCACACCGTATGTCCATGGGTACACATTATTTAGTTCACACTTATTAGTGAGAACGTGGAGTATTTTTCTTTCTGTTTCTGAGCTGTTTCACTTAAGATAATGGCCTCCAGTTCTATCCATGTTGCTGCAAAGGCATGATTTCAATTTTTGATGGCTGAGTAATATTCCAGAGTGTGTCTGTGTGTGTGTGTGTATTTTGCTTCTTTATCCAGTAATCTGTTGATGGACACTTAGGTTAATTCTTTATATTTACTATTGTGAATAGTGCTGTGATACACATAAGTACAAGTGTTTTTTGATACAATGATATCTTTTCCTTTGGGTAGATATCCAGTAGTGGAGTTGCTGGACTGAATGGTAGTTCTATTTTTAGTTGTTTGAGAAATCTCCATACTGTTTTCCATAGGGAACATACTAATTTACATTCCCACCAACAGTGTATAAGTGTTCCCTTTTCTCTCCATCCTCACTAACATCTGTTATTTTTTGTCTTTTTAATAATAGTTATTCTGACTGGAATAAGAAGAAATCTCATTTTGGTTTTAACTGGCATTTCTCTGATGATCAGTGATGTTGAGCATTTTTCCATATGCTTGTTTGGCCATTTGTATGTCTTTTTTTACTTTACATAATGCTATGCTGATATGCTTATGATGGTGACATGCTGCTACTCAGAGGAACTCAGGGAAAAAACAGTAGATTCAAGGTTAATAATGTGGTTTATGACCTCCAACAAAGCTAATCAGAATTAACTAAATCTTGTGTAAATACGAAATTAAACTAGACTCGATAAATTTAGCCACATACAAGGAGCATTTTTAGAATTAACACTTGAATCTCAGATCCTATCATAGTTGACTGCATGTGATGATGGGGTTTTCCCGCTCATGTATGAGATATGCCTCCCTCAAACTTTATCACAAGGTCAGAACATTACCCCTGTCTGATGAGAAAATAATAGTAACACTTGAATCCCAAAGTGTACTCAAAACATAAAAGTTGTGTCTTAACATTGATAATTATCTCCTTTAGCTTAAATACAACAAAGTTCAAGAAACGCTAGTTTGAGTATCCATGCACATCATACTACAATGATGCTTCTCCTTTCTAAATTGAATCCAGTTGGTACTTTTGTCGTTTAAGAGCATAATGAGGTCTGAAGTCCAAGGAGAGATTAGAATGATATACACAGCTTTTATGTGTTAAAAGATTTTAAAACTACAGCTTAAAGATTGAATAGTGTGGGGATACAAATTTTTAATTTTTCATGAACCTGGTTTTTCTAGGCATCTTTATTTCTATTCATAGACAACCTTGCTGTATTTTCCCCCAACGAGAAATTATTGTTTATTATTTTGAATCAAGAGGCCAGTTTAGCAATTTAAAGTAAAAAAATTATACAAACAGTTCCACCATAGAGCTTAAAAGAAAGGATTTAAATTTAACCTAAGTGACATAAGCCCAACAAGACAGACATGTTTGATATCTTGAAATATTACCCCATCTTTATACATGATATTAAATCCAAACACTAAAACAATGAAATAGGATTAAAAATGATTGAGAAAAATGAATAGAACTTTGAAACTTCCTTGGCTCTTCATACTGTATTAATTTTGCTTCTTTAAAATGTAATTTGAAAAATGTCTATTCATGCCCCTTGCCCACTTTTTAATGGGATTATTATTTTGTTGTTGTTGAGTTCCTTGTAAATTCTGTATATTAGTCCCCTGCCAGATGCATAATTTGCAAATGTTTTCTCCCACTTTACAGTTTGTTCACCCTGTTGATTATTTCTTTTGCTGCAAAGAAGCTTTTTAGTTTAATTAAGTTTCTTTTGTCTTTTTTTGGCTTTGTTCCTTATTTTTCCGATGTCTCAGTCATGAATTCTTTAATTAGACCAATGTCCAGAAGATTTTTCTCCAGGTTTTATTTTAGTATTTTTATAGCTTCAGGTCTTACATTTAAGTCTTTAAGCCATCTTGAGTTGATTTTTGTATATAGTGAGAGATAGGGGCCCAGTTTCATTCTTCTGCATATGGTGATCCAATTTTCCCAGCACCATTTATTGAAAAGGAGGTCCTATCCCCAGCATATATTCTTGTCAATTTTGTCTACATATCTACAGCTAGTAGATATGTGGTATGTGTTTATTAATACATATATGTACATATTCATATATATATAAGTATATGCATATATGATACTTTGCAAGACTATAAACTTAGTCTTTTAGTATGGTTACCCAAAGTGAAAGCACTGCAGTAATGAGATGGTATTTAGCATTTTTCTCAATGTTGAAAGTTTTTTCAGAATTTTTTGAATGTGCATTTCTGATAATATTCTGAAAATAATATTCTTCATTTGACACTGTCATTTTCTTCATCTTAAGTTCTATTGGTTGTCTGTAGAGCGAACTCTGCATATGCACTTATTCCTCACCCCCAGTAAGGAACTGTGCATCGGCATGGCACTGCTCTGGCTCCTCCGTGTGGTAGTGTAATCCAGGGCTTCAGAGCACAGGCACCAGTGACAGACTGCCTGGGTTCAAAATCTGCTTCAATGACTTGCTAAGTTTGGGCAACTATTTAACCTGTCTTATTACTTTCCTAAGAATCGCCATGATAAAGTATCACAAATTGGGTAACTCCAGACAACAGAAATTTATTGTCTCACATTTCTGAAGTCTAGAAGTCCAGAATCAAAGTGGGAGCAGAACTGCAGTCCCTTGGGACTCTGGGTAGAAGCTCTTCTTAGCTTCTGATGGCGGTCGGCAAGCCTTAGCATTTCTTGGATTGTGGCTGCATCACTCCAGTCTCTTCCTCTGTCATCACATGGCCTTTTCCTCTCATGTATCTGTGTCTCTTCTCTTCTTCTCATAAGGACACCAATCATCCTGGATTAAGGGCCCACCCTACTCAAGTATGACCTCATCTTAATAAATTATATGTGCAATGACCCTATTTCCAAATAAGATCAAATTCTGAAGTACTGGGGGTTAGGACTTCAATATGTCTTTTAGAGGGAAACAATTCAACCCACAATATCACTCATTATCTCTGAGTCTTCATTTGTAAAAGCAGAGATAATAATCGTGCCTATCTTACGCAGTCGTTAGGGGTATGGAATGCATCAGTACTCATAAAGCACTTACAACTCTGCCTGTCAATAAAATATTAGCTATTACCACCTATACTGGAGAGCAGGTTGTCCTAACACAACTCTACTGATATTCAAAATCTTGAACTTAAGTGGAGAAGTACTTTTGTTAGGATGAAAAAAATGGACATTAAGTGCAAATTCTGAGTCATGTTTTTCTCTCTCTCATGTGGCACAGAAAAATCCCTGATCAAATACTAACAGGGCATCTGGGTTACGGAGATATGAAATTTTCCTGGATAAGGTCCACATTTCACAAAACTAGCAGGCAAATCTACTAACATATTAATTCAATAACCAATTGGAGGCAGATAAAAATTTAAAGACTTTAGAAGTACTAACCAATATGCTAAAATACAGACACACACACACACACACACACACACACTTAAATACGTGCATATATATTTGCTCATGTGTGTGTGTTGTTTGTGTATTTTTAAGGTTCCTAAAATCCCCCTACATTCCTACTAGACCTTGTCATCAGCTGCCTTTGGAAAAGCAACAAAAACACAAAAAGCAGCAAAAACTTCATCTTTCTTTGTTTATCAGCTTCAGGGCAAAGGTCCTGATAAAAATTGGTGGTTTCCAAAATGTGGTGCCCTTCATTCAGGAGGTACACAGAAGATAATTGGGATGCAAGAAAACACCAGAATTAATACCTATCCTTATTTTTACCTTATCTTTAAAAATGTTTATTTTGTACATTTTTGGGCATAACATATTGATATGAAATATATCTACATAAATTATAAATGAATATGCACACATGAGTAAATTCCATTTTTTATGCATATTCAAGAGTTTTGAGACAACTGCCTTAAGCATAGGTTTGCAAGGCTGTAAGAAAGATTCTTTCTCAAGCTAGGTGATGGAGACACAATATTAATATTTTTTTACACTTTATGATAATAATTCACTCAAAAAATCTAAAAAGAAAAAACATATATGTTAGAAGCAACACCCCTATAAGCAATGATGTTTTGGGATTTGAGTGACAATCAGGAGATGTTACAACCCATAGTATCCTGACATACTCATAAGATACTGCATGGAGGAGCCAGAGTAATATTAACCTTTGCAACCTGAGGGTGTATGAAGAGACAATAGAATATACTTAATGACTATTGGGATGAGAAGAACACTACTGTTCAGAAGAACATGTTGAGCCAGTATGAGAGGTACACGGGACAGCTATGAATTATGTGGCTCTCCAGGAAAGGGCACTGTCCCCCGCCCCACCCCAGTGTTAGAGAAAAGACACAGAGAGACAGGGTCACAGATCCAATCTGCCCATCCCAAAAGGAGATTTATAAATTTTTTCTGGACCAGCTTGAAACAGTTTCAACAGAATAGCTGTTAAGGTCTGTTAAGGTCACCAGTACCTGACACAGGCCACCAAGTGTTCTGCAGATGCAGCATGACACAGGAGAGCAATCATAATTTTTTTCCGGTAGAAAGTCACTATCTGAAGAAGTCCTGTGGTGAGAATGAGCAGATGGACCCATAAGGAGTGCCAACCACTGACCAGCTGAAAAATACAGACTTTGTAGTATCAGACAGCAACTAGAGAAACTAGACATGAGCAGGAATAAAGAGGGAGCAGCAAAACCCTGTGGACGGTGAGCAGTTTACTCCCAAAGACACTACATCTCCTTGCTGTTGTGACTCCAGAAAAAAACCCATATTGACTGAGTACACCTTGAATAGAATTTAATAATATTTTCATCCTCACTGTAACAGATGCTGTTATCAGTTGAACTGTGTCCCTTTAAAATTCATATGTTGAAGCTCTAACCCTCAGTACCACAAAATGCGACCTTATTTAGAAATAGGGTTGTTATAAATGTAATTAGTTAAGATGAGATCATACTGCAATAGGGTGAATCCTTAACCCAGTATGACTGGTGTCCTCACAAAAAGAGAAAATATGGACACACAGACATGCACACAGGGAAGCCATGTGAAGAGGAAGGCAGAGACCAGGCTGATATGTCTAGAAGTCAAGGAATACCAAAGAGCCAGCAACCACCAGGAGGGAACCACCAGAAGCTCATGGAACGGATGCTCTCTCAAAATCCTCAGAAGAGACGAAACCTGCTGACACCTTGTTCTCAGACTTGCAGTCTCAAGAACAGTGAGACAAAAATTTCTGTAGTTTAAACTGCCTGGTTTGTGGTACTTTGTGATAGCAGCCCTTCCAAACTCATACAGGAGCTCAGAGGTATAGTTTAAAGAAACTACAGGAAAATGGAGGTAAATCATTTTGCATTTCTGAGTTTACGGTTTCAAAATGTAATTGTCACACATTGACATATTCAACACATTTTAATCCATATGCTTAAGACTCCATAAATAACGCTGAAGTTTACCTGCAACTTGGGGGAAATAGTTAAATCTGAATGTTGGGTCTAGCATAGCCAGGACCATCCCGAAAATTACATTAGAAGGCAAAAACCTCTGAACAAGATTATATATTTTTCTTTGTTAACTGGTGTCTAAAAGCAGTAGGAAAAAAATGCAATAGAAACCACCTAATAAAATGCACTGCTTAGGAAATCACTGAGAAATAGGCCAAATGACTCGATGACTTACCATTCTAATTCTCCTTAGGATTCTTCCATTCCCCAAATGTCTACAAAATAGGGCCATGATTTTTGTCTGAAAACAATGCTAGGTCTTTCCTATTAACTCCACTGCATTACTAAATTCCAGTGGACTGTGTAAATGCTCCCCTATACAAAACTTATAAATTATACCATAAAAGTTGCTTTTTAATAGACAGAGAGAACTTTTCTATTCTCCTTTCAGTAAATGTCTATAATGGCTAAATCAAAGATTATCTGTTAATATAATCACCTTGTGATCTGTAAATCTTATGATCAATCAATTATTTGGAATGTTATTTTTTCCTCACCCAACCAAAAAGGAGCAGATGGCAATAATTTATTTTTTCTTCCCTTCTCACTTAGTTCAAAAATTAACAAACATTTATATTTTGAGTTAACATTATTGTAAATCCTCTAATTGCAATGAGTTTTCTATTAGCTCTAATGCCCTAGGGTACCTCTGCTGTAAGCTGTTATAAAGTGGGTGTTTAAAAGTTATTGACAGTTTGGTTGACTTGACTTTAAAAAACTGAAATCATTCTCTTGCAAGCCAATAGAAGGACTTTAAGGCATGACTTCTTCTACAATACAAAAATCAGCCATCAGAAAAACATATATCTCCAGTTGCCATGGAGACTAAATTGAGCTCATTATTATTCACTCTTAAAATTTTAATAACTTGTGAATTATCTCACAAAATTTAAGAAGAAATTAGTGGACAAAGTAAAAAATGTTTAAAATGAGGTGTCAGTTTTGATTTCTTTTTTAAAAAAATAAAAATCCTAGACCAAAAAAATTAAATTGGGAATAAAGCCACAAGGTAAGCAATACTTTTTAGGATACAATACTCTGTCATTCTGTTCTGATACCCCTACCTCATTCCTTGAGGAGCAAACACAGGACACAGCTCATTCCACAAGTAGGGCTCTTAAAGAAGTCGGATATATTGGAAAAGGGGAGGCAAACCATACTTAGGTGTGCATTTAGGTGATTAAAATGCGAGCAAAGTTTGCTATAGCAGCCAGTGCACCCAGATGTTCTGAAACCAATTTAAAACCATGGCTCTTGGAGATTTAAAAAAGAACGTTACAGTGGTAGCAGGTACTCAGAAAAGGAGTTATCTTCATGTAGATATATGATTAGTTCAAAACTTACCAGCCCCTGTTAAGGATGCCCTCCCTGTGCTCAACCCATGAGCTATGGCATTCCCCATTCCTGAAGTCTATAGTTAGCACAGTTCATCATAGATAACCTTCACCTATTTTCACATTTAAAATTATCACATTTTAATCATTCTAAATAAATTATATTATCTTCCTTTTTGCATTGGCGTACAAATATTTACTTTGCAAAATAGTTTTATCAAGTTTATAATGCATAGAACATAAATATATGCTAAGCTTCTGAGTCACAAATCATTTTGATTCTCAGAATGGCATGAAAGAATAGAACACAAGTATTATCATCCTCACAGAGGAGGAAATCTTGATCAATGTCTTTCAATGATCTCTCCAAATTTTTAGCCAATGTCTCAAGTCACTTACTCAGCTCAGGTACCCCGGAGCTCAGGAGCAAGAGTAAAATCCCGTCACTTCCTGTCCTTCTGTCCTTTTACTATCCTTCCTCATCCACTTGCCTCCTTTCCTCCAGCCCCAGAGGCCATGTCTAGGTTTATTCCTGTCAAGGAGCTTTGACTTATTTGCCTTCTGGTTCTTTGTGGGCTCTAATTCCTCTCTCCTCTGGTTCAACCTCAGCTTCCTGAATAGTACCTTCCCTTACACCATAAGACTGAGCAAGTGCCTCCTGTTCTTTACAAAATATAATCACTACTCTATTAAACCCATGTCCCTACATTTAGCTTCTATCTCAATTCAATTCTCCCTTTCTTATTCAAACCTCCAAAAAGGGTAGTTTTCACTCCGAGTCTCACCTTTTATTTACAACCAGATTTCAATCCCACCATGCCACTGACATTTTTCTATGATGAACTAATAAGCTTTTTATTGTTTAATTCAATTGTCGTTTAGGTCCTTACCTTATTGGTTGCCTCTTTGTCCCTTGACACTGTCTCCTCCTTCTCCCATCCCCCTCCTGTCCTCCTCTGCATCCTCACCCTCCGCCACTGTGACTACAGACGGAGCGTCAGCAAAATCCATACACCCCACTGCATCTTAGAAAGGATGAAGCAAATAAAAGGAATGAGAAAGACTGGGATATGTATTCTGAAAAGAGTTAATTATACCTAAAGATATTCTTTACATTATTGAATCACACTAGGTTTTAAGCAGGCTTGAACTAAGTTATTTTTTATTAAGTTTTGCTCTATTTTTTCCCTGGCATCCGGTGAGCAGTTGGAATATAGGAAGAAAGCTCATGAGAAACATCAGAGAATATATAAAGCAATTAAAAGAAATATTTCCTTTGCATATCCAAATATCCAAGTTTCAAGATAAATAATGTAAAGTTTAATCTGCCACAAGCACATACTTAACAGTTTTCTTAAATTTAGTAATATATCACGCACACTGTTCTGTGCCTTGATTTAACTTTCCACCTAAAATATGTCTCGGAGAACTTTTGTCGAGAACTGTGAAGGGAGACTGAGATTAGATTTTACCCTACTTTCAAATTAACGAATTAGCTTGCCACAGTTTCATGAACTCTGGCAGAAGACACGAGACTCTTGAATCAGAGTCAAAGGACTTTATTACTCACAATAAGAGTGGTAATTGGAATATCAATTTGAGATAGTTATCGGAGCTTTACTTCCTAAAGGGCAGTTCAATGAGGACCATGTGATGCTTGCACATGCAGCGAGCTGGGTTACAGAAAGGAACCTTTGGGATGGGGGTGGTCCTCATTCTTCCATAGAGAGCAGTAAGAACATCTGACTTTTGCCCCAGAAGGAGACATTTTTTATTATATAAATATAACAAACTTCTCTTTTCTCCCGAGGAAGACATCATGTCTACTTTCCAAGGCTGTTCTTTGAAAAAACATCCAGAAAACATAGTCTGGAGAGAAAGTATTGTAGTTAGTACGCGTGTAGACAAAAAAGTACTAAAACACAAGAGATCTATGGAGAATTTTCTCCCAATATCAATTCATGTTAATATCTTAGCCCATACAGATCGACTTTACTCTTTCTAACAGATGCATAACGTGGGACTGTATATAGCCACACTAATTTAGCAGTCTTTCACTGATGTACATTTAACTAATTTTTGATCATTAACCACTGCAAACTATGTTGTCATAAGTATTCTTCCTTACACCTAATATCTTTGTGCAGAAGTGTGAATAGATCTGTGGGATCAACTATTCTAAGTGAAATTTATAGATGAAAGCATACACATATAATTACAGTTTTAAGAAATACAAACAGATTTGTTTTCAAAACTATATTAAATAAACTCCTACTAACAATGTGTAAGAATACATTTGCCAATACATAACAGAGACTATTATCAAATAACCTGTGTCAATCTGATCATTAAAAATTATACTGGATATTTTCATTGGTAGGCGTCAACTGTGAATAAGGTTCAATATTTTTTTCATTGGTTTTCAATCATTTTTGTTTTATAAACAAATCATTTTTGTTTTATTTTCTTAGAATTTTTTGCTTATATATTTTTTGTATTCTTCTGTTGGGTTCTTGGACATTTTCATGATTTTATGAGCATTATATTTTATTAAGGTCATTAAATACAAAATGTCAGATTTTGAATCAAAAGTTTAGTTTATTATATCTCAAAGAAGCAGTACAATTAATCAAAGTGTGCACCTAAATTATCGACACAGTTTTGCCATCTTAACGGTAGCTTGTTTATGCCAGCAGCGAAGAAGCCTGGAGAGCAAGTGGTGATGAAATCATGAAAGGCATTTGCCACAGCCTACTGAAAATTGAATATTTTCCTTGCAAGAAGTGGTCCAAAGCCTGGAAGAAGTGGTAGCCAGTTGGTGCAAGGTCTGGTGAATACAGTGGATGGCAGAGAGTTTCCAAGTCCAGACTCTACAGTTTGAGCAGCATTGTTTTTGTGACATGTGGTCAAGCATTGTCTTGCAAGAGGATTGGCCTTCTCTGTTGACCAATTTTGGCTGCTTAATCACAAGCATCCTCATCATTCCATCCAATTGGTTGCAGTACACATCCGCTGTAATCAACTGACCAGGTTTCATGAAGTTGTAGTGGATACCAGCGCTGAACCACTAGACACCATTAGCTTTTTTGGATGAATATTCATTCAGTTTTGGACTGTGTTTTGGCACTTCAGCTTTAATCCAACCACTGTGCCAAAAGCTTACAATTATCAAAAAGATCCATTTTTCATCACATGTAACAATACGGTGTAGAAATGGTTCGCCTTTATGTAGTGACAGCAAAGAAAGGCAAGCTTGGAGACTATTTCTCTTCTGATTCTCGTTTAATTCATGCGGAACACATCTATCCAGCTTCTTTACCTTGCCCATTTATTTCAAATGGTCCAATATTGTTGGAATAGTAATGTCAAACTTTGCTGCTAATTCAAACATAGGTTGAGATGGATTTGCTTCCACTACAGCTTTCAGCTCATCATTATCCACCTTGGTCTCAAGTCGCCCACATGGCTCATTTTCAAGATTAAAATCACCAGAATGGAACTTCTCAAACCATCGATGTACTGTGTGCTCATTAGCCACGTCCTTCCCAAACACTTCATTGATATTTTGAGCTCGTCTGCACAGCATTGGTTTCACAATGGAATTCATATTAGAAAATAACCCAAATTTTTTACTTATCCATGGTTTCACAAAAATTGCTCTAAAAATAAATTTGAAAGATAATCACAAGCCAAAATGTGCAACTGAGGATGTACCTTCACAATAAAAATAAAAGTGTCAAAGTGAAACGTCAGAGATATCTATCAACTGTCAAACTTAGTACTTATGGAAATTGGACATTTCATACTTAATGACCTAATATATGTTAAAGAATTCAGTTTTGTTTTCCATCATATTGCAAATATTTTTCTTAGTTTATTGTCAATCTTTTGACTTCATAAATGGCATTTTCCACAAAAAATTTAGTTTTATGAAATAAAAACAATTCATTATTTCCTTTATGAATTCCATGTTTTGTGACATATAAAGTTTCTAACACTGAAATCGTATCAAATTCTCTCACGTATTCTTCTTAAAAGTTTGATTTTATGCATAAATCTGGAATTCTTTTGGTGTAAGAAATAAGTGATCATATTTATTTTTCCATATGGCTAGACAGGTTTTGAGACACAATTAATAAATAATTTATTATTTTCAAATTGATTTAAAGTGCTTCCTTTGTCAAGTTTTACATTCCTGGATATACCCAGAAATATATATATGTAATATACAATAACATATATATTTCTCAACACTGTATAACCTTATGTTGATATCTCTATCAATTCATGTGTGAATGCCAAACTGTTTTGAATGCTTGAGGATAATAATGTATTTTTTAAATAATTCATAGGTCTAGTATTTCTTTTGTATTCTCTGTTTTCAGTACTTACCTTTACACTCAGTTTATTTAATTGCAAAAATTAATCTTGGAACTTCTTGGAGGAAGGAATTAATTACATACAGATTAGCAAGGTAAATTTACAGACACAAAATAGTGTAAAATATGAAAATGGTTTGTCAATTTCAATAAATTGACTACTATATTCTCTTATTACTTATTAGAATCATTTTTTTCAGATAGCTATTTTATTTTATTTTAGGTATATAATAAGATCTGCATCAAGTTAATGATAGTTAAATAGTTAAAATAATTATTTTTCTTATGTTTAGTTATTTTGTCTTCTATATATAAAACAATGTTTAGAATGGTACCAGGAATGCCTATATGTTTTCATTCTTCATTTAAAAGCACTGAACTTAATGCTACTT
>CM052445.1:55833358-55849283 GCA_028533085.1 Varecia variegata | reverse complement strand
TCTTAAATTTTTTTTATACTGAACAAGAAAGGACATAAAAGTAAGCTCTTAATTATAAAAAGTCAATAACAATTCTTAGAAAAGAGTAAGGAAGGATTCATTAAAGATGAAAGCATAAATTAATAAATTAGAAAAAAATTACACAAATACATGGGTTTAATAAATTCAATAGCTAGCAAAATGGCAAAGTCATTAGCTCTCATAATAAATACAAAGAGAAGGAAGATACATGTTCACAAAATAAACAAAGAAAAATTAGCAACAAATTCTGAGAAAAGAAACCATTAAGTACATAAAAGACACATAAATAGGTAGGTTATAGAGACACATACAAATTTCTGATATTCAAGATTTCCATTATTTTTATAATCTTAATACTCTGCAGTTTGGGTTTGACTTTCCTTTTGTTGCAAGAGTTCTTAGAGAGATTTTTAAAAGAATCCATAATCAATAGGATCTTATTTTGTGTTTTATTTTCTCGTTTGATTATTCTTTTCTTTCTAAAGCTATAGAGAAAAAGTAACAATACTACAGTATTTGAGAATTACTTCTAATTCAAATTCTTATAATGTTTTCACTTGCTAGCATCTTCACTAAAATACTGAATAGAGATGTGATGATAAACCTCCTCATTCATTCCTGATAGTGAACAATTCTCTAATTCTTTGAAGTCAGATCAATAAACTATGCATTTATGGGAAACAAATAGATTCACCTAAAATTGCATTCATGCTGGAAAAAGACTGCTCACTACATTTTTATTAATCTATGCCAATTCTGTAGCTAATATATGCAGTTTCATTCCTAATATATTTCTTTGTTGTTTTTATTTTATATTTGTGGGTTGCTTTTCATTTTTATTTGTTTTGTTATTAGTTTGCTAGCTTTTTTTTTGTTTTTCCTTGTTTGAGTTTGCATGAAGATTGTTTAGTATTCAAAGATTTAACATTTGACTTTCTTTGTTCTATTATTTTTGTTTGTTTTTATTAACTTTACTTTTTAAGGTTGATTATGTTGTTCTTTTTCTTACTTTGATTTTGTACCCTTAAAATTGTTCATTTTGCTATGTGAATTGTTTTGTTACACAATATCATAAACACAAAAATATATATTATAAAACCTACAAATGGTTTAACACCTAATAATGACATGAAAGACTTTGTAACCACCACCCTGATAATATAATAAAAAACAAGATCACAATGAGTATTGAAGTCCCCTGTACCTTACAGCAAATGTACCAACCACCCCGAAGTTTATGTTTATTATTATTTCTTTGCTTTTCTCTATAGTTTTATGGCATTTGTACATATGCATAAACAACAGTTTAACTTTACATATTTTCTAACCTTTATAAAGGAATCTATTATATGAACTCTTGTCACTCAATGCTATAATTAAGGTTTTAATCATAACATTTTACTCAATATTACATCTGTAATATTCAGCCATTTTGTTACTTGTAGCTATATTTCATTCATTTTCACCTTAATATATCTCATTGTATAATTATTTTTAAAAATTATTCTTTCTTCTGCTGTTGGACTTTGGGGTTATTTCTACTGGTTGTCATACCAAGAATGTGACTGTAAATAAGTGTAATATTCAAAATATTTACAAACTAGGCTTATCCAATCTGAACATATGCCAGGTTAGAGGCTCCGTGCTACACTCTGCCTTAAGTTGCTGTAAGTTGCTGGACCATGGACAGGTCCATGCCTAGGGAGGACCTGCAGTGGACAGAGGCTGGGGGACCTTAGCAAAGTTGGGACAACATCTTTTTACCAACTGCTAGAGGTGCATTCCGATATTAACAACTGTTAAAATTTAATCTGTACATATCAGTTGAATATAACCCTGGCCATAAGCATTCTTAAACATACTCTAATATTTTTATTCTCTAATTTATTTTTCTCTATACCGTTATATAACTAGAATGTTAGCTCAGTGAAAACCAAGACAGTTTTGTCTTGATTACTTGTGTCCACAGTGCCTGGGAAAGGTATTTATTAAAGGTGCTCACCTGTTACTTCTTTGATAGAAACTTTTTCTCTAGTAGTTTCTCCAAGAAATGCTCTGAGCATATTCCCCCACTCCTTGCATGTTTGAAAATATCTCTTTTGTATACATATCCGATTGATGGTTTTTATATAAATTTCCCTAAACAAATTGATATTTGTTTGATTGCTTATATTTAGCCTGCTTGCTCCCTAGGATTCTTTATATTTCAAGTCCACTAACTTTACCACATTGGATTTTACTGCTGCTTGACCGGTTCCCCTATCCACCCAGAGACATGTTTTTCCCTTTCTACAAATTAAAGGGCACATATTTTCAACAAAGCAATCTTAAATTATATCTTTGAAAATCACTCTGTTCCATATTTTCTGTTCTCTTCTATAGGCACCAACTACATTTATGTTGGATCTCACTTTTTTCCTTCTTGATATGACATTTGCTCTCTAATCATTGATGTAACACTTGGTTACTCTTCATTTGATATTCTTAAGCCTGTGTTTCTTGTTCCCGATTGGCCTGGGAATGTCTATTCTTTTTTCTACATTCATTCTTACAGTACTTTTTATTTTTCCCCTATTTTCCCAAAAAAACCACTGCCAGCTCATTTTACTTTTTCAGAGTCAGCACATCATAAAGCTAAAAGTCACCAACTCTGTAACTACTGGTGTAAAAACTCTCACTACTTGTCTTTGTTGTGTGAACTTAAGCAAATTATTTAACTTCTTTATGTATCAGAATACTCATTTATAAAATGGGAAAAATAGCAATATTGGCATCATAGAGTTTTATAAGGATTAAATCAGATGATTATTGTAAAGTGCTTAAGAGTACTTCTCACATAATAAACACTATATGCAAGTATTTGTTAAATCATTTAAAAAGGAATTTCTCTCTGTTTTCATGTAATTTTCTCCTTGATTACTTGACATTTCTCCTTTGAGCTCTTATTTCTTGGAAGCAATATATCCATTAGCTTCTTATATAAAAACTCTTTCTTTTTTAATTTCAAAACATGAAAAAGTGTTCATAATTTTTTATCAGCTCCAGTAAGATCTTTCCGGTACTGACTTTTTTAAAGGAGTTTTGCTTGTTATGCTCATGTTCTATATTTCTTTCTTGTATTATTTTTTCCACAGATCTCATGCTAATTTTTTAATTATTATTCATCATTGAATGAGAAGGAATTTTCCCAAAGCAATTATTTTTGAAAGGATAATGTGGAGAGGGATCAAATAAATAAACCTCTTTATAAATATTACTTTGTATACTTGGGCAAATATTTTATTATCAATTTCTAAAGGTAATTTGATTAATCAAATGTTATCTGAATATATAAGTTTAATAGATATGGCCACAGTGTTTTCCAAAATGGCTGTAAACAATTTTTATTTCCACCACCAACTGGAAGTCAGTGCTGCTTCTTGATTTTCTTTTGTTTATGCTTCCCCTCTACTTGAAACGCTCCCTGACCTTCAGCTGGGAGAGAAAACTTTTCCTGACTCCCAATATACCATATTCACATTCATTATTTCTTATCATCTTCATGCAGGGCTCCTCCTCCACCCCTCCCCACCCCTGAGCAAACTGTTACCTTCTTTAGTACTGGGACTTCGTCTTCCTTTTTTATATCCTAAGTTCCTATCTAATTTTCTGGCACATAATAATTGCCAAAAATAAATAAATAAACTGATTAATTCATTTATACTTCCATTTTAACTTGAATTCTGCCAAAACCACACTGTGACCAACAGCATCCCCAAACTGCCAGATATTATCAGGCTTAATGGTTGAGTTCACATCCTTCCTCTGAAATGTTATGACAAATATATAAAGGATGAAGGCAACTCAAAATTTCTTGCCCATGGGCACCCCACTGATAAATAGTAAGAGCAGAATAGAAATCCAGTTCTTCTCTCTACAAATCATTATTGTTTTCACTATTACTTTCCTTGGTTATATCAGTATAAACTAAAAAACTCAAGTCTAGGTCAAAAATGTTTCACATACATGAACTTATAATTATCCTTCAAATGACTTTTGCAAATGACTCTTATTTATTTTAATACTAGTAAAATTACGGTGTATGGTTTGCAGAGACATTAATAATAAGTTCTAATTCATGAGATTTTAAAGCTTGATCCAAATATAGTTTTTATCTATGCAACCAAACTTTGACATAGAATTAATAAATCCTCCTAAAAGTATTGTATAATTCATTAAGTTAATTAAGCTGTAACTAACCAACTGTCAATAATAATGGCTAAAACACAATTCATATTCATGTAAATAATCTTATAAAAACCCTTGGTTTTACACAACAATGATATAGACTATTTTTAAACAAGTCCATTCTAAGGCAAAAATGACTTGGAGTTTATTATAGTAATTTAATAGGTGTTATTAACATAGCAATTTCAGTTCTCTGGAAAATGAGAGGAACCTTTCAACTTTATAAGAAAAATATATATGCTTTAAAATTAATAATTTAGTTTAATTCAGGTTACTGAATAAACCTTGAATATAGGAAATCTACTGAGGTTATCATAGTGCTCTATGTTGAGTGAAATAAATCATCCAGTTGTCAAAATGTATACCTTCATTTTAACCTGACTTTTGCCAAACCACACTGTGACCAAGAGCATCCCCAAACTGCCAGATTATTACCAGGCTTAATAACTGAGTTCAAATCCTTCTTCTGAAATGTTATGTTTTATTAAGACAAAGTTTCCTATAAAATTATTTTAATCTCACATATTTCAGTCACTTGAGATATGTATTCTATTTTTTTTTAATTTCAGAATACTATAGGGGCACAAATATTTTGGTTACATATAATGCCTTTGCCTTGCCCAAGCCAGGGCTATAAGTGTGCCCTTCCCCTACACAGTACACTTCACATCCATTAGTTGTGAGATGGACCACTACCCCCCAACCTGACCATCACCCAGTGAATATTACTTCCATGCGAGCACCTCAGTGTTGCTCGGTTAGTACCAATTTGATGGCGAGTACATGTGGTGCTTGTTTTCCCATTCTTGTGATACCTGACTTCGAAGGATGGGTTCAAGCTCTATCCAGGATAATATAAGAGGTGCTATATTCACCATTGTTTTTTGCAGTTGAGTAGTATTCCATGGTATACATATACCATATTTTATTAATCCATTCACCTATTGATGGGCATTTGGGTTGTTGTCACGTCTTTGCAATTGTGAATTGTGCTCCCATAAACATTTGAGTGCAGATGTCTTTATCATAGAATGTCTTTTTTTCCTTTGGGTAGATGCCTAGTAGTGAGATTGCTAGATCAAATGGTATTTCTATTTTTAGCTCTTTGAGATATCTCCAAATTACTTTTGACAGGGGTTGTACTAATTTGCAGTCCCACAAGCAGTGTAAGAGTATTCCTATCTCTCCACATCCATGCCAGCATTTGTTGTTTTGGGACTTTTTGATAAAGGCCATTCTCACCGGAGTTAGGTGATATCTCATTGTGGTTTTGATTTGCATTTCTATAACGACTGGAGATGTTGAGCACTTTTTTATATGTTTGCTGACCATTATTCTGTCTTCTTTTGAAAAGTTTCTGTTCATGTCCTTTGCCTACTTTTTGATGGGGTTGCTTGATTTTTTTCTTGTTAATTTTCTTAAGTTCTATATAGATTCTTGTTATCAGCCCTTTATCAGATGTGTAGAATGCAAATATTCTCTCCCGTTCTGTAGGCTGTCTATTCACTTTAATGATAGTTCCCTTGGCTGCATAGAAGCTTTTTAATTTGATCAGTTCCCATTTGTTTATTTTTGGTGCTGTTGTGATTGCTTTGGGGGTCTTGTTGATAAACTCTTTGCCTAGGCCAATGTATATATGAGTTTCACCAACATTTTCTTCTAGAACTCTTAAGGTATTATGCCTTAGGTTTAAGCCTATTATCCATCATGAGTTGATTTTTGTGAGAGGTGAGAGGTGTGGATCCAGTTTCAATCTTCTGCATGTGGTTATCCAGTTTTCCCAGCACCATTTATTGAATAGGGATTCTTTTCCCCAATGTATATTTTTGCCTGCATTGTCAAAAATTAGATGACAGTATGAGGATGGTTTTAAATCTGGGTTCTCGGTCATGTTACAAAGGTCTGTATTTCTGTTCTTGTGCCAGTATTATACTGTTTTGGTTACTACAGCCTTGTAGTAAAGCTTTAAGTCTGGTAGACTGATGCCTCCCAATTTGTTCTTTTGCTTAAGATTGATTTGGCTATATGAGGTCTTCTCTGTTTCCATATGAAGCATAGAATTATTTTTTCTAGATCTGTAAAGAATGATGATGGTATTTTGATAGGGATTGCAAGAATTCTGTAGATCACTTTAGGTATTATGGCCATTTTATCAATATTGATTCTGCCAATCCCTGAGCATCGTAGGGCTTTCCATCTGTTTACATCTTCTACAATTTATTTTCTCAGTGTTTTGTAGTTCTCCTTATATTTGTCTCTCACCTCCTTCATTAAACATATTCCTAAATATTTAGTTTTCTTTGATGCTATTGTGACACATGTTGCATCTTTGATTTGATTTTTGGCTTGACTGTTATTGGCGTGTATGAATGACACTGATTTGTGTGCATTGATTTTGTATCCTGAGACTTTACTGAATTCATTTATCAATTCCAGGAGTCTCTTGGTTGAATCCTTGGGGTTTTCTAGATACAGTATCATATCATCAGCAAAGAGTGAGAGTTTGACCTCTTCTGCCCCCATTCAGACACCCTTAATTCTCCTCTCTTGTCTGATTGCTCTGGTAAGGACTTACAGCACTATGCTGAATAGAAGTGGAGATAGTGGGCAACCTTGCCTGGTTTCAGTTCTAAGCAGAAATGCTTTCAATTTTTCCCCATTCAGTATGATGTTAGCTGTGGGTTTATTGTATATGGCTTTAATAATTTTAAGGTATGTCCCATCTTTTCCTATTTTGTTAAGAGTTTTTATCATAAAAGTATACTGGATTTTGTCAAATGATTTTTCTGCATGTATTGAGAGAATCACATGGTTTTGTTCTTACTTGTATTTATGTGCTGAATTGCATGTATAGATTTGCATATGTTGAACCATCCTTGCATCTCTGAGATAGAGTCCACTTGGTCATGATCAATTATTTTTTTGATGTGCTGTTGGATTCAGTTTGCTAAGATTTTGTTGAGGATTTTTCCATCTATATTTATGAGGGATATTGGTCTATAGTTTTCTTTTTTTGTTGTGTCCTTTTCTGGCTTTGGTAACAAGGTGATATTGGCTTTGTAGAATGAGTTGGGGAGGATACCACCCTTCTGTATGTTGTGCAATAATTTGCACAGTATAGGTATGAGTTCTTCTTTGTAAGTTTGGTAAAATTCAGGTGTGACTCATCTGGTCCAGGACTTTCTTTTTGTTGGAATATTTTTAATTATTGCTTCAATTTCTGTGCTTGATATTGGTCTGTTCAGAAATTCTATTTCTTCCTGATTGAGCCCAGCGAGGCTGTGTGTTTCTAAGAATTTATCCATTTCCTCCATGTTTTGTAGTTTTGGGGCATATAGATTTTTATAGTATTCAAAGATAACATTTTGTATTTCTGTGATGTCTATAGTGACCACTCCTTTTTCAATTCTGATTGAACTTATTAGAGTCCTTTCCTTTCTAGTTCTTGTCAATCTAGCAAGAGGTCTGCCAATTTTGTTTATCTTTTCAAGAAAGCAACTTTTGGTTTTATTAATCTTCTGTAAGTTCTTTTATTCTTGATTTCATTTAGTTCTGCTCTGATCTTAGTTATTTCTTTTCTTCTGCTAGGTTTAGGATTGATTTGCTCTTCCTTTTCCAGTTCCTTGAGATTGTTTATTAGTTTGTTGATTTGTGAACTTTCTGTCTTTGGGATGTGAGCATTTAATATTATTAGTTTTCCTCTCAGGAATGTTTTTGCTGTATCCCACATATTTTGATAACTTGTGTCCCTGTTATCATTTAGTTCAAAGAATCTTTTCATTTCCATCTGGATCTATCCTTGACGCAATAGTCATTCAGCAATAGATTGTTTAATTTCCATGACTTTGTGAAGTGGTGAGTGTTTCTATTGGAATTGATCTCTAATTTTATACCACTGTGGTCTGAGAAGATACATGGCATAATTTCTATTTTTTTAATTTGTTGAGATCTAATTTGTGGCCTAAGATGTGATCGATTTTAGAGAAAGTTCCATGAGCTGATGAGAAGAATGTATATCTGGCTTTATTTGGGTGGAATATTCTGTAGATGTCTGTTAGACCCATTTGTTCTAGAGCTCTGTTTAAGTCCACTGTTTCTTTGCTTATTTTCTGCTTTGAGGATCTGCTCAGTCAGTGGGGTACTGAAATTCCCAGCTACTGTGGCATTACTGTTTATCATGCTATTTAGATCAAACAGGGTTTGCTTCACGTCTCTGGGTGCTCCTGTGTTGGGTGCATAAATATTAACCTGGTGCCTACAAAATATGACATGTAGGATTTCTGTTCTCAGGATGTTAATGGAATTTTTAGTCCAGAAAATGGCATTTTTAATAATTTTCTCTTGTGTTTGAAATAATTTTGTATCATCTGATTTCTGGTTCAAGATGCTGTCCATTCCTTATCTGCATAACTATTAAACCTTAATAATAAAGCTGTTATATTAACTCTCTTTCTGTTAATTTAGTTATATGCCAAAACAGTTGGACTTTTGATGATATTAGCATAGCCTAATATCATTATAAATGTTTCAATTTTTCTTTATTCCATGAATCTTTGTATAATACCCTGGAATTCATATATTATGATATATGTGAAATTGTCTTTGGAATAGTGTCTAACATATTGAATTTTCTTAGTAAATATTAACTGTTCTGATTAATAAAATTTCCATTAATTTATATGATTATTGACTTAAAAAAAAAAAGAATTGTTAAGTTTTCTTGTTGGATTTTTACCTCCACCATTATATAGTGATCATCTTTGTCTTTATTTTTGCTGTTTTAAAGTTTATGTTATCTGATACAAGAATAGCTACCCCAGCTTTCTTTTGGTTTAGATTTGCCTGGAAGTTTTCTTTCTAGCCCTTTATCTTGAATCTGAAATCGTCTTTGTGGGTAAGATGCATTTCCTGAAGACAGCAGATACTTGGCTTGCGTGGGGTTTTTTTTGTTTTGTTTTGTTTTTCCACTCAGTCAGTCAATGTCTCTTCAGTGGACAACTCAAGCCATTCACATTTATTTAAAGAATTGATGTTTAGGGTAGATTTCTGTTCATACTGTTAGATAAATTCTTATTTTTTTGTTTTACCTCTCGAGCCATTGTGGACTTTAACTCTTGAGTGATTTTACTTTGGTGGATGTCTTTTGCACTGTTCCATGTATAATGCAGCTCTGAGTACTTCCTGAAGGGCAGGTCAGATCTTCACAAATTCCATCAGTGATTGCTTGTCTGGGAAACTCTTTATCTCTTCCTCATAAATGAAGCTTAGTTTTGCTGGGTAAAGAATTGTAGGTTGGCCATTATTCTGTTTTAGAAGATTGAGGATGGGTCCCAGTTCCTTCTGGCTTGTAAGGTTTCAGTTGAGAAGTCTGCAGTTAGTCTGATAGGTTTTCCTTTGTAGGTTATCTGCTGTTTTCACCTTACTGCTCAAAGAATTGCCTCTTTCATGTTTACTTTGGTCAGCCTAATAACTATGTGACATGGCGACTATCTTTTCACATTGAGTCTCCCAGGAGTCTGTGTGCTTCTTGTACCTGGATATCTAGATTTCTGGGCAGGCCACGTAAGTTTTCCTCCATTACTCTAAGAAATAGATTTTCTAGCCCTTGTGTATTTTCTTCTTCTCTCTCCAGGATGCCTATAATTCTTATGCTTGATTTCTTTACATAATCCCACATTTCTTGTATGTTTTGTTCATGTCTCTTTCTCCTGTGTTCTTTTTCTTCATCTGGTTTGTTTAGTACACAGGCATTATCTTCAAGCTCTGAGATTCTTTCCTCTGCATGTTCCACCCTACTGTTGAGGCTTTCCACTGTGTTTCGTAGTTCCTTGAATGCCTCTTTCATTTCCAGTATTTCTGTTTCTTGGTACACAATTTCTTTAGAGAATTTTTCATTCATTTCCTCTATTGTTCTTTTGGCTTCTTTGTGTTGGGTTTCTATTTTCTTTTCAATTCCATTGAGTTGTCTTACAATCCATATTCAGAATGCTTTCTCTGTCATTTTAGTCATTTTATTTAAGTTGGTATCTGTTGTTGAGGATCTAATTATTTCTTTGGGGGGTGACTTTCCTCCATGATTTTTCATGTTTTGTGCATTCTTTTGCTGATTCTTTCTCATGAGGCTACTTGGTCAAGAACTAGGGGTGCTAGGACTGGTTTATGGCCCTATCTCCAAGTCCCCAAGGGTCATTCCTTGACAGTGCTGGGGAGAGATGCTCTGGTCCTGTATTATCTTAGGGGTATTCTAGCAAGTTGGGTTACCTCTGACCTGTTGTCTTTACCTCTTGCCGATGGAGACTAGTGGGTTTGGTCCCCCAGCTTAAGCACCCAGCTGGTGGATCACATTTGTGTGTATGACTCCACTGCCCTCTAATAGCTTGAGATGGAAGGCATTGTGTTAAGCTATGGGGTTACCCTCTCTGTCGTTGATTGTAGTTTGCATGGAGGATCCAGTTATTCAGGCAATCTGATGTCTCTGTGGTAGGCTGTGGTCCCCCAAATAGGGTATACAAATGCCCCAATCTTTGGGAGGGGCCTTGCCACTCCCGAGGGTTGCTTGGACCCTGTTCCCCCTTAAAGTGGGGGTAAGGGAAAGATAGATTGTAGCTGGTGTGTGCAAGCCTGGGTGTGTGTGCTTCTATGGTTGCTTTATTGGCAGCTAGGGGGAGACACTAATATGATATCCAGGGCTCTTTCACCATACTTGGAAAGCTGCTCCTGATGAGAGGGGTTAATTGATGCAGTTGCTCATGTCTCTGGCCAGGTTTTGCCTTCCGTGTCCACAAACCCCAATGCTGGCAGCTGCCCGGACCTGGAGAGCAAGCCCTAGACCTAAGAAGGTCCAACAGGCCAAATCAACAGGCCACCGACTATTTTTTAGCACCAATGTCCCACTGATTCATGCCAGCCACACAGAGAAAGTGGCTTTTCTTGCTTCTCCCCACCTCCAAGGGCGGAGATCACCGCACACGGTGCAAAAGTCCCTGGGCTGGGGGAGAGGTGTTGCCTGAAACTGCCACATATGGCAGTGTCTCCAGGCTGGGGACCCCAAAAATAGCAGCCACCTGCCCCTGGAGAACTAGCATTAGGGGCAACCACTTAGAAGTTGGCCGATGCCAGTCTGGTGGGCTGAATCAACAAGCTGCCACGGGTCACCTCTGCATCACAGTCCCACAGTCTCAAGTCTGCTTAGCAGAGAGTCCTGCTCTTTTTGTCCCACCATGAGTTGGCCAAATCATCAGTGGTTTCCAGGGGCAGAGCCCCTTTTTCAGCATTCGCCTCCTGTGCTCTGGTCCCACTGACCACCAGAAATGAGGTGCCTGTCTCTAAACTCCCTCATGCTGGTCATGGGCACAGGAAGTAAACACTCAGACCAGTCCCTCCCCCACAGTGCGGTCCCAGCACAGAGCACTGGAGAGTTCAAAATGCTCCCCACTATCATCTCCTCTCCACAGAGCCTGTCATCCCGTGCCACGACTTTGCACTAACTTCAGGTGCATCCCTGTCTGAGTGGGTGTGGAGGTCTGTGGGGGACCCAAGCGTCCTCCTGTGGGTCAGATCTCACTGAGCTGGCCAGGCAGGGCGGCCCTCCTGCACTGTATTCCCTATTGTATATCTCGTCCTCTCCAGTCTTTGTGAACGTATCTCCCTTTGTGAACGTATCTCCCTTTCAAAAACCTTTTTTTTTTTTTCCTGAGCTGCATGTCCCATGCTGTTTCTCTGCAGATTCACAACACAACACTGTTCTTGGTGGGGAGTGATCCACTCGTGTGTAGTTGTCTGAGTTCTCCACCTCTTTCTCTGGGAGCAGTGAGCCAGGAGGCCACCACTAATCTGCCACCTTTTCCTCCCCTGTATTTTATTTTAAATACTGCCTTAGTTACTTGGCCAAAATTTGTTTTAGTTCTTGGTATTCTTCTCAAATGAAGTAAAGTATCCTGAAGAGCCGGACTCTGGCCAAGATGTGCTTTGAGGCAGTCAGAGCTGCTATAATTTTTCATGTCAGGACTGATAAAATATAACTTGATTAGAATACTATGAATTTCACACATCTCAGGAGACAGACCATGGAATGCAAGAGGAGGTACCACTGCACCACTGTCACCTCCATATGCTCACACATGTTTGATCATAATCAGAAAGAGAAACACTGGATGCTAGAATAGATTTAGAAAATAATTTATTTAAAAATGTAGATAGTTTCCATCATAGACAAAAACATCCTCCTCGAAGTGGAGATAAGCAAAGAATAGCTATGTAGGAAAAGTTTATTAAATGCTGTTTGTTTAAGTGAGATATTTAAATGTCATTGATTTCTTGAATATGCACAAACATCATTTGTCCTAGATGTTTTCCCGGGAACAATTTTTAATAAGAGATTATAATAAATTAATTTAATCAGAAATCATCCTCTGTATTGAAAGGTATTATTTGCTAGTGAGATAACCATAGGAAAATAATAGAGGGATTACATCCGTTTACTCAGACATTTTCAAAAAGAAATGAGGGTAGGAAAGGAGCACCTACGGTACCAAGGTCCCTCAAAATCATTAGCCCAGTGAATCATTTACCACCATCTTATGATCTGAGAATGAGAACGCCAACATTTGGACCAGGAAGACCAACTGACTCCTCTCAAATCATAACGTTCTATTCAATCCTAATATCCATGATCTTGTCTTCTGCACTCCTCGGCTTCAATGATTGCTCTCAATTTTGCCTGTTTCCAACATAATTTTCAAGAAAGTACATGTCTCTATGGTTAGTTATTTTAGAATTATATATGTTTAGAAATTATTTTAAGTAAACTTTCCTAGATTACCTATTCTAGATAAAATGAATGTTGTTTTATGTATTTTCTCTTCTGGAAACCAAAAGCTTCTAGAAGTTAAAAATACGTGTATATATAACCTTGTTCTAATAGTAAGCTTGACTTCAGGGAGGGATGGGCAGCTAATATTGTTCTTAAAGGAGACAATTACAACCTGGTCTTCTTTATTTGCCAAGTGGAGTCCTTTTCAGTAAAGGACCACCAACCTTCCCCAGATATTCATATTTACGAACACGAGAATAAATTGAGGATCAAATGTAAAATCTATTTCAAAAGGCTAAAACAAAGAACCAACAATGAGGAATATATTTTAGAAACTCTTTCTCAACCAAATTATGCCAGTTGTCAGTGTTCAACCAATAGTTCCTAAGGGCCATATGAATAATATTCAGCCTTAACTTTTAGTAGAATAATTATGAAGAAGGTCTTGCAAGAATTGGGCAATCTTCAAGGAAAATGTTTTGAGGAATCAAATAATCTGAAGAGCTTAAGAACATCCTGGGACAACTTTTTGTTGTTGTTGCTGCTGTTGCTGTTTGGGAAGATTATGACAATTAGTTTCACCGTGTTCTCAGTTCTGGACAGATCTTATATGCTCAGGAGAACTCTCAACTTACCCTTATGGAGTAAGTCTGGGCCTAGATAAAGTTTCCACAGATAAAAGCTCCAAGTCAGCCTAGGTTTCAGCAAGTCGAAGGAATCTTAGGAAACTTTCCCCAGTCATGATTTTCATAGGGTTTCAAAGATGTTTAGAGAGAGACTGAAAGTTCAAACTAAACTCATTTGACCACGATGTCTTTGCCAACTAACATCACATTCTCTGAGGTCCAGCGTCAACGCCGAGCATTCTCCTAAGAGCACAGACTCATGGAATTCTGAAAGAGTGGGTGACACCTCATCACAAGGTCATGTCCGGAGTCATCAGAGTATACTTTTCCTACTCTTCTGCCAGAGTATATGGGGTTTGACTTTTGGGGGTTAATGAGAAAATATTTAAGATTTCTAAAATACCATCTGTGAAGATTTAATTTTAATATGGTATTATTACCAGCCATGTAATGGTTCCATACCAGAGTGTGCACAATGCAGTTAAGTACAACAGCAGCAGAGAAAGAAAAAACTGTTCTGGCCTCCTTTTGGGGTCAATTCGGGAAAGCCAATCCCAGGTGGAGTAAAACCAGTGATAATTCTAGGGAAGAAACTATAAAAGCGAAACGACTATTACAAACAGAGCTACAGAATGATGACAATAAGCACGGTGATCACACTTGTCTTCAACAAGTGCTCCATCCATCCTTGTTATTAATACAATACCACTGCAACAATTTATGTTACCCTATTATTTCATTTTATTTTACCCTGGACCAATTTCACAATCTTGCTCTCTACCTGGATTAATAATTACTACTGGAAAAATAACAACTATGTGCAGATTTGTGGGATATAAAACTATGATCTCCAGATTCCCCTGGGTACTCAGCATGGTTTAATAAGCCTTTTACAGCCAGCCCTTTTTTTATTCCATTTCCTTCTTTTACCTTTGTGACCTTTACGAATCTTTTGTACCCCCTTCCTAATCTTTGTTCTTTTCAAGACTGCCTTGCTTTCTATTGCATCAAGAGGACTGAGGCCATTGGGAACTAAGATTTCTTTTTACTGAACCCGTCAGTTATAACTGTCCAACCTCTGCACTGACCCTTTCCAGCGCTTTTCCATGTTCAGAGGAAACAGGAAGCTGCCTGTTAATGGTTTACTGGTGTATATGGATCTTGGATTTCAGCTTTTGTCTCCTCCTGGATTTGGATCCATCTTTCTCCTATACTCTCAAACTGTCTTATCTTTTAGTGTTTTTCCTTCAACCTAAAATTATGCCTAATTATTTCCTTTTCTAAAAGACAAAAAAATAAACAATAAAATAAAATAAAATAGAAACAAAATCATTCTCAGCCCTAACACTCATATACCTGTTTCTCATCGCATCCCTTCCCTCCCACCCCAAGCTTCTCGAAAGAGTAGCCTGTGCCTTATGTTTCTCCTTTCTCCTCATCCAAAAACAGTTCTCCTCATCCTAATTATTGCTCCCATTACTCCCTGAACCCACTCTTCCCAGTGCTGACAATGACATCTGTGTTGCAGATACAAGTACAGTCATCTACATTTGCATGATTAGACTGTGCTGATTAGGATGCTGTTGGCCAGTTATTTATTTTTTCTTTGAAAAACTATCTCTGTCTTCCCTTACACGATTTCCTGAAAAGCCTACTGTCACTATTTCTTCTTTGTTGCCTTAATGGCCTCTCACTTATAAACTTAGAAAATAAGCAAAGATTTGAATAAATGACCATTTACTACTTCACTAATTTAAGGTTCTTAATGGAATCTTCAATATTCTTTGGTTTCAAGTTGTCCAAAGTAGCAGCTGAATAGATTGTTTATTATTAGAAAAGAGTGTTTTTATGACTCATACTACGAAAGCACTGACATTAGGGCTTAGCCAAGATGCTCAGCCAGACTCTTTTACTGGACTTCAGCTTTTGAAGTCAGAATACCTGCTGCAAAATCTTCTCTCATCCTGAATATTGTTTTTGTTATGCCTGAGTTTAAATCATACCAAATCAGTTTCAGAACTTGAGTAACTTGAATAAGACTTAGTATTTGGATTTACATTTAACTTTTAATCAAAAAGTTTTCATCAGCACATTTATCATTTATTTAGCATCAAATATAAGGAAGAATCCAGACTTTAAGAAAGCAGAGAAAAACATACGCTGGGGAAAAGATTCCTTATTCAATAAATGGTGCTGGGAAAACTGGATAGCCACATGTAGAAGACTGAAACAAGACCCA
>CM052445.1:55766256-55832858 GCA_028533085.1 Varecia variegata | reverse complement strand
GACCTTAGCTTTACCTGTAATGTTTCAATGCTATTCAATGGGAATGTTTTCATGTGTGCACATATCACCTATCTTTTTTAATAAAAAAAGGTTAAAATAGAAATAATAACAATAAAACATCACTGATTGCAGTTGTTTTTTCCTTCTAAGGGGGTAACTCATTTATCTGTAGAATAGTTAACATTTTAAAAGAACAGGATTTGGAATACATCTGGAATTGTGAAGAGTAAGAAAAAGAGACATAATTTTATGTCACCTCTGTTTTTGCAGAGTAGCCTAGGGACAGAATAAGGGGGCCAAGAAAGAGGTGGTAAGAGGAGCTTAAGAAAAATGTAAGTTTGAATCAATTTCATTTTAATTACAATGGATAAGATGACCCCAACTGACTTTTGCATAGTACCCATATTTTTTCCACAACAAAATCTTTTTCTAAAACAGTTTTAGCCATATGTAATTAATAACTACTCAAGCTTTGTGAAGAGTGCTTGGATGAAAGGGGATGAATGCCAAACAATAAAAGACCATTAATAGGACATAAATTACATGAAGATTATTGTCCCTTAATATCAGTCATTCTTCTCTATACATTTTATTTTTGAATAGTAAAATGTATATATGAACATATTTCAACTCCATAAAAGAAAAAAAAAACTTTGTAATACCCCAAACTGTCCAAAATGCATGAGTATCCTTATGAAGAAAGATTTTTCTCTATAGCTAGAGGTGTTCAAAAAAGTCTGTAAAGATAAATTGCAGGAAACTCTAGATATAGGAGGTGAGTTTAGTCATTCATTCTTTAACTCAACAAACACTCAAATGGAGTGCCAACGATGTGCCAATGTTGTGTTAGGACAAGGTCCTCCAAGAGGAGTGATGAGCTTACACATCTGTGATTGTTGTCTTCATACACCTTATACTCTAGTAGGGGAGACAGATAGCAATCAAGTAAACACACAAACAAATGTAAAATTACATCAGTGTTGATAGCTATATAAGTAAGTCAGTTGGCCTAATGACCACAGATATCTTTCCCAAACATGAGTTGTATTCATTTTTTTCACAGTCCCTACTTAGGTATCAAGCCCTGGTATCATATTTTAAGTTTCTTATTCAAGAATAATTGTAACCAAAAAAAGTGAAAATACACTGAGTTTTATAATCTCTTTCATATCAAAAAAAACTGAATTATTTCCTTTATAAAGTAAATCATGATAGTGGCACAGTGTGACATGATTACATATAATCTAAAGCATATCATCAGTGGTATTGTTTTTTGAAAGACAGGCTATGCTCTTAATGAGAAGAATTTCCAGCAAAAGAACAATTGTTCCTTTCTTTAAAACTTCTGCAGAACCAGTTGTTTAACTTGCAGTGTAAAGGAGAGCCGGTAAAAAAAAAATGAAAATAGATATTTTCCCCCTTAATCTCAAAAGGAAGGCATAGATTAATCACACTTAAGCACAGTAAAAATGGTTCTGTCTTTCGCCCACATTAGACCAGGGAGTGACAACTCATTTGGCCACAGTCCATGATCTCTCAGTCATCATGTTTTGCCTTTCCCACAACAAACTTGGTCTGAGGAGCAGTGAGTGAAGCTTTCCAAAAAGTCATCATGGTCCACGCAACAGTTGCTCATGGCAGCCCAGAATGGCTGTCCCTCCCACCAGCTGGTCCTGAATCACTAGAAGTGACACACACTGGTTCTGGGACAAACGGAGGATTACTATGATGGAGTAACACAGGAGCATGTGATGTTATATTCTTTTTACAGTCATAAACCCTCTAAAAACTGTCTGATATGCATCCATTTTAAGTTCAAAGTGTTGTGAAGAGAAATAAAAATAAGCAGTCTTAAATGTGAACAACACAAACTCCTCTAGTGAATAAGCAAAGTGTTTAGTTTTGATATTTTGGAAGTCATCTGCATTAATAACAAACCTATGGTTTTCTAACATGAAAAACAAGCAGTCTTGGATTAGCATTACTTCAGAATAGAAGATTCATTGTCAGTAAAGGTACACAGTATTTTTATCAAAATATGCCATCTAGATAGTAAAACCTCATTAATTTGACATTCAGTTAGCAAAAACACGTTCAGCTTCCAATATTGTGGGTGGTAAACTACACGCTCCAGGACATCTTCTAAGCCAACTTTGAGTTGGGCTCTCACAAAGAGGATAGTTTGCCAAAAAAAAGGAAATCATGGGAAGAATGAAAAGGCTACTTTGTTTGTCATCCAGGCCTGGCCTTCTTCTCTTATGAATAGGTAATTTAGGGTCATTCACAGATTACTGAAACACTTCCAACAATAAATTCAATTTCCTAAGAAATCTTGGATCTAGGACGAAATATTTATTTCAAAGACAAAGAAGCTAGGATGGAAAATATCTTTCATTTCAAGAAATGTAGTTAAAAGTGAATTTTCATAAAGCAACACTATTTCCATTCAGTCTACATCTTTAATTTGCACAAAAGGAAAAGCATCCCTGAATGATCTGAGGCGAAATCTCTGGATGGGAAAGGAGTAGATATTGAGATGTCTATCCATTAGCATTATTTGCCTGCAGCTACATAACCAAACTCTCTCTTCTTTGTAGACATTGCTTCATTTTTCTAACACTAGGACTTTATTCCATTACTACTACTCTGTGCCCTTGCTCTCTGTCACTTGTCTGCCTGGATCAAAACAATGCCTCCCTTTGCCTGGGTTTAAAGCTCCTCAAATCCAAGTTTTCATTATTTTCATTAAAGGCAAACGCCATGAATGCAAGGAGCTCTGGCTTGTTCCTGGCACCCAGAACTATGTAGATGGGTGATAGTAGATATAAGCACACAGTAGATACTCAGTAAATATTTATTGACTGAATAAACTTGTCAATGTTCCACCTAAGAGCCTCATCACATTTTTCTTAGAGTATTCTAAAACCTAGTAGACTGGTCTCCCTTCTCCTAATCTTTCTGCTTCCCACAAAGTAGTTGCCCATGTTTACCTTCTAAATCATGGTTCTGATCAAGGTATATTTCTTCTTAAAAGGCTTCAATGGCTTCTCGCAGCCAAACTCAAATTCCTCCACAACACGTGTTAGGGGGTAACAAAAAATCGTAACCTCTGGGGCTGGCAGAATGAAGGTAAATTGGATGGAATAGTTAAGAGTGTATTTCTTCTCCATTTAGAGTAGTTTTCTAGATGGAAAGTAACTAGCATATATGTTCTTTACTAGAATAATATAGGCAAAAATTTTTATGCTACAACTTTAGTTTATATAATGTTATGGGCACTGAATATTTTATGTTCAGTCTCCCTAAAATTCATATGTTGGAGCTCTAACCTCAAATGTGACTGTAAACATGGATAGGGCCTTTAAGCAGGTAGTTAAGGATAAATGATATCAGAAGGCTAGAGCCCTAATCTGATAGAGGTGGTGTCCTTATAAGAAGAGGAGAACACCAGTGGTCACTCTCTCTCTCTCTCTGTGGGCATACAAGAAAGGCCATGGGAGGACACAGCAAGAAGGTGCCATCTGCAAACCAACGAGAGAAGCCTCACCAGAAACCAAACTTTACAGCACCTAGATCTTGAACTTGAGCCTCCAGAACTATAAGAAAATGAATTTCTGTTGTTTAGGTGAGACAGAGAGAGAGAGAAGGAAAGCTACTAGTCTACAGCGGCAGCTGTTGCAATTTTACTTGAGCTACTCACAAACAGATATGTCAGGAATAGGGATGAGATGCTGTTCTTTGTTCCCGTGGCGATCACATGGGGAATAAAGCCTTTTCCATGGTGCTGCAGGTGGAGAAGTAATCTCCCTCTATGCAGGTCACCTGGTTGGGGTCTATGAGACTCTACCACATCCTCTGATCTCACTCATTGCTCCTCTGACTTCCTCTCCTACTGCTCTCCCTCTCTCCCCACAGCCCAACCACACTGGTCTCTGTTCTGTTCCTTGAATACAAAAGCGAGACACTTTGCATTTGCAGGCCTTCCCTGGCTTCCCTATTTAAAACTGCAGCTCTTCTTAGCCCAACAAACTCTATGCCCCTTTCTCATGTAATTTTTCTATAGTATGTATCACCATCTAACATACTATATTTTTTACTTCTTTTCTTGCATATTACCATGAAAGGTGCATGTGAGCAGAGATTTTTATCTGTTGTATTTGCTGTTACATCCCCCACTTCCAGAACAATGCCTGGGCATGAATGAATAAGGGAAACAATACATACGTGAATGGATGAGGAATAACTTTCCCATATTGTCTCAAGTTATATGTCCCCAAACACAGTTCTTACATTAGCAAAGTTCTGTTCTTTTGAGTCTACCCAAAGTTTATAAATGTGCCACATATTTTTCCATTCCAGTACTTTTTGTCATCCCTTCACTTGGTAACCCTTTCTTATTTTATTTCTCTTAAAATCCTGTCAAGTGGCATTTTGATCTAGGACAGGAATCAGGTACAAGAGGACTCTGCCATCGCAACCTAAGGGAAGTGAGTTAACTACCTCACCATCCCGCTCCTTACCCGGTACCACTTCCTTCTCGGGCTCTTGCCACAAACGGGTTTGACTGGAAGCACATCTGGCCTCTAGCTTGCTGCACCCCCACCTCCCTCAGGCCCCATGAATTTGTGATGTACCCAGCAATCCTCTGGTTTCATTCTTCTTGCTTTGGCATCTCAGCAAATCACTTGCATGCTCAGCTTAAACTTGCTTCTTTTCCTACCATTTGCTAAATCCCTTGGTTCCAGCGAGGCAGCCTTGCGGTATCGCTCACATCCTGCTGGCATTCCCCACGGAGTAAGTGGGATGTCCTGAGCAGAACAGTGGTTATTCTTTAAGAACACAATTAGATGCCATCACTTCCATGGTACTGTGACAAAAGTGGAAGATGGAAGTTGATACATGACTTGGCATGCTTCCTGGCCACAAGATTACTTCTTTAATTTTTATCCCCTAAGAATAGTGGACTTCCTCTATCATTTGCTGCTATTGCACTCATTTCAACGGCCTGGGCTGAAACTTTCCAATTGCAAGATTAAACGAAATAAATGCTGCTCTCTAAAAAGCATTGGTTAAAAAAAACTTAATGAAAAATAATCTCATCCGTAATTTTGATCACACTAAACCACTGATTCTAATACATTATTGGTTTATTTCATATCAGAAAGTTTTAATGAAGTCCCACAAAAATTCTTATTTTTCATTGAATATTAGAGTCTTTCATTTCTTTTGATAGGCAATATGATAATGCAGAAAGAGAAGTAGATGGGAAAAGAAGATGGGAATTTGAGTACAAATTCTATGTGATCTACAGCCAATCCCTCTCTCATAAGACTAATATATCAACCCTTTACTCAAAAAGCATATGTACATGCTCATTCATGAGAAGTTGCCCCATACTCATAAACCACTGCATACATACATGACTTTATTAACAGTGCACGAGATATCAATGAGTAAACGTGACATTTTTAGCACATGAGACACTGATGTATAAGTGAGGACCTCCTTTCATCACATTTGCTGAGTGAACACACTATTAGCATCAGTATCGTCATCAACATAATAACTATCATCATCACCAGATCATTAATTATAGCAGGAACTCTACTAGATGATTTATATATTAATAGATTTTCCAATTAGTCCTAAAAATAACCATAATAATTAGCTGTTATTATTTGTCTCATTAATCCTAAAAATTGCCATATAAGTAGGTGTTACTATTTACTGTTTGCATTTAAGAAGGAAAAACTCAGTTGATTACCCAGATTATTATTAGGTATTGAACTTTCATTTGTCTAATGGAAGGAAGTAAGGAAGGGAAGAAGAAAGGGAGGGTGGAAGAGAAGAAGGAAGGGAGATAGGGAGAAAGAGGAAGAGAGAGGGAAAGAAGGAAAGAAAGTGCACTCTGCAATATAGTAGCCACTAGCCACATATGACTACTTAAATTTAAACTAATTAGGATTTTTTAAAAAATTAAACATTCAGTTCCCTGGAGAACATTATGTTAGTGAGATAAGCCAAGCACAAAAAGACAAATCTCAAATGTTCTCACTTACATGTGATCTCAGGGAAACAGGAGTAGAATGATGGTTTCCAGAGGCTGGGAAAGGTAGTGGGAAGAGGGGGATAAAGTGGGAATGATTAATGGGTGCAAAAATATATTTAGATAGTTAGACAGAATGAACAACATTTGATAGCACAACAAAGTGACTATAATCAACTATTAGGACATACTTTAAAATAAGTAAAACAGTAGAATTGGAATGTTCCTAACACAAAGAAATGACAAATGCCTGGGGTTATGGATAGGCCAATTACCCTAATTTGATTAGTTCACATTGTATGCTTGTATCAAAACATCACAAGTACCCTATAAATATACACAACTATTATGTACCCATAATAATTAAAAATTTTAAAAATTCAGTTACTTATTTACACTATCCTTATTTCAAATGCTCAACAGGCTACCATATTCAACACTGCATTTCTATCACCAGATATATTTGATAGTTGTACTAGGCAGCTCTGGGTGAGATCACAATGCTCTTAGTGAAGTGGCCTTATACCTGCCTTGGGTATCAAAAAACTTTTTGCAGAGGCCTGGGTACCATCTCTCATGTTATACTCAAAAGGTCTATTTCTAAAATATTTCTAAGTTCCCTTTAATATTCCATTATGGATTTGAACATATGTATTCTTAATGCATACCACTAATTTTATTAACTAAGTTTAGCACCTACTAGGAAAAGGAGGGTTTATCATGTATGTATACATGTGCATGTGTTTACAATAATTAGTTCAAACATCAAGAATGGCCTTCAATTTGTATGTCTAATGGTTAAGAACACAGTGTAAGTTCTAACTGCAGTTTACTAGCTGAGTGAACTTGGACGAGTGATTTGAGCAGTTTTCTCATCTGTGAAATGGAAATAAAATAGTAAATACCCCCACCATGAGATTATCAGATTAAACAAGACAATGTTTATATGGTACTAATGTGATATTCAACACATAAAAAGCATAGAATTAAGTAAACTGTTGTTAAAATAATAGTAACATAAATGCCATTATTATTTAACTTGGACTTTGTAAGGTAGATTTACATTTTCTACAACATGAGACATACCTGAGGGATCCCTGCCTAAGTTAGACAAATTGAGAAGATATACTCAGTAATGGTACTAATCAATAAACTCTTCTTCTACTCCCCTTGAACTGCCTTCAAATGTTCACTAAAATGAAATAATTAATCCAAATCAATAATTAAGAAGAGGTTCTGAATGACGAGAGAGCACTAATTGGATTAATACAAATACTCTGGAGGAGGCACCAGCTGATAAGATTTTAAACATGATTCACACTGCTCAGAAAGATGACAAAAGTACCTGAGGAAGACAGAGACAAATGAGATTTACCCAGCAAAACAACTTGAAATTGAATATTTATATTAATATCCTTTTTAGTGCTAATGTTTAATCAAACCATCATATGCTAAAAAAGTTACTTCAAGACAAAAAGGCATGATTTTATGGTTCCTTATAAATGCAAAAGGAATGTACAGGCTTTTGTCTAAGAAAGAAAGAAGATGTTGGTTGCACGGACAAGGAGACTCAGTTTAATCACTGGTTCCTTGCTTAACATTTTCATTTGTGGTCATAGTAAGTCTCTTGGAAACAGCAAACACATAGCCATTTTCCCAAGTGTGGGGAAGACAAGAAAGGAGAAAATGTTGGGGAGTGCTTCAAGAAAGACAGAGGCCAGCGCACCTCACTCCATAACATGGCATGGGAGAAGCAAAGGGCCCTTCAGGTCGGGTAAAGGCAGGACCACTGGACAGACACACTGGTGTGCATTTCAACAAGGCTGGCACCAATAAGTAGCAACTTAGGACAGAGTCCTCTCCAGCCCCACCCCCAAACACTTTAGTACCCCATAAACCCACTGGAATTCACTTGCAATCTTAGGGAGAGAAGAATGCTGAATTGGCCGAGATTAGCTCTCCACCACACTGGCTGAATTACAGAATTTGGATTGTGTGACTCATAACCAACCTGTGTTCCTTGAACATGTGGATCTGCAGACCAAGATCCTTATCTACCACATATGTCAGCATGTAGGATTATGATATTGTTTGGCAATGTTCATTCGTAAGACAGTGGTTCTTGAACTTGGCTCCACATTGTTGTCACCTGGGGAGCTTAAAAACTAATGATGTCTGGTTCCAACTCCAGTCATTCTGACTTAGTTGGTCAGTGAGGCTGCCCAAGCATTACGAATTAAAGAGGCACCAAGATGACCATAATGTGCAGCCAAGACAGAGCCAGTATTCTAAGATAAATTTTATATCTTACATTTTGTTAAAGATGTTCTAAAATCTTGGGGGGAAATGATAAACATCAACAACTTGAGATGCAGGAAGGTCTCTGGGTACCACTAGTGGCCTCAAGAACAGGTATTTATGTAGGATTCAAGAGCTGCGTGATGCATGCAGATCCTCTCCCCAATCACTGCGCCTCACCATGCTGGGAATTTAGCTCTCTGTTTTTTCACCTGAAATGCAAATATCAAGTATTGCTAGGGGCAGAAAGAGGCAAGGCAAAGTTAGCATATCCTGAACTAATTCCTTTCTTCTCATACCCAGAATGAGTGAAGAAAGAAGCCACATTTCTCCCTGGTGACCAAGGAAGCTTAATGTCATCTTGAGTGCGGGAATATTGGTCATAGAAATCTTTGCAAATAAATGTCAGGAAAAGCTTTTGAGTCAAAGTTCATTTTATGCCAATTCGATTTCACACAGTTGAGATAGGAATATATTTTCTCTCTAAATGGTAAATACATATGATTGGAGCAGTTTCTAAACATGCTGAATTTCAGAATTGAAGTAATTACTCAGGAAGCTTAGGACCCCAAATCATTTTACATGGAATTGTTTGAACATATTAATTGAAATACTTCCATGTATTTTCATTCATAAGTAATATAAACCTAAAAATAGTATGACAATTAGCAATGACGTTCCTGAAAAAAATCTACCTAACCCAGAAAATTTTCCTTGATTTTTAAAGACTTCCATAAGAAACATAAAATATAATACATTTAGCTTGTGGGCTATGGTAATACCCAGTCACTATCAAAATTTGTTGGTGTTTTTTATCTTTTCTTTTGCTTGTGCATATTTTGAATTTGAGATTAGGGATGGTCTTAAAATGCAGTTAATTGGTAGTTGCAATAGTGTGGATTTCCTTGAACAGAAATGGAACGCAAATGCCTGGGAACACTGTCAAATCAAAATCCCAGTGAATCATGGGGACTGGCTGGACTAGATTTATTATTACATGGTTCTGAATAAAAGGAATTTTATTTAAACTTCCAAGATAGATTTTATACAATGATAATTTCATATCCATGATTCAAGGATTAGAATGCTTTTTAATCACCATTGTCTCATGGAAAGAAAGCAATGGTTGGGATAGAGGAGGATTCAAACAAAGAAAGTCTGCATTGAAAAATACCATTTTACAAGCACTGATTAGAACAGAATTCAGAACATTGCTTTAAAACTATTTCAATAAATACAAGATACACCAAAATTAGTTCCATTTTCTATCCTCTCTCTCTAAAGAAAAGGCACAATCAATAATTCTCAGACCAGAAGAACATAATGGATAAAAAGGAGAACAGATTGTTTTATTTTCTTCTGCAACACAATATTTCAATCTTGCAGTGAAAAAGACAGCATCTAGGTGTGGGTGTATAATTGAGTTAATCAGGCCCTCCATGTTGTTATTCTCTTTGATACACATTTAAGTGCAGAAGTAATAGGTAATGTATTCTAGAAGAAAAGTAATTGAAAAAGGTAGAATGGTTAAACACCATTTTCAGTTACTGATGGTAAATGAATTGTGGTTTAAAAGCACATCCTGGAGAAGATCAATCTGATGACTCATTTGAAATGTTTCACCTGGATTCAGAGAGTTCCTAAAGATGCCTGTGTTTGAAGTGTGTTGTGCTGTGAATTATAATATTTCCGTTAAGTGCTAATCCTCCCCTCTACCTCTTGGCAGAAATGTCTGCAAATATAAACACTATGGGCAGCACTTGGGTTATCAAAGCCAGACAAATTACCACCAATAAAAGGAAAGAAAAAAAGCAGATACCTTTGCTGCTTCTAGTAGCCCTCAGAGAGAGCCTGGTGTGTCTCAGCATCTGGGACTGGTTTTCAGCTAATACAGCTCAACAAAAACCAGTAGAAGTGTCCATAGCTTATGGCATTATCCCTCTTACCACCAAAAACCACTTAAAGAAACCCTATCATCTTGTTCTATAAAGTTTGTGTACTAGCAAAAGCTGGGCTACCAAAAATACCCAGTGTTTCAATTAAGGATTATTGACATAACTAGCTCGTGATCAAAGACTGTACTCCAATGACTAGAGTCAGTTGTATTTTACATCATTCATATGTAAATAATGAATTTATATCCAACTTTACCAACATCAATATTTAAGAGATGGAGTTAACAATTATTAAGTATTATAATTCTATATGCCATAGCCTCCAGAAACAAAGACAAAACCGAATGCAATTTAATCACTTTGCCTTAATGAAAGTGTTTTGTTTCTTAAGTTTGTTCATTCAAACCATTCTGTGTAAGAACACAGTGGGTTTGGAACATTTTCACCCTATTGAGAACTATGTCATAAAGTCCTACAATATTTTTTATTCGATGATGAACTTTATGTTAGTTGTACTTTGTAGTTTTATACTTAGATGGAAGGAATATGGGAGCCCTCTGGTGGCCAATATCAAAGTCCTTATTAGTTCAACCCAAATTCCTCTAGCCTGGGGCACCAGGAGCAAAGGTGGATGGAAATAATGGAAGTCATCCAAGTTCAAATAAGTGAAGGTGTACACACCACATTCATATGTCTTCCCGTTTTTAAGGCAATATATTCAGTGGTCATTTCAGGCTCAAGGTTAAACTTTCATATACAAGGGATATCAAAGGAATTGAAATTCAGATATTAAATGAGAGCAATTTTTGACAACTAGAGGGATAAAAAATGGAAATCTCATAATATAAACAGACATAATTATTAATATATAATTTTTTAAATACTTATCTTTACTTATAAATAGTTGTTAATATCTCTCACTACCCAAATGACATTAAAGAAGAAATCAAAGACTTCAGGAAATAAAGTAGCTCCTAAATGATTCCTAACCTAATAATAATAATAATAATAATAATTAGATGTGGTTCATTAAATAGCTCCTTGGTGACCTGAAAGAGTTCATGCAGTTCTAAAAGTGATTAGTTTTTTTCCAAGGGAGATATTTATTCACTGTAGTATATTAAATTGTGGTAATTTCAATGACGAAACTTGGCAAATTTTGAATATTAATAGATGCTGACATTACGACCACTTTCAAATGCAAGTTTCCCTTTATCGTTCATCCAGCAATGGATTTATATCTAATTATTAAGTTTGCATAAACCGATCACACTTTCTCATGCAATGCAAGAAGATGGGGACGTGTAGGATGGAATGTTTAGGATACAGGTTATTTTGCCCCTAATTTTAGAATGTGTCCTCATTTATATATCATCACATGAAAACACAGAACATGTGCTAAACATCAGATATGTTCTAAATCTCATGATACAAAGCAATAGTTAAAAATGTAGAAGGTATTAAATGTATATGATTAAATTCACATTGGATAAAGGAATACTATAGGTGTATAGCTATATATACACTTCATTCCTATTGTAGAAAAATAAAAGTTATTACACATTCTTTATTATTAAGTTGTGCTTTGAGATCAGAGGTATTACATGTATGATATTTTCCAAGATCATTTAAGTCTAGAATATTATTGGTCCAAAATAATTACTGCAGATGTGAATAATACATCCTTATTAAGAATTCATTACTTGTAGGTCAATTTCAGAACTTGATTTCACAGGGTCAATGGTTCTTCATTAATTTGAAGTATAATTATGAATGACCATATTAGAAGCTTTAGACTTACAAGTAGAAGGGAATTATAAAGGCAGAGGAATACTCCAAATGCTCTAGCCATACTCCAAATGCTAATTTTGATTAATGAAAATAATTTTGAGGAGTATATGATTTCTCTTTTAAAATTGTAACATACTTTTAAAGATATAGGAGTTTTTTGCTATTTTATCTCCTCCTCCTCATCATCATCGACATTATTTTGGTACCAGGTAATAATATTCTCAAATTTTAGTGTGCACAAGAATCACATGGGAGGCATGTTGGATCCCTAAGCTCCATACCCAGAAATTATGATTTAGTAAGTCTTGCTGTGTATGTACTTTATGCCACAAGCAGTAGTATACCCACCCAGACTCGTTAGTGTCACCTTCATAGTATATCTCACATTTGTTACACCTGGGAGGCATTTGTTATATACTGTGAAGGCAACTCGTTTTTATCTTTATACCTTCCATATCCCTCTGCACACTCCCTGGAATGTCATAGTTATTCACTAAATGCTTGTTAAATGAAAGAATGCAAAATTTTGGTGAAGGAAGAACTCCCAGACAAAACGAATTCACCAGCACAAACAAAAGTATTTCCTGCCACACAAATGGGCAGGACACCAAACCACTGCTATGTCCTGGTGCAGGAAACACCCAAGCAATCTTTATAATTTATTCTGTTATATTCTGAATCCCAGTTTCAGAGAATGAGGCACAGATGCGGGACCTGGGTGAGGCTTTGGCGTGCTCATCAACTTAAGGGAAAAGGTAACCATAGATGAGAAGCCATGGCTACAGCATTTAGAGCAGAGAAGAGGTCCTCCAGTTAAAGAACAACTGTCCCTGCAGTGCTCTGGCTCTCGGAACGAAAGGTCGTACATCCCCTCGAATTGTCCTCATGCTCACTCACAACCTGTGAATAACGGTTCCTCGGTCCTAGACCTTGGATGAGGTTTTCATACGTGATCTATATCCAAGGAGGATGAAAAGCCTCATGCTAGCTGATTCTCATGGAACATAAACCATACAAGGGAATAGACCTAAACCCCACATTTACAAATTTGAAACATGTCATGCAGAAAATGAACCGTCTTAAGTGGAGGTAATTTTAAAGAGAAAAGGAGACAGAAATATCTTGAATGCTGAGTGGCCTGGGGAGGAGCCAGAGTGACCCAGAATGGGACTGAGTGGGAAGTGAGGAGGAAGTACAGACTTAGCCAGCAAAGGCCAAGTGCACGGAACCGGCAGAAGAGAAGATCAGATCACCGAACACAGTGGCATGTGGAAAAGGGGTATCCATTTGAGCTTGGAGGTTAAATGAGTTAAATAAGAATAGAATAACTGAGAAGAGTAGTAGAATTATAACGAAACTCAAAATCCACAGGAATAAGTGCTACTATTAGTCAGAAGGGATATTGTTTCAAGAAAACTCCCTTTGGCATTTTTATCAGTATTCCTTAATAAAAATAGTCCACAAAGGAAGAAATACAAGTACTATATCAGTTCTTCAGGCATGAACATAATGTCAAATTAGAATGACAACATTCAAATTAATCCGAAAACTGAGAAAATTATCCAAGAGGAGGAATTCTCCCTCCTTTAGCTGACGTCATCAAGGAGACTGCTTGTTTTAGGTTCCTACTGCAGCATAACAAATTACCATGAACATAGATGCTTAAAATAACATCCATTTATTATCTCAGAGTTCTGTAGACCAGAAGTCTGGGCACAGCTTAGCTGGGTTCTTTGCTCAGTAGGCTGACACCAAGGCATACATCTGGCCGCATTCTCATCTGGAGGTTCAAACAAGGAACGTTCCACCTCCCAGCACCCATAGGTTGTGGAATTCATTTCCTTATGGCTGTAGGACTTATGGAAACTTGCTTCTTCAAAGTCAGAAAAGGAGGGAGAGAGTTTCTGATGCTTTCTTTGAATCTCTAACTCAGGAAAGGGCTGGATTTCCTTTAACACATTGACTGCCATACTGGAAAAAAATTTTTTTTTTCCTTGGGGCCATGGTGTTTTATTATGAAAATAGAATAAAAACTTTGAAAAAAAAATGACCCTAATTCAATAAAAAATTTATTTTTTATTGTTTTCTGAGCATGAGTTATATGCAATTAAATTTTCAATATTAATTGTAACAATAATATCAACAAGTAAGATTTTCACTAATCAAATGCAGGGTTTTGCCCAGGGAGCCACCCATCATGTAACATGTACCCTACAACATGGCAGCATGAATTGCCTGCACACCACATGGCTCCCAAGGTAAAGAGACACATGAGTTACTATGCTTCACGAGGCCCCGGCTCAAAACAAGTGTGAGCTAAATACAACTCACATGGCAGTTAATGTATTAAAGGGCTCACCTGATTAGGTCAGCCCTACTAAGTATAATGCCCCTTTTGATTAGTTCAAAGACAACTGGCTAAGGACTTAACACATCTGCAAAATCCCTTTACCTTCGCATATAAGTTAGCAATATCAGTGGAGGGACATCCCATCAACTTTTGTCATATTCTACTGGCTAAAGGTAAGTCCCAGCTTCCACTCAAGAGTGTGACTCATGGGAGTTCCTTGGGGCAGGGGGTTACATTCAAATTCCATTTCTTTAAGAGTTCTCATTTATACTGCCTAAATAGGTGGGCCCATACCTTCTGCAAATTAAAATCCTGTCTCATTCTACTCCTGGAGTTTTCTTTCTTATCAAAATGCAATAGAAAAGAACAATTATTCTAAAGAAAAAGCCAATAAATACATGAGAAAATATAAGAAATCAGCAGATTTCTTTTTCCTTGCCATTTTTTTGAGACAGATTCTTGCTGTTACCCAGGCTGGAGTGCAGTGGTCTTATCACAGCTCACTGTAACCTCAAACTCCTGGGCTCAAGTGATCCTCCCACTTCAGCCTCCCAAAGTCCTGGGATTACAGGAGTGAGCCACCGAACCCAGCCAGATTTCTCTTCTCTAGTATCTTTTGTTCTTTCAAGGTCACTGCATAATCTACGTCTAGGAAGGCACATTGTTAAAGTAAATTAAATTTATCATTATAGTAAGCAATCATAGTTATAAAACATTGGTGATTGGAATTCCGAGGTGAAGTTAACTACAGGAAACTTGAGAAGGATGTTTTTCGGAGATTAGACTAAGGAGCTTCAGTTGATAGGTTAAAACTTTAAAGGAACTACTGGAAGGCATTTCTATTCATTCTGGAATCACACACTGAAGATGACTGGCTTCCTGCATTGCTAAAAGCAAATTTTCCCCATTCATCCTTGCCTATGGACGTCACCAGGATCAGTTTCAAACCTGCCATTAGGTCTATGAACAAACCATGCCATCCAACTATAACAATAATAACATCCAATAATAATTTAGAACAAGGATATAATATTAATTTATATTTTTGAATAAAGTTAAAATGAGAGATGAGTGAACATGATTTTCAGACTTGCTTAATGCTAGTGCAAGATTAGATAGATATTCAGGATATAAAAGCTTTAGTTTTATGGTCTTCCTTTTTTTGTCTGTGATTTATGTTTGCTTCCTTAGCCAATGTTTTCTACCTACTAATATGAGCCAGTTTCACATTTGAGAAAGAAAGGAAGTTTTTCAAAACCCTTAAAATACAATTTATTAAAATGATTTTGATAAAGGAAGTATCTCAAAGTGTTGAAATACTGAAAACGCCAAAGAATTAAAAATAGAATACTCATCTGATTTTCTGAAAGAAATCACAAAGGAAAGAATCAACTAATTTGACTACAGAGAAGTTTAAAACTTCTAACATTTCATAACAAAACAGTGTAAATTTTATTTCAAAAATATAATCAAGTAGGAATATCCATAATATACTAAAACTTAATGACTGTTTATAAGGAAAAAAACTCCTCTAAACTCCAGTGAAAAAACAGCAAAGATTCAAACATGAAAATATTCAGTTTCAGTGATAAGAAGGAAGCTCTCACACATTGCGGGCAGGAAAGTGAATTGGAACATTATTCTTATAAAGCTGTTTGGCAAATATACAAGATGTAAGATGTTCCATATCTATCCATTCAATAACACCTCTTCAGTTATTAATCTATCCTAGGGAAAAGTTCAGAAATCTAGACAAATATTTTTATGCAAACACGCTCATCATTGCAGTTCTTATGGTGCTAAACTTGAAAGAAACTGAATGTACAACTTCTGGTGAATCAATCATATTAATAAAAGTGTATAAAATATGTAAAGCCCTGGCAAAGTGTTAGGTACCTGGGTAATGAATGAAACCGACAATGTTCTTGTCCTTTTGGAGCTTACATGCTAGCGGAGGAGACAGCCAAGAGACACACAAAAATAATTATACATTGTCAGAGATGCTACAAAGAAAATAAACTGGATAGTGAAACAAAGTAACTGGGAGAGGACACGTGTGAGTCAGTAAGCAGATGAAGTCTCTCTTAAGAGGTGACTGATGGACTGAGGCTTGAAATATGTCAGTTGTGTGACCAGCTGGAGGAAGAGTGTTCCAGACAAAGAAAATAAAAGCATAAAAATCAATACACAAGAGTTTGGTGTGTTAAAAACTACATTTCCCATACTCCCTTGGAAGCAATGCCCCACACATGACCTAAGTTTGACGAAGCATATACAGAAAGAAAACAAGATCAACGTGAAGTTATTGCCAGAAGCTCCATCTTAAAATCTCTTGCTTCAGGCGTTGCAAATGGCTCTGTGAGCTTGCTGTATCTGTTCTGCCTTAAAACACGAGCTGAAGTTAATTGTAGAAATGATGCTGTAGTTAACATCAGCTATGTAAAAATGTATACAAATAAGACTATTAAGACCTATTAAAAGAATTAATGGTTTCCTTAGATGAAATTGTGGTTGCTTTCCTGCCTCACATTATTTTGTATTTTTAAAATACTGAATGATTTGTATATATTTTATCATTAGGAAAGGTAATTAAAAAAGCACCCTAGAAATAGATATTATATAAAGTGGGATGATAAGTAAGGAAAAAATCATTTACTTATTCTACATAATCATAAAAATAGAATCATTTATTTTTTATTTGTAAATAAATAAGTAAATTATTTGGTCAAGTATTTTCTGGGTGTCCACTCTACCAACTACTGTCTTTGGTGTTGGGGGTTAAAGCAGAGAACAAAATAGGCTATCCTCCATCCTTTATGGAACTTTGGTGAAAAAAAAAATCAGAAAACAAATAGTTTCAATTGTACAACAGATTGATGAGAAACCAATACCTTCCTGAAGATTTCACAAAGTTGCAAGGAAAGAGTGTACTCTATATATCATGTGGGAAGACTATACTGAGGCCTGGAGATGAACTCTTCTTTAAATATAGTCCTTCCTTCCTCCAAACGTCCTCTCTAGACCAGCAACCAGGCTTTCTTTTTTTCTTCTTGCTTGACCCAGGCTGTCTCCTCCTTCTTCCAGATCTCCCTTGATGTCTTTAGATCTCTTTCCTTCATGCAGAAAAGCTTAGCTCTTCCAATTACATCTTCAAACCTATCATCTCTACTGAATAAACAAATGACTCTCTTTAAAATCCACAATCCTTGGAAATTAGAAGCATATTATTTTTCATGTCACACTGGCTAATCAGTTCAGAATCAAGAGATCTCAGGAGACAACAATCCGACATGTCACAGAAGCCAAAGAAATAAAAAATAAAATGCAAGTCTCAAGAAAAAAAAAAAAAAGGAGGTTTTTAAGCTGAAGCAAATTTTTTCTCAGTTAGAAAGTCTCTAGCTTTCAGTGGTCAGGAACCACTCTCGGTTTGGCACTGTTCCGTGGAGCCTGCAGGGAGAAGGTGGGTAGAGGCAAGGACACAGCCTGGCTCTGCCTGGCTCCCATGCCCTGCTGGCCCATTCATGCACCTGCTACTTCACTCTGAGTATCTGGCACATCTTCCAAGTATTCCAGTATCTTCCTACATGTGGTCTTTCACAGTTGCTATGGAAAAAATGACTCCCATCCAAAGCCCATTGCTATTCTGATATGTATGACTCCAGAAATTTATCCCAGAATGAACAAAATAAAGAAATTATGGCATTGTAGTTGACGTATTTTAGTTTTGTTTTGAACAATCAAACACATTAAACATTTCTTCTATCTTCAAGGTCACAGATGCTATATAAATGTAGAAAGACATGCCTCCTGGTATTTTGTCCTAAATCAAACCAAGGTCTAAAATCCAACACATCAGGAATGTCTTGTTTAGCTCAGCAGTGCATTATCACATTTTAGGACATCTGAAGTATTCTCAAATGTCCTTAGGTTAGTTCCACATTGAGCACATTGCAGTAGGCTCATCATCAAAAGAATATTCACTTGGTAGGAAAACCTATCTCTTCAGAAGTAGCTGAGTCTCTTGCTAATAGATCTCTTTCTCATGTCATTACTGCACTGTCACCCTGGGGCTGATGTGCAGACAGAAAAGTGAACTCAGATGCTGGTGCTCTGCTGCCGAAGCAACTTCCAAATCTACCAGCCTAGTCCCAGCAAGTTCAGTTTCTTTTCTGTTGCCAGTTATACAGTTTCTGAAAAACTGGAAAGCTGCCACCCAAAGTTGCCTGTGTCCTCTGATTCAGGGGCTGGCACCAGAAGTGGTATAATTGCTCCCGGGACTGTTAACAAGCACAAAGAGGATAAGAAAGTCAGATACTGATGGTTCATTAGAACAAGAGAAAGCCTTGAGCTTGTTAGCAGGCAAGGAGGGTAAAAACCTCAGACCTTAGCAGTTCTTGACACTGCTGTTTTGTCACTAATATATTCCCAGCACCAAATACATTGCCTGACATATACTAAAGCACTCAGTAAATACTGAATAAAATAATGAATGTTTTATTCGTTGTTACTTCCCTAAACCCTGTGAGCAGAGTTAGCCACAACCTATTTGGAGTCCCTAAGGCAAACAGAACACCTTTCTCTAAAATATTTCATCACATTCTGTTCTATATATTTATTTGCTTATTTATATCTTCTGCTAGACTATGAGCTCTTCAAGGACATGCACATCTAGTACATAGTAGGCACTCAAGCAGTGCTAATGAAATTGGTAAAATGCCATTTACGTGTACAATTTCTACTACAAGAATCTTTGTGTTCTTGGTCGTCAAAGCCAAATGACTCGAAGAGAAACACAAACATCCTTTGAGACAATTCTGCCAACAGTCCATCTAACAGTAGAGAAATCTCATTCAAATACATGCTCTTTGTGTAAATGCACTCACTGTTAATTTTGGCCTTTTGTGAAGGTCTCAGCTTTAAATGTTTATAATAAATAAGTAGGCATGCTTGAAAGTTGGTAACAGCTTAAAGCACAGCATGGACAGCCCAAATGCCTGAGTATTAAACACTTCGTGGAGAGATGACCTGCTGAACATTCTATTTTGCCCTTACCTTCTTCCACTTAGGTGGAATTATCCCTAATTGTACAAAAAGGCTGTGTGATGCTGTTTTTGCTTTGACATTATGTGGAGATGTCATTTTCTCCAAGTATAGAGCAGTGTGCATTAGAGGAATTTGCCAGGTATATTTTCCCCTTAAAACATAGACAAGGCAGAGGAAGCAGCTACCAAAGCAAGTTAAAGCAATGAGTCAGCCAGCCAGCTATCATTTGCATGTGCTATTTTAGCTTCTTTAAATTATCTTCCTGCAAAATAGGTACAAAAGGCTTCTGGCTAAGGTGGGACGCTCATGTGACATTTCTGACTTCACTGTTTTATTAATGCCTTATTCTCACAGAAAATGTATGTAATGTGTTTAGACTTATGTACCTAAAATGAATTTATAAAAATGTTGATTGTAAACATTAGTGACATAAGAATAATAGCATTTTCATATTCTTGATGAATTATTTGACATAGACATTTAAAGAACTAAACAGAACATTTGCTTTACTAGTAGATGATATTCTACTTGGCTATAAAATTACAATACATACTTATTATCATCTTATTTAATCTTCTTCTGAGAATCAGTATAAAATAGTAGTTAAGAGCTTGAGCTAGGTGGTGGGAGTGTCATTTTCAAATCCCTCACTGGGTCATGACTCTAGAGAGGGCATGATTGCTTTCCAACTACTTTGTGTCTCTAGTAGCAGATGTCAAGTGCTGAAAGGATAACCACTTTTATAATAAAAACATATCTTTTAATTTCTTTAAAGAAATGGATCTATTCTAACCATAGTGTTTTGACAGTCCTCCTGGGAATATATCTTTATGAAGCAAAATAATTATTTTTAATAATTATTCCAACATTTAGCAAATACATATTTTCTTTTACAGTCTATTTTTTTAAATTGCCTTTATCTTTTAAAGATTGAGGGGCATGCTTATTTTTCAGCCACAACCTGAATTTTTCATGTAATCCCTGCTTCTATCAGGCCACATTAGCCTAAGATGACCGCTACAGTTAGAGTAATACTCCCCTCTTCCCAGTGACCAGTTGTCCTGGTATATGATGGGCTGCTGTTTATTTCTTGGTTGTTCTGATGCCCGGAGTCTATTCTGTCATCTATAACAGCACAGGGGTACAATCTCAGCTCTGTCATTCATCACTTCCCAGAGTTTTAGCTGTTGAAGCTGAAGGAAGACCATGCCCTTGCGGGGACTAAAGCTCCATAAAAGACACCAGTTCTTTCAGTTTTTACTGGTTCCTCATTTTTTGAGACATGCGGGGTGTGCTCCCCCCAGGGGGCATGTTGGAGGTCATTTCAAGGCTGCCCATCAGCATGTCTTTTAAAGGCATAATCTCTGTTAACCATGGGTTCAGCCCAAAGCAAGTTGCTGATCTGTCTTTGATCCAGCCCCCAGGGTAGGAATGTGGTATAATTTCCTTCATTATTTCAGAGTAGAGTTTCCCAGTCCCTGAGCTTGACTCTCAGCTCAAATTCTTGTAGCCGTTTCTTCCACAGGTCCGGTAGCCCTTCTGTGGAGTAGACACCTATGAACCCTTCTCTTACATATCCCAGAGTATCTAAGAGCCTCAACCCCGGACCCCACTACAAATAGTCTGAGGAACAGTGGGCTCACATATGTAAAAACAATGCACATGACTAAGTGCACAGCGACATTTCTTTAGGTGCTCTGGATCCTTCTGCCTGAATCCTAATTTTTCCCTCCCTAAATTTCACAGTATAGAAAGACCCAGAGGACTTTAAAATTGATCACCCCGTATTTCTTTTACCAAATATGACATCTGGCTGGTAGAAAATAGCACTTGCTTCACATTTTGTGCCAGTTTGAACAAACCACTATCAAATTAATGCCATTTTATTGGGTACACATAAAATAAGCTCCCAGGAGCACAGCATTTGAATTAGAGGAAGGAAATTGTTAGAGGGCACAGTCTGTAGACAGAGAGGCATAATGGAAAAAGACTAAGGAACAATCCAATTCATCTTGCCTCATTCTCTCTTCTCTCCAAGGGAATGGCTGGTGTAGAAAAAGAAACATCCCGAATCATTTTTTTCCTTTCTGTTGCAAACATTAATAGTCTGGAATAAGGCACATGAGAATTTAGGGGAAAAGAGCCCCTGACATTTTTACTAGTAACCTTTCCTTCACATTGTTTGCATAAGGTATAATCATTGTAGAAGCAAAGATTTTGATTTATTCATATTTATATCTCTCATAATTACCAACATAAGGCATCAAATATTAAAAGTTATCAATAAAAAATTATTTAATTAGTAAAAGTATGAACCAACCTATATAGACCCAAGTAACTGGAGCAGCCATATAAATAGCAGTTTTTGAGAATGAATTTGCAGGCCAGGAGAATAAAATTTATTTAGAATAATGTCTTGGATACCTAAGAAGCCATTCTGAATATTTCAAATGGAAAAGGAAAGACCGTTGCAAGCCAGGTACTCTGTAAATATTTGTTGAATAAGTGAATAAAGGAATAGGCACCAAGACAAGGATTACTTCTGAAGGGACAGAGTGAGGTTAAACTTGGGATGGGACACATGGCTTCTGGCATGGCCACAGACTTCAATTTCCTGGTCTGAGTAGTGAGCATGAGAATTTAACCTTCTTATAACTCATTACACCATACATGCTTTTGTGTGGTTTTCCTAATTTGTGTTTTATTTAATAAAATAAAAATTTTAATTGGAGACTAAAAACTAACTTACACAAAAATTAAAGACTGTTAACAGCTTAAAGTGTTTATCTTACAGAAGGGTTAAACTGTCAAAAACTAATGACCTTAAAAAAAGTGTACACTCATGTTTATGAGATCCATTCAATCCCCAAATTAGGGTGTCTCTTGGGGGCCCCAGTGCACATTTTCACTCTTTGTTCTGTCCGCATCCCATTTTCCTCCACTCATGGGGCTAAGTCAAGTAGCCCTTTCTGGTCAGGCAGGTCACTGAAGCCCTGGAGGGGAGAGAGATGTATGCAGAGTAAGCAGAATGTAACTGGCTTATTTTTGACCCTCTGGTTATCCATTTCTCCATCTTTATGATAAGGGATTTCCAAAAATTACATCTTTCACCACTTCAGGAAGCTGGTTAGGCAGCATCTGCCCCACCAGCCATAGCTTTGCTCACCATTGGTCCAAAAAGTTATCCATTAGGACAGAGCCTGGAGAAATCTTGACTTCATGGGAACAAAAAAAATGAACATATTTTGTGGGAAAAACTGACCTCACTGGATGATAGAGCCTAAGGTCATACAGCACTTACAGATCTTCCAATCAGAAACCGTAAGTGGTAAGGCAGTTTAAGGGCTATTGTGGGCATTACGGTGCTCTGCAACACTGTGGTTTCCTCGCTGGGTAAGATCTAAGAGTCATTCCTGTTCTCACAGAATTTCATTTTGGGTTTCTGCAATCAAGGCATTTCAAGAGAGGGTGTCAGTGTCAGACAGCTGAACTCTCAAAGGGAAAGCTCTTCTTTGGTTTTACCTAGAAACTGAATCAACTAGGAGAGTGACAGGGCACGGCACACCAGGACTGCTGCAACCCATCAGGTCGCTGAGAACTAGCAGATAAGCTAGCAAAGTCAGGCTGGTGCACTCACAGCCGATGACAGGGCAGTCTGACAGCTCTGCTGCCATGGTCAACAGTTACTGTAAGTGTTCTATAGAGGAGTGTGATTCAGGGAATCCTAGAAGGCTGGGCCACCACAGGAAGACCAGGAAGTCCAGAAGGACTTCCTACCATTTCCTAGTCTCACCTTTCCTTTCCTCCAGAAAAGTATTCAGATTAGGCTACTCAAATTCTTCCTAAAGCAGATCCCAGAACTGACAATACAGGACAGGGAAAACAGGCCTAAGACATCAACCCAAACAGAAGGAGTCAAAAGGGGAAACACCATGCAAACAAAACTCCACTCACTGTGAAACAGAGCAGGAGACAAACCATAATAATCATATCAACCACTAAGACATACATCCCTTTATTGTTTAAAAAGAATCTTTCATTATTTTATTTACTGTCCAGAGGAAGCACGAAGAAGGTTAGATAAACTGTTTTGTGAGTGACTTCAGCTAGGTAATGAAGGTGGGGTTGGATTCCAAGTTTAATTTGTTTTTACCTTCAAAGGGTACAAAGGCATGTCCACACTGGATATTGGAGTCAACTCTGACCCCTCTGCTAGCCACAGGTTCACAGAAAACTTATACATGAGTCTGAATAATTTCGTTATTATTTATTTGGGAAAAAATCTGTCTGAAGACTGTAAAATGCTATTTCCCACCAGGATGCCCTTCTACATCCATGATTGATTTACATAAAAGTGTAGGAGTAATGTAATTGAGTGGTTATTAATCAACCCAACACCAGAAAAGAGGGTGGTCCCCTTTACCAATGGGTAAATCTGTTCAAGTTCCCCCTACTTCTGGGAGATTCAGAAGGATTAATTAGTAAATGATTTTTAAATTCTATGTAATTTGAAAGAACAATAATCTCACAAGAATTTTGTGGCAGTTGGTTAATATTCAGAAAGAACATTTAGCTCCTTAGGAGAAAGGATTCACACAAATATAATAATATAGCATAATGAACCTCATTGACAAAGAGCAACATGACATTTTTAACTCTGCAAAGCTTTAATTACATCCTTAAAAATGAAACTTTCGCTTCCAATATCGGTCAGCAGGAATTTCACTACATTAAACTCAGTGTTATAAATGGGAATCCAGTGGATTCTGTTCATAACTATTCAAGAAAACAATTTATAAAGAGATGCTTCATGATACATATTATTGGACTTTTTGCTGTTTAGTTGAACAAGGCAATGATCAAATATTATCCTATGATGAATTAAATAAAGGTTATTTTAGATATATTGGCTTTATCCTTAGGTGTTAATCCTGGGAGACCAGAGAAAATGCAAGGTACTAGTTAGTGGGCCAGTTTGGCTGAGACGACCTGGTGCTGGGAGATAAGGCTGGAGCCTCGAGAGGCAGCAGGAGATGACATCAGAGCAAGGGAGCAGCAAGGGTCAGTCAGTGGCCACAGCGGGAAAGCCAAACTGAGGGGAAGGAGGTTTAAGTGCCAATGGAGGGAAGCTTAGGAATGTGTTTCATCTCAGGGGCAAATTAGGAAACATAGGCATCCAAGCCCTGAGTTACCTCCCACTCCTTTTTTCTCTTTTCCCCAATGATTGTTATGAAAAATTTCAAATACAGAAATCTTTTTCCTTTTTTAAGTCAGAGTCTTCCATTTGTGATTCCGATGGGGAATATCTGATTACAAACAGAAAAATCAATTGCCAAAATCTGTTCATTTCTATGTGCCTCACACTAAGGGGACAGGGAAAACATGAGAAATTTATCTGCCCCAGTCAGAAGTGGCAACTCTAGATCATTTCTCCTGTTCTCTTTGATCTAGATCCAAAATTGAGTCAGGGTATTTTATAGTGAAAATCAGATTTGGGGGGTGGGGGTGAGGAATGAACATAAAGAAAAGAATATTTGAGTGCTAGAAAACAATCTTTTTTCTCCAGATAAAACCATAAAAATCTATACTGTCTTCCACTGCAAAGCAATCTACACTGCTGGTACAATGTATTTTGCACCGAGTACCTCTGTGCAATTGCAAATGTGAAGACATGTGGCAGGGGCTGACAGAGTTACAAGAAAAGTAGCAATGGAGGCACCGATATCCAGCAGTAGCTGGTCTTTAATAAATGTGGTAAAGGTTGTCTACCATAATAAAACGATATGGGATAAATGAAGGAGTCTGGAGCTCTTGGGTTTTTGTTTGTTTTTGCAGATAGCCAGGAAACAACTAGCATGAAATTAAAGCACAGACAATACAAAACAAGACTGTGTCAAAGAGGACATTCGAGAACCAAGATGACATCCCCATCTCTGGTCATTCACACTACTAGACTCTAGGAGGCAGGATTGGAGGTTTAACAAGCTGACTCATGCATCATACCATCAGATGTCATATATCATACAAGTATACATCTGAACAAATTATTTAGGTCACCTATCTTTTTAAACTGAATGATGACGATGTGTCACCTCTTTGTAACTAATGTATTTGTTAACTAAAAGCCTCGATGAACCAAAATTACTTGAATCCTAAATGAATCCCACTCTAGATCTCTAGACATAAACTGACAGAAGCAGTACCCCTTACCAAATACCCTGGATAAACAAATCAATTTGTGAAGGTCCTCACAGGCATTAAATTAAATACAAAAGAATGACTGTAATATGTATCTCTACAGAAAAATATGTGCACATTTCTACCTTAAGACAATTACTGAAGATTATTTTAACAGTCTTAGATGTGCATCCTATTTGAAAGTTAAAAATAAAAAACTCGTTCACATCTGCAAAGGGAATTTGATGACCGGGCATAAAGAAGGGACTTCTCGTCAGACCATGTGGAAAGTCAGGCCAGCCACTGGAATTTCAAAGGAAATGTAAATTGAAAGTGGAGACAGCTCCCAATGGAAGCCATATGAGGTCTCAGGTGGAGAACTTTTCTGGGGTACCAAATTAAATGGAAAAAAAAGTGCAACAAAATTTTTAAGTGAAAGGTCAGATATATTAAATTAGGACATGCATACCAGGAGTACCAAATCATAAAGCTAAATGGAAAACCTTACTGAGTGAAATCCTACCACAGAACCAGGCCCGACTATTAGAAAAACATTCTGATCAGAGGTTGGCATCAAAATCTCCCCAACGTCTACTGAAACTGTCAAAGTATCAAACCCTGCAAAAGGAACATTCATCTCTGAACTCAACAGCAGGGAATTTTGTACCTGCCTGAAAGGAAAAACTATCTCAGCCGAATCACTGTACTTACAAAAGAAGAAACAAATGCTATTTTCTCTCAAGAACTCCTCAGCAACAGACTCAATTTCCAGGTAATCTTCCCTGCAGACCACTTGTCATCATCTAGAGGACCTGTCCTTAAGGAGAGCTCTGTGGTCACTCAGGGAGGAGGGACACAGAGCTTCCATCTCAGGAAGACAAGCACCAGGCCACTTGGGACACTGAGCACCTGTGCTCAGGAATTCCCCACGGCCAATTTAAATTAAAACACACCAAGTGGAATCAAAGTTTGTCTTTCATTTCCAGCTTCACTTTTTGACTAGTTTGCCCAATTACATAGGACTTCTCAGAGAGTCAGTGGCTCCCTGGTTTAAATGCCCCGGCCCAACTCAACAGGAAAAAGTAATTATACTTTTTGGGGAGGGGAACCAGAGACTGTGAGGTAAGTAAAAGTGGAAAGACATCTTCCTGTGTCTAAAGCTGGCTCTGTCCCCTGCTACCCATGTGCCTGGGACCGAGTTTCTGAGTTTCCAGAAATTCCTAGGGCTTAGATTCTTGACTTAACAATTCAGGGATTCAAAAAGCGTTCACTCAAAAGGAATAAAGTGATGAGTTAAATAATCCTTTAACAATACTTATCATAGTGCCTTGCACATTTGTAGGGATCAATTTATGTTAGCTATAATAATGAATACAATTATTTGTCAGGTAAATTTAGTTACAGAGCCAGACAGCTACTTTAGATGGCCTTACTTATAGCCTCTCCCATCCTGTGACGCCAAGTCTCCCTGTCTTTCCCTCTGGCATCAGAACCGCCGGTGGGAAGGCAGGCTGCAGAGCCTCCCTCACCGTGGGCTTTGCCGTCTCCCACAGCCCCACACGGCCCTGACTCCTAGACCTCTCCTGCACCACGATCTAGATGCCTGATTTCCAACTCCCCAGGCTGTCTACAGCCTCCTGTTTCACAGATCCTGTTTTCTTAATTCTTCCATGTTCACCTCTAAATGTTTAAGGACACCTTTATTCAGGCTGTGGCAGGAAGCTGCCACAAAAGTATCTCTGTTGGATGAGAGCGAAGGATATGGGAGTATGGGAGAGGATCGTCTACTTTAGAGTCAGAAAAGGGAAAGACTTTAGTCGTGTAGGAATTAATATTCAACATAATGGTCTTTAACATATGCGTGGGTCTGTGACTGTGACCACCATGATGATAAGAAAGAACAATGGCAGGAAGGAAGTTGAGGACAGTAAGGATAAAAGGATGCAAGATTTCAACGGAAAATCAAGACTATTGATACTGATTATCAATATTTGAAAAACCAATAAAATGAGAAGAGGAGAAGACTTAAAAATAGATTTGTTCTCTGTAGGAGTAAAACTAATTACAGCCATTCATTGTAAGCCACTTATCATTCATGCCTCATTATCATGCAGCACAAGCGCAATTATGTGTATTGTGAAATATTAAAATCATAGAACCAGAATTTTCAAGCTTAAAGGGACTCTGGAGATCATCTAGGTCAAGCAGCTCCTTTTACAGACAGGGAATGTGCAAGGGGAGAAGTTAAATGGTTTACAGAAACACAGAGCTGTGCTCTGGCAGAGGGAACCCCAGCCCAGGCCTCCTGACTGCCAGCCCCGCCCTGGTCCCCGCTGGACACTAGCCTGCCTGGAAGCTTATCTGCCTTTGGAGTAAATTGGATTTGATTAGAGTGTGAAATTCTATACTGAGCACTATCTGTTGTTTTGCAACAGAACTAGGTTAAATATTAGCAAATCATTCAAGTAGAAATGTTGTGTGAGAAAGAGTCACGCTGGAATAACACAGACTGGGAAATATATATTTGTGGGGCTGGGTGAGGTTTCTGCATGTAGGTAAGTTGTGTAATTTGAAGCTGGTGGGAAAATTAAAGAGTATTAAGAAAACGAATATAAGACAAATAAAGCTTTAAGATGCCCCATTATCTTATGAAATATACAATGTAAGATATGAGATATTAATTTTTATCTCGATGAATTGCTTTTACCCAGAATCACTGTCTTCCTTTTCCTGTCTTGAGATAAAAAGAAGCTGTGCCAGTCATGCAAACTGTTCAGTTTACCTACTTGAATGGAAAAGCTTGTTCTTAATAATGTCCCACACATATGTATCTCCCTGGTAGCTCCAAGTAAAGACCCATCTTAATCTTCTTCTACCTCCCCAAACCCAGCCCACTCTTATGTGAGGTAGGCCTCTCATACAGTGTGATTTGATATTGACCAAAAATCATTTGCATGAAAAATATTTCTGCTGCTAGTTACCTCTCTGTGCAAAAAAAAAAAAAAAAAAAAAACATATACGCGGAAGATTCCCATAAAAATAGCAATACCACTGTTGAGGAGTAGACCCCATACATGGATTAAGTCTTGATAGTAGGGTAAAAAGCTGAACCATGAGACGATGGGATGAGAACAGGTACATTTTCACAAGAGGACTCCAAGATGGAAACAGTAAAGTACGCCTGGGGAAGAGGTTACCATGGGTCTGTCTGTGCGATAGAGACAGAGCATCATTTGTGTGGCTGCTGGGAAAAACTGTGAGTTAGTTCACAGTTATGCCAACGCCAGCTCAGTTCCTGCTGTTTCCATCACTTCCAGACATTTCTAAGTAATGGAAACTGGATGCTGGGAGTCTTCTCCAGTCACCATTCCTGCTTCTTATATATTTTGGAGCCCCTAAAGTCAATAGTTTTTCTAAACAATTACTTTGGAATACATAGTTAATTTTACTGTCAGAGTTAAAAATAGTTGGCAACTCCCATGCTGTCAGTGATCAAATTAAGGACCCAGAGACCCTGTTGAGGAGGATTCAAAAACCTTCCCCTATAGATTAGGAATGTCAGTCAGGGGAAGCAGAGATGAAGAGCACTTGTGTAATGTAATCACCATCTCCCTTCACCTACCTCATTCCTGCTCTCTGACAGTGTGTATCATGCTATTGCAATCATGGTGTGTTATGAAACCAATATCAACCTACAGAAACATTTAAAAGTAGAAAGAGCACTTATAATTTCATCAGCCTAACACTTCATATTTCATAGACTTTTTCCTTTTTGTCTGTATGCATACATACTTTTCACAGAGTTGAAAATAGAGTGAACATAGTGCTTGTGGCTTTTTAAACTTGGTTGTATATCCTTTTTCCATTTATTAAGTCTCCATACTTGTCATTTTAATGACTATAAATTATCAGATTAGTTAATATGCTATAATTTATACTACTGGATAAAAAATTTGCCTACAATATTTTGTTACTGTAGACATCAATTTATGAAGAAACTTTACATGTATAGCATTTTCTTTTATTCTGGATTGCTTTCTTCATATAAATTTCTAGAAGAGAGCTTATTGGCACTAAGGTTAGGGTGCTGTATGTGAGAAAATGTATAGGAAGCATATATAATGATATAAAACAATATATATTTATGTGTATAGAGCTATGTGTGTATATCTTTGAATAGCTATGTATTCTGACCAGAAGGTTATATTTATCTCAAATTTTTACCAGAAAATAAGTTTCTTATCTTTTTAAACGATCATGTATTAATCAAGGAATCAAAAATAAAATCTGAAGAATAAATGGATGGTCACCAGAACTTCAGTGCTATAGTTGGTCTAGAACGTGAAGGCAAATTTCATCTGAAATATGAGCCAATTTTGAGATGTTGATAAAGCCACATAAGCTCTCTGGGTTTCAATTTGCTTATTTAAAATAAAGCAAAACAAAATAAACAGCAATCTCTAAATCCCCTGTTTGCTTTTTGGTTTTCTATTAGCATGCATTATTATTTTATGACTACCAAATAAACACATGCTGTATATTATGTCTTACCACAATAAATGGCATATAAACAATTTGCCCTCTCAAAATGGCTGAATAGTGGGGTATTTAGGTAAATGATATTGGAAGGACAAACCTAAGTATGTGCTCTTGGGTTAAGTACAAAGAAATATAATTAGTTAAAATGTCTATAAAAATCTAGCCTGGCAAATCTCTTAAATGGATCTGAGATTAGAAACTAGCAACAGATGGCAACATACTTTGCACAAAGCCAAGTTTCCTATAACCTTGAAATTCTGAAAGGTCCTGAATAAGAAAAATCAGATAGGCTCTTAGTCGGGATTGTCCTCAAGACAGATGAAGCTAATGGACTTATGTCAAAAGAAAGAAAATGAGATCGATGTCCTACAGGCTTAGGTCCCCCAGGTGCAAGGACATTTTGTCATCAGGTATGTGGAATAAATCTTCAGGCGAATGAGAGGACAGATGTGGAAAATATATTGGCAGGATGAACAGGTGATGAAGGCACGACTCACATATCACTCGGGAGGAGAGCTGTTGTGCGGCTGAAGCACGTCCTGGATGAAGAGGACCTTGGCGCTGATGTTATTACCCCACCCCCAGATCCGTCACTCCAGACCATGCAAGCAAATGCAAAATTTAGCGAGAGTCAAAAGACTCTCAAAATTACAGCTAGATAGGAGGAGTAAGTTCAAGTGTTCTCAGCACCGCAGGATGACTACAGTTAACAATAATATATTATATAGTTTCAAATAGTCAGAAGGAGAATATCGAATGTTCCCAACACAAAAAATGATAAATGTCTGAGATGATGTATATGCTAATCACCCTGATCTTATCACCATACATTATATGTAGTGACATATACCACTACCTAGCCCATGTATATGTATAATTATTGTATGTCAATTAAATAAGAAAATTAAATTAAAAATTTTTTAAATACTCTCAAAACATAATTTACTGTAACATTGAGAATCATAATAAGAATACATGAAATGAGAGTTATTGAAATTATTTAATGGGAAATAACTTTTTTTTCCCCAGAAAGTAAGTGACACTATTGGTATCTTCTTAAAAGTGCCTCCAGCCTTCTTTAGGTTCTCCATCCTTCAACAAATCTTTAGGCTAGAAGGTGAAAGATAAAAAGGCAAGAGCTCCATTTCTGCTAAGAAAGGAAGTTATACAGGTCAGCTGGCTCTTTTTTTGTGAACTTCTGGAGGTTTATCTTAGCTCTAAATATCAATTCCTGCAAGTAAAATTTTGAAAATGCTAAGGATTATTTGAAATCTTCTCATTCCACAAAATCTGTAATTTCCACCCCCCCCACCCATTCACCTATTTATTTATTTACACAATAAACTTTCTAGAGCATCTACTATGTGCTTAACAAAGGATTCACTCCCAGAAAATGCCTAATTCTTCATAAATGCATTTATGCTTAGGCAGTCTAAGTCTTCTCCATTTGAACTTGGAGGAGGAAATGGAATGAGGAAGTGTAGGATTATTACAGAAGCAATGCAAAGAGAAAGAAAGAATTCATATTCAGCTTAGGAAATTAAAAGAGGCTTGTAGAGTGAGACAATATATTTGAGAGACAGGTCCTGTCAAGAGAGAGAGGACTTTAAATCCCTCTGGTGGCTTCCATTAAATCCATCAACAGCTGAGGCTGGTGAATTACAGCTTAGTGTTTACATCATAGGATTTCAAGGAGGACAGGAAGGGGGAAAAAAATCTCATCCTTCAAGCTCAGAGGAACTCTGGGAAAAGAAAAAGAAAGGAAAAAAAGAACAGAGAAGCAGAGACAGAGGAGCAGCCCCACAGAAGTGAATCAGGCCCCCTCTCAGGGCACGATTCCACACAGTAAGGCCCAGTCCTAACCTCTGTTCTGACTCAATAGAAGCCGCCATAGAAAACCTGAGCAGGAAATTAGCATCCACCGTAAATTACAAAGAGGTCCTAAAAACGCTAATAAAGTGTGTCAGCTTCATTGAGCCAAATGGATTTCTGGACTCTACAGCAACCCCATTTATTCTACTTCCCTTTTCTCAAAAAAAAAAAAAAAAAATAGCAAAATCACCTTCTAAATGAATAACTGTTGGGCATGATCACAAATACAGTCATATATTTAACTGAAGCATTTAAACTTCCAAAAGAAGGAAGTTTGTTTGCATTTGTTCTAGACACTTCTGTAAGAAAACAATGCTCATCCAGGTGACTCAGAATTTGTCATCTTATAAATCAGTTTGAAAATAAGGGAACTATTTGAAATGATCCAAGGAGTATGTGGCATAAGACACAGCAATGTATGATGGAGGAAAAGTTGTTAGAATCTGTGTTTTGACACAGGCCCTCTTCCATAATTTGTCTAATCTTAAATTCCCTTCAAATGTAAAAATATGAATAAAACTTCACAACTGATACCTGGTAGATAAACTTTCTCATAATGAGAAATCAAAAAAGTGGATTAATTTGGACGCTATCAGCTTTATAGGGTTAAGTTCTGTAGTGATGGGGATGATGAGACCGTGGAGGGCGGCAGTCTGGAGTGGAGGGCACGAGAACTTGGCCCTGACAAACTCCACCATCTCACGATTTTGCAGAGGGGAATGCAGCAGCAAAAAAGACCAATGCACTTTACTAATAATCTGTAATCAGAGACAGAGAACCAGACAGAGTTTCATTAAGGACAAAATTACTCACAGTAATTTACGTAGTTACAGGTGGGAGATACATAGCACTTACAAATTACATAGGAGAAAAGTCCTCGGAATTTTTAAAAAATGTATTCCCATAAACTTTCAACCAAATGGTCCCCCCAGAAACCAAGAAAAACCTTACGTACTCAACGTGTGGCAGACTACTTTTTAACAGTGGAACCAGTATGAAGAAGAAATTTTAGAGGTCCTTTACTAAATGTCAATAAATAGCTTTCATTCTTAAACAACCCTAGGGATTCCCAGCTAATCAAGAGAAAACTTGCTATTCAGGGATGATTTTTCTAACAAATGGGAAACTCTGCCCCTTCTCTCTGTAAATCTGTTAGAATAAAATCTGAAGCAATGAGGAAAAAAAAGAGCCAGAGCTACCACTGCATGTGGCTTGGGCTACGTGCATTAGGGTTGGCATATTTTGTCAACACATTTATTTGTAGTTTAGCCTCTTCTCTGCCTGTATTCATTTCCAATTTCATATCCTCTGAAGCTATAACATCCCAGGAATATAAATCCCTCTCATTCTTCAAGACCCAGCTCAAACAGCACCTCCTCCATGAAAATCCCAGGCAGAATTAATGGCTTCTCACTGTGTGTGAACAGCACATTACTCACACCTCTACATGTAGGATTATTTTAATCAGTCTTTTCTTCATTGGCTTCAGGGTTAGACTGTTCCTTTATGTTAAGGGGACTCTGTGCATAGCAGCTACTTATCAAGTATGTCTTTGTCACTTAGGGCTACTATGACAAAAACACCATAGAAGGGGTGGCTTAAACACCTGACATTTATTTCTCACAGTTGCAGAGGCTGAGAAGTCCAAGAACAGGTGCCAGTAGATTTAGTTTATGGTAAGGGCTCTCTTCCTGGCTTGCAGACAGCAGCCTTCTTGCCGTATCTTCACATGGGGGAGAGAGGAGGCTCTTCATGTCCCTTCCTTTTCTTATAAGGACACTGATCCCATCATGGGGCTCCACCCTCATGACCTTATCTAAACCTAATTACCTTCCAAAGGCCCTACCTCCAAGTACCATCACATCGGAGGTTAGGGCTTCAACAAATAATTTTAGAGTAAAACAAATATTTAGTCCATAACAAAGTGCAAACTAAATTGAATTAAAAACACTATTTACTCATATTAAATGTTCCCATCACAACTTAATTCATGAGAGAGCTTAAAGTAAAAACACTTTGTTTTCCACTTGTTCTAAAAGCTAGCAATCATCACACCAAGACCTTTAGTCCACCTCTCAGTGGTTTCTATTTTTTCACCAATGAGTCAGACAAACTAAATGCTCTTTTATCAGTGTGCATCAGTATTTCAGTGTCCTTTGATATCAATGACCTCATCCCTACTGGGGACATTTGGGTTGTTTTCCTCTAGTATGAAAAATATAAAAAAGTTCCCCAGCTCACTTCTTTCAGAATGGATCTAACCAAATGTTATTCAAAGGCATGCTGCCCTAACATTATTTACAATCACACTTCTGAAAACTAATTTTTCTGCTACAGATGCTATGCAATATTTTTCTAACCCTGAATCTGATATATATTCAACTGTGTCAGCTGGTCTTTCCAAATCACATACCAAAGCAATGAAGGGGAACTAAAATATATTGAGCACCTCCTATAAGCCATGTGTTAATAGATGAGGAAAGGTTCCATAAAAATTTAATGGGTGTGCTGGGGGGGAAAAACTGTCATCTCAAAGCTGTAAACAGTTTGTGTCTCAAAAAAAGTAGAATTTGATCCCGACTTTGGAACATGGCTTTTGTTTGTTTGTTGTTTCAAAACCACCTGGATCAGCTTTCGATTCTTCTATCCGTGTGTTCATCCATCTATCCATCTTTTATTTTATTTATGTTTTTTAGAATATACTGGAATGTCAGGGCTGTATGAAATAAAATTTTATCTGTGTGTAATTTTAGTAACCTTTCTTTTAATTGTTGGGTCTTTACCTCAACATGACAAAGGCTGTCTTATGGCACGTTTTAAAACAGAGGGGTAGCAATACAGCCATTCATTATGGCTTCTATGCTTAAAAATATAGTTTAGAGATAATAAATCAAATTTCTGTATTTGGAGATACTAGCATTAAGGGATTTTTCTTACAGAAAAGATAAAATAACCACATCTCCTAGTTTCTTTAGTGTGCCTTGTATGGTCTCCTACTGGAAAATAGCCATTAGCTCCTGAAGCTGGGCCACTGCAGTGGGTTCAGGCAGAACGGTTTCCTGAAAATAGCAAAAGATATAAAGGAATAGTCACAAATGAAAGGAAAGGAATGTAACTCTCTTGCTTTGAGAACTAAGGACCTAATATTGGAATGGCTTTAATCTCATTTAATCTTCAATGAGTCTCTAACCTCATTGATTACTCACACACACAAATACAAAATTGTGTGAGGAAGCTACACCATTATTGCTGTTGTCAGAACATAATGATGCAAATCTCCAAAGGCAGTAGTGGGAATTCCATGAGTAATATATAGGGTACTTAGCACATGGCACATGCTCAGTGAACAGCACTTTCTATTAAAATGTCCTGTTCTTCAATTTAGACAAGGAAATTTGAGACTCTGGCAGGTTAAGTAGCTTTATTTTCCAACACAGCTCCCACAAGATGGGCTTCCCACTCAGTCTAGGTCTTCCTGTGAAGACTGGCTACAAAGCCTGTGACCAGGAAACTTTCCCAGGGTCAATTCCTGAAAGCATTACAATTCTACTCCCTTCAAAACAATGAACATGGCTTCTCTTTAGGGAGTCTAAATGACACTACCTTTATGGGTGTAAGTGCAGCAATACTTATTAGAGGGCTACATAGGTGCACACCTTTGGCACCAACTATTTACCTTGTAAATAATTTATCTTCAGGAATTACATAAGGATGTGGATAAGAATTTATTTATAAGGACTGCCATTCTGATAATTGTCTGCTTTTACTTCTGAGCCTTGTGAAGCTTGAAAGAGGCAATCCCTCAAGATGAATTTTGAGTGGCAAACTGGGCCTATATTGAATCTAGATCCAAACGGCCATTTACCGACTAGACATCACACATGTACTAATTTCCAGGAAAACCCACAAGTATGCTTAACTTTGGGACTTTCATAGCTGCTCCTCCTGTCTGAACCACCGGATAGGCTGCTACCTACATTAACCCATCAGAACTTAGCAACAATCGACCAATCAGAACTAAGGAAGTTTGAATCCTTCATTTGCACAAGTGGATCTGAGTGGGAACTTGTGCAGATCTTTCTCTATAAAAGACAAAGCCTCCCATTGTTCTCTGAGACAGCACCTTCGTTTTATTTTGAATTCTTCATCTCCCTTGTTTGTCAAGTATTCACTGGAATAAAGTCTCTTTCCTCGTAAAAAAAAAGTGAACACAGGAAATCTAAGTAAACATATTCCCTTAGTCCACTGAGAAGTAAAGGAATAAACTCTGAACCGCCATCTACTCTTCTATGCTAAGATACAGAGTCAGTGAAATGTCTATGTCAAGCTAAAAACTAGACTCCTTTTTTAAAATGGCTGTAAAGAATAGACAGATTGCTCTGAAAAGACCATGCCTTTAATACAGAAAGTAACTGCTCATATGACTCCACCTTCATTTGGAATTGTACACTCCCCAAAATGCCAATGCTAAGGCTGGCTCCTTGTTAGAAAAGCATGGCATGTGTAATCTAAAAGGCCTTTAGGAAATACCAATGTCTCTGTTTATTTCAAGTCCCAATCACTGCCATCTCCTCTGTCCCTCCTTGTCACAGGGAGGCCCATGTGATCTCCCTCAAAACCTCAGGATTTTTATTGTCACCACCTCCTCAGTCTCAAGCTTTCCTCATGGCTGTGTGCAGCCACACCCTCTACACCAACTTCACACTGAGCACATACCTAGTCAACCCTTCCTCTGTCTTCTCAGGCACCATTTGAGTTAGGGAGACTAACCCTTCCTTCTGATCTTAATGAACTGTGAGGAAATAAAACCTACAAGCTGAGACTGGATATACTTCTATGAGCTCCCCACTTCAGTTCCCTGAAAAATGTAAGTATTCCTTACTTTAGGTCAGGGTGTTGCTGACATGCCTGAGCACAAGAATCAATGGAAACACTGGGTAAATATACACATCGACGGAACGTACTTCTCTAGAAAAGGGGCTTAGGAAGCTACATTACAGAAAAACACCACAGGTAATTTTTATGCTCACCCAAGCTTAGAACACATGGCTTTAGGCCGTCAGTGATAATTTTATATATCCCTGAGGTCATTTAGGTATACATCAAATAGATTTACTTAAAAATTGCTTTTTCCAAATATAATTGCAATTTCATCTAAATTTTCACTACTGCATTCAACAATTACAACCATACAATCATATCTTTAAATCATAATTTTCTCTTTTTAGTGACATTGGTATAAACCTCCAATATAGGTCTTATATTTTAACAAGAGGGTTTGTAATGTGGCAAGTTGGATATTATTTTAGGTCGCAGGACAAGGACAAGCTGTTATCAATAGGCTCATATAATTTCCTGTGTTCCTCAAACATCTTCCAGCAACAGACCTGACATGACTCAAAATTAACTTGAGCAATTTGACAGGATCACATCACCTGCCTTGGAGCTATAACCACACATTTCTCTTGTGAAATTTAATGTGCTCAGGTAATATGCTAAAATGAGTATTTTTACCTAATAAATACATAACAAAAAATAAGATAGGTTATCAAAATCACTGTGAGTACCTAGAAGCAATAAAAGAAATTCAAGGTTTATGAAGTATAAAGAAAATTTTATTATTTTAAAATAGTGACCTTAAGAATGTATTTAGGTAGTTCTTTACATATTTTTAGAATTTTTTTTTTCTCATTTGGCTGATGCAATTTAGAAAGCATTTAAAAAAAGCTGGCATTGAATATCTACATTATAGTCTTTGTGTGTAAAATTAAACCGAGTAAAATATGAACTACTGGATGTGTGCTTACGTCCCTTATAGTGCTAAAAAATATGTATTAACTGAATAAATGAATAGTTACATAGCCATGGAGAATGGCAATTAGCATTTTTAAATTACCATTACTTACAATACTAAACATGACATTTAAATAGCATCATAAAATTTTAAAGCTGCAAGAGGTCTAGACTTTTAAAATACGAAACCCATGTTGCAGATTTGCACTATTTATCATTTCTGCCAATTTCTCAAATAGTCTTTATTGACTCAGTAACCTTCTCTCCTGTTTTTTCTCCAATCTCTTGTTACTTTTATTTTCCCTCTGACCTCCTTTAAAGGCATGTGAATAAAAGTAAAAAGCACTGGACTTATTTACCCAGGTAGTTACCATTTCTAGTTCTTGTCATTCCTTTGTGCAGATTCATCTTTCTATCTTGCATCATTTTCCTTATTCCTGAAGGATTTCCTCTAATATTCTGGTACACATCAACTGGTGATGATTCTTTAAGGTTTTGTAAGCCTGAAAAAGTCTTTATTTCAAGTTTGTTTTTGAAAGATATTTCACTGAGTTTAGACTTCTAGGTCTATATTTTTTTCTTCAGTCCTTTAATGATATTGTTTCACTGTCTTCTGACTAAGAGAAATATGCTGTCACCCTTATTTTTCTTCCTCCGTAGATAATATTTTTTTCTCTAGATGCTGTTTAAAATTTTCTCCTTATCATTGGTTTTGAGCAATTTGATTATGAAGTGCCTCAGTGTACTTTCTGCAGATTTATTTGCTTATGATTCAAGCTTATTGAGCTTCTTATGCTTGTGGGTATACAGTTGTCATCAAATTTGGAACATTTTCAGCCTTTATTTCCTCCAATATTTTAACAGTTTCTCTCCTTCACAAACTAAATTAAATATCTATTAGGTCATTTAAAACTGTTTCACAGCCAATTGGTGCTCTATTCAATTTTTAAAATTATTTTTTCTGTTTTTCATGTACATAGCTTCTAATGGTCTGTCTTCAAATTCACTATTTTTTTCTTCTACAATGTGAATCTGCTGTTAATCCCATGCAGTATTTTTTTTTTTTTTGTATCAGATACTGTGGTTTTCCTATCTAGAAATTCAATTTGCGTCAACTGGCAATGTTGAAATAGAAAAATGGCTGAGAACTCTCAAGAATCAAATTAAACTATGACTGATGGAATAAGTAAAACTAAGTCCACAGCAAGAAATATTTGAAACAAGAAAGCACTGTCACTCAGCTCTAGGAATTTTGTAATTCCATTCATATTGTCCTAGGGTATTAGAGAAGTAAGATGTTTTTAATTAAGCACATGGATTTTTACCTTTTTATTTTAGCCCTAAAAAGAAAAAATAAAGTGCAGAAAAAGACTGGAAATATATTAGCTAAAATGTTGCCTCTGGAAAGTTTCCCAAATGTCTTTGTTTTTTGGTATTTTCAAAAGTATCTATAATAAGCAATATATAACTAGTTAAACTAAAAGCAGAAAAATATAAGAACAAATATGCCATTTGCAAAAAGAATGGTGATTGACAAAGAAAATCATGATGGACCTAAACTTTGTAGTACTGTTTTCCCCATTCAGAAATTTCTGCTATTTCTAAGGCCATGCTGTGTAAAACAGAGGATTTCTGGCTTACACTAAGCTTCCTTTTTAAAAGGAGAGGAATTAAGGACATGGAAAAGATTATAAAATGGATAGGAGATAGAATTTACACTGAGGATTTCTCATTTACCTGTATTTCAGATTTCTATGCTTCTACTTCCCCAAGTAGTCACCTGAGTTAATTGATCCATTATCTTAATGATTACAAAACCATGCCATTTACATAACTGTGATAGCAATATCATTAGATGTCAAAATATGAGATAAAATAAGATTAAAGTGAAAAAAGGTTTTCTTTATATTAAAAATAGAAGTTGAATTTTAGAAGAATATATGCAAACATGTTTATCATTTTTCAAGCATCAAGGCTTTCTTCCTTGCTAGCTCAAATACCTTCAGTATTGATACTGTCATCAAGACAATGAAACTAAAATTTCCCTTTAGGTAGAGGGAAGGTATAAAATGGGAGTATGCATTTTGTGTGACGGTGAATATTTTCTCATTCTCCAGGCTGAGAAAAAGTGACTGACTTTTAGAACATCTTCCAAATATATGTTTTTGTCCTCAATAGCTTCAGTTAAATGAATTTTTGCCCTGAGATTCTCTCCTGAGACTCAAGAATCTTTCTTAAGTTTGTGACATTGCTGTGAACATCCTCTGTTGCTGTTCTACATCATCTTGTCCTTCTTGTGGCAATGGCCACACATCAAGTAAATTTCAACCCTGGAGTTTATAGGTGAGTGACATGACTACACTAAATCGATTAGAACACCCCATCTACTCAGCGTTGTGATTGGCTCAGGGAAAGAGATACTTTCTAAGCTAGGTTATACCCAGGGACATCAAGACTAAGTTCCAGGTGAGATAATTTCTGTCTACTGGACAGGGTGCTATGATGATAGGTATCTAAAGCTGTCACTGGCCACCATGTGAAGCCTGGAAATGGGGTTATGCAGGGTTTAGCAGAGCCCCCATTTAGATTCTGGTGGTTATCCTTTGAGCCCTAAGTTGATTTGCACCCAAAGATAGATTCAGTCCCAGACCAGTGTTTCCAAACTTTACCATGCATCAGAACCACCTGAAGGGCTTGAACGCACAGATTGCTGTGTCTCACAGCCAGAGTGTCTGATTCGGTGAGTTTGGGACAGAAACTGAGAGTTTACATTTTTAACAAGTCCAAGTTGATATTGAGGTTGCTGATTCAAGAACCACACTTTGGGAATTACTGTCCTAAATTTCAATTAAGTGGGCTAGTAAACTGCAATTTTTTTTTTTTCTTAAGCATGCTTGGGTTGGGTTTTCTATTATTTGGACTCAGAAAGAGAATCTCACCTGATACACATATGAGTATCTGGAAAACACCTGCCCCCAAAATGAGCCTAAATTACTCTACCTTATTAGGTGCTTGTCTGTTAAAAACTATATGAAGGAAAGTCATAAGGAAATTATTACACAGTGTAACATAAACTTCATATTATGTTAAATATTTAGGGCTTTCTGTCCCACTTAATACTATGCTATAATTAAATTTCATCATATCTGGTAATCAAATATTATAATCACATGAAAAACCAATACTTAGATTTATTTTCCTTATAAAAGAAAATAGGTTTCTGATATTTTTCTTGAGGAATTTTATTAGTGAGAAATTTAAATTAAAGCTATTTTTACATGAATGTAATTAAAAAGGTAGATAAATCTTATTTTACTTTGAGTAGAACACTATAACCAAAAGTTACAACTAGTGTTTTTCTTTTTAACATGCAATCAATCTATAATTTCATTTATCATTCATCTTTATCAACCCTAATGAGAAATGGTTAACCTACATCTAAAGGGTCAAAGTGTCCTAGACACCCACAAATAAAAATACTAATTTAAATAACTAGGAAGATACCTAGATACAGTATTTTTTTAAAAGTATTGTACTCAAGAGTTAATAATTTTTAAAGTCTTCTCGGCTACTAATACATGCTCATTATGTAATAAACTGGCAGTCTTTGGGAACTGATATATTTTTTGGCCACCATTTTGTACCTTCAGACTGCTGTTTCATGAACAAATTGTCCCTCATCCCTTTGCCCTCAAAAGTATTTCCTTCTCAGTTTCCCAATTTCTGGCTCCAACATATCCACCTCCACTCTCCCAGGTATGATAAATGTTTGAGGTGATGGATATGCTAATTACCCTGATTTGATCATTATACATTGCATACGTGTATCGAAATATCACTCTGTATCCCATAATTATGTACAATTATTATGTGTCAACTAATAATAAAAGGGGGGAAAAAAGTATATACAGCTCAAAAAAAAAAAAAAAAAAAGAGAGAAGCCTGCATGTTACTTGGGAGTGTACAGAGAAAGAAAGATAGTAAATATGTAAATAAAAAACAAAAGCAAAAAATTTAACCAGGAATGTGGAAAAGGTGTCAGTATTTAGCACCAGAGCAAGGGGTCTCCAGATATTCAGGGATTCAACCCTTTAATTTTGAACCATGAAGAAACCCAGGTGTCTCTGGGATGGGGATGGAGGGAAAGGGATGCAGCACATGCAATATTTGAAAACCAGAATGACCATAACAATTTACATTTACCAAATCACAGGCTTTTCTCCAGCTCCCCAACCTGGTCTTTAATTCCTGTCAATTCCATGATCTCACAATGTGCCTAGCACCTTTCTTTCCCTTTTCTTCCTATGGCCACCACTAAAATTCAAAATATTATTAGTTTTCACCCTTGGCTTTTAAAATAGCTTTCTCATTGTTGTCTCCATTTGAAGGCTTTTCTTTTTCGATACATCCCAAGAGCAATGTCCCAGAAATTTCTATCTAGAAAAGCCAATTCTCTGCTCACACTGCCTTCCAAGGGCTGTGCAGCCTTTTTTTTTTTTTTTTTTTTTTGTATTGAAAGACCCCCAACGAGCTGCTCCTCCTCCCATCTCTCTGCAGGCTTCTCTCTGACAATGCCCTTGAAAGAACCCATTGACCCAAACAAGCAAGACTAGTATCCATGATGTCCTACCTTAAAATATTATTTATTTTCTCTCCCTGGCTAGCTAGAATGTCATTCTTCCCATATCCACTACTAATGAATATCATGATTATCTTCTAAATAGCTACCAACCCCCCCATGTGAACTTTGTACCTCTTTAATACTGCATTATGGGCCAGGTGTGGTGGCTCACGCCTGTAATCCTAGCACTCTGGGAGGCCAAAGCAGGAGGATCACTTGAGGTCAGGGTTTGAGACCAGCCTCAGTAAGAGCGAGACCCTGTCTCTACTAAAAATAGAAAGAAATTAGCCAGGCAACTAAAAATAGAAAAAAATAATTAGCCAGGTGTGGTGGCACATGCCTATAGTCCCAGCTACTTGGGAGGCTGAGGCAGGAGTACTGCTTGAGCCCAGGAGTTTGAGGTGGCTGTGAGCTAGGCTGACGCCATGGCACTCTAGCCTGGGCGACAGAATGAGACTCTGTCTCAAAAAAAAAAAAAAAAAAATACTGCATTATGCTATATCATAAACCAACTACTAAGTTTCTCAAGGACAAAAATCATATGTTTTAATCTTTATAACCCCTACAGCTACAGTGCAGGGTCTTATCCATAGCAGTTGCTTAATAAATAGCTGTTGATTGAACAAATAATTACATGCATATAATATAAATATATATCTCTTATTTTATACCTATATATAAATCTTTGCCTCTGCATATGAGAAAGCAGTCAATTTTTAGAGCTTCAACTCTTAAAAATATATCTATTATATAAGATTAACCTTTCCAATAATGACACATATTTTTGTCAAAAATATTTATAAACATTCATATTGGAAATGTGAATTTCCAATCAAATTGTATTTTAAATTTCAAAATTAATCAAACTTTATGTAAAAAGTAGTTCTTAAAGGACACACAGTTCCTCATGAGAAAAAAGAAACCATACCCATGCTCTGTATTAAATTAATGAACTACATAATTGTGATGTCAGTTAGTTTACAAGTTGACTGGCCACCCAGTGGTTGTGTGATAGCTAACACAATGTAAAATGGTTTACGTTTGTTTTCTTTTCTTCTGAACTTGAATTCTATTGTTTAAAACTCAAAAGACGGAAATCTGAAGAAGAAGAAGAATTATGTTGACTGATTCCAGTGCTTTTATGAAGTTCTCAAGAAATTCTAAAAATAGCTTTTTCAAAGAACACAACACATTATGCTATAAAAAATACTCTTTTAAGGTAGGAAAAGTGTGAAAAGTAGAGTAATTTAACGAATAATAGATAAATGGCTTGCTGACTGTGCATATGAAAACAGACAACTAGTGAACCCATCTTGTGACCTGTATCAATAGTTTGGTTTTCATCTAACTGCTCTGCTTTATGGGACTTGGAACATGCGTTTTACTAAGAAGGTGCCATAAAATGACAGATTGGGTGTATTTAAGTGCCGTGTCCTTTGCTCATAGGACATTATATGTTTACTTAGTGAACTAATTTTTATGAGATTGATATGAACTTCCTCATGTATTAGATTCTGGAGGTATTTTTGCTTTATAAAAAATTGTTTTTGCCCATTCATGAAAATACTTTAGATGCCAATGTAATTTACTATGTAATTAATATGGTTACACTTAAAATAAAAATGAAACATTTATTTCCAAATTAAATGTAAACATCAGTTAGATATTTACAATCACACCAATCAACTAACTTCACTATTGGAATATCTGCCCTAAATCCTACAGCTGATGGAATTATTGCTGTCAGTGCTTCACATCCTCCTGCCACGCCACCACGCAGAGCACAGACATCTGGCTTGGCCGTGTGACTCCTTTTGCCCAATGATATGTGGATATAAAGTGCAGGTTACTGGGTCTGAGTCAAAGCTGTAAGACACCTCAAATATTAATATTTCCTCTCACTCTCTAGTGCTCCTGTGATCTGCCATGATGGAAACACATCCTGAAAAGCATAAGAATAATGTGTAGCCTGGAATCCAGCCTTGCCCAGCTGAGCTGTAGCTCAACTGCAACACCCAAGAATGGAAAATAAATATTTGTTTTGTTTTTTTATAAGCCACTGACTTTGGGGGTGGTCTATAACACAGCATTCTTGCAGCACTAACAATAAAGTCATAAGAGAGAATGTTATAGAAAATAAGATAGTATTCCTGCTCTTGGGGAGTCTATAATTGGAGTAATATGGGAATAGCCTGATAATAATATTGATAACAATAGTAAGATTAGCTGCTGTTGAGCACTTATAGGGATTTCTCTGAGTCCTTCTACTCACAATAACACTATGAGATGAGGAAACAGAGGCACAAGGAAGTTAATTAACTTCCCCAAGTCACACAGCTCATAATGTATAGAGTCAACTTTTGAACCCAGGCAATCCTTCTCTTTCAATCTCCTCACTATTCTGCTTCTCACACTTTCACTTATGAAAATGACATTTAATTATTGGGCATTAATACTGCAATTGTAATTCAAAGCTGCAGAAAAGGGATTTAATATTTCTTGGGCATCTGTTAGCTGGTGGCACTGTGCTACATGGTGCAGCTTAATAATAGTGTGCACAGTTATGGCGTTGGACAACATGTGATAAGCATTTAATTTAATCTTTCTCATGACTTTATCTTTAGAATGGCAAAGTGACTTATCCTACTATAGATTTATTGTGAAAACTTAACACCACAGAAGCATATAGCAAAACCCAAATAAATGTTAATTGTACTACCATTACCTTATTTCAAGTTCATAACAAGCTTATGGGATACATTACTATAATTAAGTAGATTTTTAAGTGCACCTCATAGAATGTTGCCCTTTTAGAAAAGGAATTTGTTTTCTAGACTATTGCTATTCTCTTCCAAATATCCCCGCCCATCATTGATTAGTTGTTCTTCAAACTCATGGTTCTCTTACTAGGTTGCCTAGTTGATTCTTCCACATGGAGGGAAGGAGAGACTATCATGGTTTTTGATAACCACACATCCAGTGGGTAAACTCTGAGATGCACACAAATATTATTATTTTATTGTACTTTAACAGACTCTGTGCACAAAGTTGGGGGATTAAAGACAAACACCAAGTGTGTAAATAGCAATGCATATATTACAATACCTTGCAGGCACTGGGTACTCATTAAATAATTATTTATGGAAGTCAGAGTTCTAGAAATCCTCAAGGAAAGTAGAGCTTGCAAGGTGCAGGTGACAGGATTTTTCTCTTTAGTGGTCAACTGCAGGAAAGCAAAATCTTTCCAGCCCTTTACTGAACCTGCAGTCACTGGATTCAGCTCCTGCTGCCTTCTGATGGTTCAAGTCTCCCAGCTATGGGGCTGGGTCTGATCATAAGACATCCTTTGGGAGATGCATAATAAATGCTTGTTGAATTCAACCTAACTGACGCTCAGAGAAGTTAAGTGACTTGCACAAGATCACACAGTAAACAACAATGATGGAGAAAGAACAAATGGCTCTCGTTTTTTAATTCCAGTTCCCAAGCATTTTCCCGAGTTCTCTGCCTCTGTGTTTCCAACCTACCCAAACCAACCCACCTAGTTTTCCCAAGGGAAAGATTACTAAATTCCATAAAGACTATATTAATTACGTATCAGTGCATTGCCACTCATAAGTCTTAAAATTCGCCATCAGCCTATCAACAGGGATATTTGAAATACAGAAAGAGTAGAATTTCAGAAACCTTGGGCAAGCAGGATGTCTCCATTGGCCTTCATATCATGACCCAAAGGTCTACACACTCATCTCCAAGGTGTAAAGTAAACCATCATGATAATCCAATCGAAATTGTTCACTTTCTACAGACACCTTACTTCCCTCCCTCTGCACTGCTATTGGTTCACTTTGCTTTGATACCAGAAAGGCTACACATATGTTAAGAATTTCATGCATCTGAATATCTGGAGTTCATTTTAGAAATACTTTAATTTTGTAAGAACAAAAGAGACTTTCTAATGTGACTTATTCATAGTCAAAATATGTAATACACAAAATAACATACTGTCCATGAAAATAACAAATATGTAGATTCAACTCTCCTACCTACCTTTTCTTTCACTTCTAAAGACAAGGAAAATTACAGGTTATGGAGGAGTTTCTTCAATTGCTGACTCAGGAGGATCCCGATTATTTGGATAATAGTTGATGCTAAATGCAATCTCTGTAAGAACTTCAATTACAGCTGAGAAAATGCTCTTTCTTGGTATGACAAGTAATTTTGTCCCAGTGACTTATGTTACCTCAACTTCTTTTGACATTAAACGCATAAGAGGTTCTTTTGCCCAGTACCTTCCCGGCATTTGAGCTTTTATGTGCACACTCTGACATAACACAGAAATGAGAATCAAAATCTGCTTTCCTAAGAAAAATAAATAAACAGAAGTTATATTTTTTAATGTAATAAATGAGGTTTCTGAAAATTATGTTCTCATTTCCGTATTCTAAAATTTAAGAAAATATTTTCCCTAAATATGTGGTTTCAGGACAACATTAATTTTATGCTTGAAGAAAAGCCTCCTATTGATTTGGTGGGTGGGGAGCAAATTTCTTCCAAGGGTTACTTAGTATGATAGTTGGAGAAAATTATTTTGACTATCTCTTAAAAGTTACTATAAATATTGAATGAATTTCTACATATAAAAATATTTTCCAGCAAAGCATACTTAAATATAAGTAGATATTTTCACATTATTCTTTTGTATTATTAATGTAGCATTAATTTCAAGGCTCAAATCTACCCAAGTAGGCAACTGAAGAGAAGTCTATCCATTACATAGTTAACAAATCAAATGTTTCCTTTCTTGAAACAGATGAATTATTTTCACGTCAAGACAGCTACTGGGGCTTATATAACTAATGGTGTTGACCAAGAAAGAAATAAAATTGCCTATAACTTGTCTTTTGTATTTTGGAGATGGGAGGGCTTAAATGGCCAAGTCATTTGTTTAGAAAAATAACTAGTTTTGTCTAACTATTTTGCACAGCAGAAAATCATAGCTTTGAAAGAGCAGTAACGATCAATTAGGAAATACATTTACCATGTTTTCATTTTCTGATTTTGGCTCCTTACTCTCCCCTACTGATTAAGTCACAAATTTACAGTTAATGCCTTGCCCTAAAAGAAGTTTTGAAGCAATACCAAAACTCACTGACCTCTTTAAAAAACAAAACCAAAAAAAAGAAAAAAAAAAAACCTGTTTTGGACTGCCTTTCCCTAGGAAGTTTCCAGATAAAATAACAGAACAGGAAACTACAGTGGGTAACTATTCACTAGGAATAATCTAGTGTTTGAACGAGTGACTATATGCAAACAATTACAATGACAGGGCTCTTGGCATAGGAACTTGTTTTATGTTATAAGCTAAGACTTCAATGGTACAGGGTCACGCCAGTTAGCACCCTTATAAAAGTCTTATTTTTCTTTTCCCTTTATAAAGCCGTCATTCTTCTCCTGAGCCTTAAGTAAGATGATTTAGAGTAGACAGGAGAATGAGTTCTATTACAAAATTTAGTTTCTCATTTGCCAGGAAATGTGATTCTTGGAAAGACAAAGCACTCTTTTTCCAAAGAAAATGAGATCTGCAACCTTCTTGCAGCTCTCTATCTTTATCAATTTAAGAGTTAATGGAAAATAGCATCAGAATTTATGTGTGCAGAAGCCTAGAAATGCCCCAGTAAATTTCTCTGGTTCTTTCAGTCTTAGCAGTACTAGACTTCTCCACCTTCTTACAGGTGACTCTTGCCCTTGAGTCCCAGACCAGGCCTGGAAGCTAAATTTTCCAAATAACAAAGGTTTCAGATCTCTCAGTTGCACTTATTTGGCATTTCCTTTTACCAAGATCAGCTAGTAAACCAGCTGTGATGGTCTGAATGTCGGTTGGACCATTTGTTGAAAACTATCCCTAATGTGATAGTATTAAGAGGCATGGGGCCCTTAGGAGATGATCAGGGAATGAGGGATCCACCCTCATGCATAGGATTAGTGCCCTTATAAAAGAGGCTTGAAGAGGCCTATGTGCCCCTTCCTCCACATGAGGATGTAGTGAGAAGGCACCATCTTTGAAGCAGAGAGCAGCCCTCACCAGACATTGAATCTGCTGGTGCCTTGATCTTGGACTTCTCAGCCTCCAGAACCATGAGCAATAAATTTCTGTTGTTTCTAAACTACTCAGTCTAAGGTATTTTTTATAGCAACCTGAATGGACTAGGATACCTGCCCCGTGATAAATACTAAAGGAAGTCTTTCAGGTGACATAAAAGGACATTAGACAGTAATTCAAGTCCACATGAAAAAATAAATAACTCCAATAAAGAGAACTTTGTACTATTTATTCAACACTGTGCTAACTACTTTTAACATTTCCAGAAAAATATGTAACATTGTGCCAGCATTCAAAGAGTATCCAATATATTTGCGAACACAAGAAACACCTGGAATGGAGTGATAACTTGTGTGGTGTAGACTATATTAAGTGACAGTGTTGTGAAGATCTGACCAGAGAGGAGGGAGCATGTATGGTGAGAAATGGAAAACAGGGTGGGCATGCCATTAAAAAAGGGAACCACATTCTAGAAGGTCTTAATGGACAAGTAGGTTTGAAGCCAAAGTTTAGATTTGATACCCATAGCACATGTCCTCAATATATATTCACAAAGTAAATCAAAGAAGGGCTACAGAACAAGCAGCTAGAATAAATGGTCAGAATAATCTTTGAAGGGAATTTTCAAAAGCATTGATACTTGACAAAATATCATTTATGTTGATTTACCAAGTGGTGATATGCAGGGTAGATAGCAGGAAAGACAGCCTGAAGTGTGATAAGAACTTAACTGCTGTTCCTAGTCAAGGGAAACACAGGCTGAACTAGGGCATGAGCAATAGAACTGGATTCCATAGAAAATTAAATGAGAACATTGGCAACATTGGCAGGATATGAAAGTAAATGAAAGGATAAGTTAAAGTTGGCCATGGTTTTCTTGGATGGTTAAAGAATGTCATCTCATCCAAGTTTTCTTAGCCTTTCCAAATACATGTTTTCACATTCTAGGTGTGCTTGGCAACTGTTTGCCTGAGGCATCACTAGTTCTGCTCTGACAATGATGACTGTCTTCCTCCCTTGCCCTCTTCACTGTTACCACCATCCTTCATTATGAACCTGTTCAGACACCTTTACATAAATAAGCACGCCATAGACACAATAGTGATTCGAATCTCATTTATACACTGAACAAGTATTTACTGAACTCAAAGTCCCAATTACTCATTGTAGCATTCTGCAACCTCATACCTTCCTTTTGAAAAAGTAAGAAGAATAAGCATTATACCAAATACAAATGGATAACTATAGGATTAGGTGGACATTTTTGTTATCTGCCAAGATCACATAGTAGATAAGTGGAAAAGTATATAATAGGGCCTATTTCTCCTGTCTCCTAATCCAGTTATCTTTCCATTAATGCAAACTGCTTCTTAAGTTAGAGGATCCTAAATCCAGATAGATCTAAAGCTTATGTATGCCATTATTTTATTTCCTTGTTTCTTCTTGCTGAAGTGTGACTAGAAGATTCAGAGGAATTTAGCAAAGAATAAAATTCTGTAACACAAAGTAGAATTATTATTAGAAGCAATACAACACAGGAAGAAACTATTGCCTAAAAGATACAGAAAATTGATCATTAGTTTTTTTATTTCTAAGACTATGTCTCCCAGAGGGTAGCTGTAAGAAAAGCCTGAGTGATTTTTGCCTCCAACCATAGACTCAAGGATTTAGCATGCAACATGGGGTTTTGCGGAGTAACCAAATTCTCCACAAAATGTATGTGGCATAAAAATATATTAGTGACAAGAGTAGCACTATTAGTTATAAAAAACAAGAAAAGAAGCTATTTTCTCTCTTCTGTCTTCACATAGTTTTAGTATTACAATAAGAGGACCCATTACCAAATCTTAATTGTAATTCAAACATGACTTCCACAGCCTAAAAACATTTAATTGACCAAACAGCGAAAAAAGACAATCAAATGAGGAGTCACACAAATAATATCTCATTGTCTTCCTGGCATTTACTGAGGTTTTCCCCAATGAGATATCGATGTGTACCAGATTTACAATGTGGTAACAATCCCAAGGAGCCTTATAAATCAAGAGCGTCAGCATTACAGAGATCTGAACGTGGACTTGCCTCTCCTCTGCAGCCAGCGGTCTACCAGAAGATGGGCTATGCATGTGTGTCTCTCACACACACATATATAGGTATGTTTATGCACATATTCATATTTATGTATATATGGTATATGTATATAAAATTAAGGTAGCAAATATGTATGCATACATATATATAAATGTTTTTATACATAATTTATGCTTGTATAGGCAATCATAATATACATGTATAAAGAGAACCTCCTCAGACCTTGTTATTTATGAATACATATGCATTATACAGCAAGATTTAAAATATATATATACACACATACACATATATACATATATGTGTGGGTCCTTAATTCCTGAGGGCACCAACACTTGAGGTAGAAGTCAAGACTTCAAAGACCATGGATGAGCAAGACATGGCAGAAATAATAACTAAACTCCTCGCAAAAAATGAACCTCATTTGGCAATGAAATAAAAGCAAAGAAATGTGACAAGAAAGAGAAGTTTAAAGAGGAGAAAGAGGGAATGCCTGAAGCACATGACAAAATACTGAGAGTTTTAAGAACTAGAATGACTGTGATTCAATCTTCAGTTGTTTACATGAGTGTGATTAAACAACCCGGACCTCAATGTCTCCAGAACATTCGGTAATGTTTAATACATTCTTGAACACTCTGTGAGAGTTATTTTGGTTTGGTTTTGTATGGTGTTGTCTCTTGCATTTTTATAATTGAAGAAGCAGTTTCTGGGATCAATCTACTTGGTATCAACACTCTGAAGGAGATAAAGGAATAGCCTGGAAATACAGACATCTCAGTGGTGGTTAGAATCAGAAGCAGAAAGGCACCGAGAGTGTAAGCCCTGGAAATCTGCAGGTATCTGAAGGTTTTCTGTAGAGAAAAAGAATGAAAGTTCTAAATTCAAAGACAAATGAATTACACAGTTTTGAGGGTAGGGCTCTGGAACACTCCATCCAACCAAGTATTATGGTATAAATCAAGACGACGATTTCAGAGACGGGAACACAAAAGACAAGTTCTGAGACAAAGACAGAAACAAAGGTCAGAAACGTAGATATCCACGGAGTTGAAGCAGGATGTGGGGAGTTCTCAGTCCCTTCATGCTGGCCAGGGCTGACAGTGCACACAGCCCTTGGCACTAAAGAAGCAGACATGTTGTCCGAGGTAAGGCAGTTCCAAAGACTCACTGATCATCAAAGGAGGAAATGTGAGAGGAAGATATAATGTGGGAGGAAAATTGCTCTTTGGGGAATAAATACCTCAGGACTAGGAATTAAGCTAGGGTAGGAGAGGGGCGTCCAGCCTAAGTAAGCATAACAACTCCAATGCTTACTATTCACTCCTGTGTTTTTGGCACTGCCATTATGCCCATTTGGTACCATTATTGTCCTCTTTTTGCAGATAAGGAAACGGAAGTTGTAACCATTTGAAGTAACTTGTCCGTAGCTCCACCATCGGCATGTGATATCAGATATGGAACCCAGGCAACTCTAAGGTGTACGTCTCTCTTCATAATTCAGACCAGAAACCTGGTGTTCCTTATCAGGAATGGTTGGGAAAGGCTGGGGCCAGAGAAATTAGATCATGTAGATAACCTCTGAAAAGAAGGAAAAGACTCAGCACTTCCATCCTGGATGGAACAGCCAGGTGTTAGTGGAGTAGGAACCTCTCTCCCATGCTGTTCACACAAGAATTCCCCTGCACTTTACAGGAGTGTGATTATGCTGTGACAAATACAGGCCCCCAAAGGTGTCCACACTTTACATGGCAAAAGAGACTTTGCCGATATGACTAAGGTTATGGATCTTGAGATGGGAAGATTGTCTGGATTATCTGGGTAGGTCCAATCTAGTCACATGAGTCCTGAAAAGTGGAGCACGGTTCCAGGCTGTGGTGAGAAGCAATGTAACAACGGAAGGAGCTCAGAGAGATGGCAGCATGAGACAGATCTCACACCCTGCTGCTGGCTCGGAGATGGGGACGGAGGGTACTTGTAAGGGCCCAAGAGAGGCTTCTAGGAGATCAGAGAGACCCCCCAGCTATCAGCCAGTGAAGAAAGGGAGACCTCAGTCCTGCAACCACATGGAACTAAATTCTCTCAACACCAAAGAACCAGGAAACAGATCCTCTCTCAGAGCCTCTAGAAAAGAACAGAGCCTATGAACACCTTAGCCCTGGCAGTTCCATGTCAAGGAACTGTAAGACCTACAGAACTATAAGAAAAGGTATTGTGTTGCTCAAGCCACAAGGTTTGTGATAATTTGTTATAAAAGTGACAGAAAACTAATACAAGGGCAGGATATGGACGTTAGGAAAATGTCTGGTTTTAGTATATAACTCCATAGACAGGGAATTCTCCAGACAAAGGATCATATCAGACTCTCTGCTCCTATTAGTCACCCACCTCAAGGCCAATCATAGGTCACAAGGACAGATTTAACATACTGTGTCTGAGGCCCGTAGAGCTGAGCAGCTTTTGGGGGGGGGGGCGTGGTTATGATACCAAGAGACTTGGAATGTCAGTTTTAGCATCATGTCTCAAAATATATGGAAGACTTTTGAGAACCCCATGGAGGAGGCTTATGCTTTGCAAATTTAAAACTTGTAACACAAATAAATTTGTTCCCATATGTTCCCTTTTCTTTCCGGGAATTTTTTACATAAAAAATAACCGCTGAACTTGTCATATTTATACTATTTGATCTAAACACCATAATATTATAAATATATTCTTACAGGTTATCAAAGTACTGGAATAACCTGGTCCAAGGCCAAAATATGCCAGTCTCTATAGTAGAACTATAGAGCAATACCCAAATACAGAGGGAAAATGGTGTATACGTCTGGCACTTTCTTTAAGAACGAAAACCTTTAACTTTTAGGTGTTAGTTGGGGTATAGCAAGATGCACTTATCCAAAATGGATGAATGTAAAAGAGTAGAGCCCCCCCACAAAAAAGTGGCTTACATGAAGTGGGTAGCTAGTAATGGAGAACTCCTATGTTCTCCAAAAGATGTTAAGACTATGATGAAAGTACATCAGAGGAGGCAACGTGGAATCCAGAGTCGATCTGTTCAATAAAATTAATTCATAGGTGAAGGCGGTTAAGGAGCAGATAATGTTCTTACATGTGTGGTACCATTGACTCAAGGTCATAGAGGGGATATTTTTAAAAAGCAGGGAGTGATAAATCCCAGGGGGCTAGACAGAGGTGAGGAGTGGGGAAGTAAGACAGGAAAAGGATTGAAAGAAGGAAGAGAAGCTGGAAAACAGAAAACAATTGAGAAACAAAACCTAAAAAGTGATTCCACATATAGGCTTGGAAGGAAATTATTCAACAGTCTAAGAAAAATGCAATTGTGAAGGAAAAGCAGGTCAAACAGTCCTCAGACAGACTAGAAAGAGCCAGAAAGTCCAGTTCTCATGAATAATTACATAAAATTCTCATACTATTTACTTAACAATGTAAAAGTCAGAAATATCTGCAAGAAAAATTACTAATATTTATATATTACAGATGTTTCAATGTATTTTAATTAGTTTTATAGTGTTGTGTTTATACATATATATATATTTTAAGAGACACGGTTTCACTCCATCTTCCACGCTGAACTGAGGTTGTGTGATCATAGCTCACGGCAGCCTCCAATTCCTGGATTCATGCAATCCTCCTGCCTCAGCCTCCTGAGTAGCTGGGATTACAGGTGTGCAGCACCACACCTGTGTTTATATGTATAAACCAATATTGATAAAAATGTGTTATAGTCTGATAAATGTATAAATTATATGCATATTAAATATATTTACACATAAATATATAGCTTATTTGCTATATCATGTAGGATATAAGGTTCTTCAAATCCATAAAGATGTTGTTCCAGAAAAAGACACTAAATGGCAGAGAAATCAAACAGCTGGCTGAAGGTTATCAATATAAGCAAGTCAACCCAAGTTAACAATTCAGACTAGATTTCCATCTAGCCCTAGATCTTTTGGCCAATGAAGTCCAGCAATAATTTTTCACTTTCCAGCAATTCCAGATAAAATTATTTGTTCTACAATAAGAACTTTAACTCATTGATTATGGTATCCAGTTCTTTCTCCTGACTTCTTTATTCCATCAGTTCTATCACACTCCCCATCTTTCAGACTTACAAACTCAGTATTAGTTTTAATTCATCATCTTACTCATCCTTGAGTACTAAATCATATTGATTCTACTTTAAAATAGTCTTCAAAATTCATCATAATTCTTCCCTTATTATCTCTCCCCTGGACTATAATTGAAACGGCATCTAAACTGAGTTCCTCCCCATCAAGTCCGCTACAACCTGCCATGCCCTCAGGCACCATCCGATTGACCCTCTGCATCTGTGGGTTCAACCAAGTGTGGATTGAAAACATTCAGAAAAAAATAACAATACAATAATATAAAATAATATAAATTAAAAGCAATACATTATAACTGTTCACAAAGCATTTACATTGTGTTAGGTATTATACGTGATCTAGAGATGATTTAAAGTAAATAGGAGGATGTACGTAAGTTATACATACAAATATTATGTCATTTTACATCAGGGACTTGAGCATCCACAGATTTTGGTACCTGCGAGGAAGTGAAGGTCCCCTAACCAGTCCCCCATGGGTATGAGGGACAATTGTATTTCTTTTTATGAATCAGAGCACTAACCATCACTCCCATATTCAAAACACTTAATAGTTCCTTTTATGCTGTTTAATCGAACACAAACTTTGCATTCAGGTTCAAAACTCTCCAACAGCTATTAACTCTCAACATACCTTTTACTACTCTCTCCACAGCCCTAAGATCCAGCCAAGCCAAATTTATACCCCTCACTATTCCCCAAAAACACCTACATGTTTTTCTGCCTCTACACCTTTACTTAAATTTTTCTTTCTTTTTTTTTTTTTTTTTTTTTGCTTTTTTATCCAGTTTGTCAATTTATTTGCCTTTTATTTGGAGTATTCAATCTATTTACATTTAATGTAATTATTAATTTGATTGGCTTTAAGGCTAACATCTTGCATTTTGTTTTCAATTGTCCCATTTATTCTTTTTTTTTTTTTTTTTTTGAGACAGAGTCTCGCTCTGTTGCCTGGGCTAGAGTGAGTGCCGTGGCGTCAGCCTAGCTCACAGCAACCTCAAACTCCTGGGTTCAAGCAATCCTCCTGCCTCAGCCTCCCGAGTCGCTGGGACTATAGGCATGTGCCACCATGCCCGGCTAATTTTTCTATATATATTTTTAGCTATCCATATAATTTTTTTTATTTCAGCTTATTATGGGGGTACAAAAGTTCTGGTTATATATATTGCCCATGTCCCCCCTAACCCCCTGAGTCTGAGGGAGGGGATGGGTGTATACCTACATGATGAGTGCGATGTGCACTGTCTGGGGAATGGACACGCTACTTAAGTTTCTCTTCACTCAGAATTTGAACAGTCCACCTTTGGGATTAAAAACCTTCCTACACTTAAAGACTTATGTCACATTCTGCCTCTCTCAAGCACTTTCAACCACAGCATGTAACTCCTACTTCAGTGAAACCCTCATGGAAATTTGTAGAAACTGCATCCTGCATTGCATTACAGATATTTAGGACTTCTCTCAGCCTCCCTACTCGATGGTAAGCTGCCACACATTTCCCAGCTTTCTGTCCCCTTCAACAGCAGAGAGCCCAGTGATTATGCAGCCCTTCATACGTGTGTGTTACATTGAATTCTATTCGCTTCCCAGGTACTAAAACTGAAACTCTTTAAAGTGGCATATTTCAAAAGTGATTTTAAAAGATTTTTAAGAAACCAACATTTTATTTAAGTGTAATCACAGTTGTCCATGGGGTTACCCAGAGATTCCTTGGAAATATCAACTGAAAGTTTGTTTTCATGAAATCAAACAATCTGCTGTTCTTAAAGACACATTTCACCTAAATTAGTTTACCACTTAATAGACCATCACATCCACAGGAACAATTATTGGGCCAGAACCTTTTGTTATAGAGGTATGACAAAGATTCATATGCCATGAACAAGTGGACACCAAAAGTGGACCTAACCACTTTCAACCAGCTCAAACTAAAATAAGTATGTTTCTTATGATTCACAGTAGAAGAATCCCAATGGACTTAATTTGAAAAGGGCATAGTGTATCTAATACAGCTGCTCTGAGGCTGAGCCAAAATAGTTATCCTTGCTTGACTTTTGGGGCCTTGAATCAATAACAGGCCCAGACTACGTGAAGAAAACTAAATCGCTATCCCTGCACCAAATGCCCAATGTAAACACAAGGCCAGGCTGTCTATCCATCTACCTGTCATCAATCCACCCATCCATCTCTCCATCCATCCTTCCATCCATACTAGTCCATCTTTTGTGCATCATTGTAAAAATATTGTTATTTACACATACACATATTAATATACACTGACTAAGCACTTACTTTGTGTTACACACTATTCTGTTTTTTGTATGTTAAACCTCACAACAATTCTGTAAGGTAGAGTTACTGGTATTATTACCATTTTACAGATGAGGAAATCAACACTCAGGATGTTTAAGTAACTGCCCAAGTTCATACAGGTGCTAAGTTATGGAACTTGGATTTGAATTCTGGAAATTTCCCCCCAGAACCCTTAATCAATCTATGATAGACTACCAGAGCGGAATTTTGCTTTCTTCACGGATGTTAGAGAGGTCTCTGGAAGTTACCTTATTTCTGGAAAGGACCTACAAGAGCTTATCATAGAGTTAGAGGCCCAGGTGCACATAAAAATAGAAAACCCACTGTTTCCATCTTACTAGTTATAAAATTGGAACTCTCTCTTGAAAATAAAATTGAGAAGCTAAATTTGAAGTACAGGACCAGCCAGCGAGCCCACGAGACGGCCCAATGTGCCACGTGTAAAGATCCCCTCATGGGCCCAGCAAAGCATGCGCAGGGACAGATTCTGCCTGAGGTCCTGCAGAGTCAGCCCCAATGGTCATCAGTCAGCAAGGTGAGAATGGAAAATGAACACAATTATTTCATTCAGCCTTGCAATAATAAAGAACAGTGTTTCTCCTTCTGTAGAAACGCACACATAACCAAACAAAACCATGCTTGACTCAGTACTGCATTTTATATCAGGAAGGAAAGAATGTAGTGGCTAAGCTGTTATGAGTAAAAACAAACCACTTTCTATGGGAGGAACACCAGAGTGCTATATACCGTAGCATTCCCTCTGCACAGTTTTACAGAAAGGCACCAGCTCAGCTTCTTCAATAAGGGAGTTTATCTGATGGCACTCATAACTAGTTTCACCAGGTAAAGGCTGCATCTCATTTCTCACTTTTTTAATGAAACAATAATAGAAAAAGCCCTGGAAAATTTATTCAACACTAATGATATTGGAGAGGCCTTGCCAGAGGCAATAAAAGCCAGAGAAGCCAGGTAACAGTTGAATTTGGAATGAAATATGAGACAATACTTAACTTTCATTCCAAAGGGGGCTACCCTTAATACTGCAGCTTGTGAGATTGACGAAGTTAAATAACAAGTTGTGGCATTCAATATTTTTAAAGGGTTGAGCCACAGCCCTCACAGGGTAAACAAACCATATAGATGCACCTGTGCCCCTGTGAATTACTTCTATGACTGTTTTCTCCACTGCCAAACAGCCTGCATATTAAGTATTCTCACTATGCACTCCTGGGTCCAGGTGCCAAGAAAACACATTTTGCTATAAACCCATTCTGGATCTCTCTGCATTAGTGTTGGGTGTCTTATTAATCTAAGATACATTGAGGGCAAAATAAGTTGCTATTTTTTCCCTACAAATTTGCCAAACCCTGGCTGAAATTCATTGTGTTGTGCTTTTACTAATGAAGTTCCTGTGTCACTCACAATAAACTAATTGAGGTTCTTGGCCTTAAGTAAATGACACCATTGATATGAAACAGGTAAAGAAGTTAAGGGTGTTCCCTACCAAGTAATTTCTTGACCCTTTCCAATATCAGAACCTGAATAATTCCTTAAAAATGTACAAGAGAAATGAATGTGTTTTTCACTCCACCCTTAAAAAATACCAAGTTTCGCTGCAGCTAAAAATCCAAGCAGCTAAAACAATACAAGAGCAATCGCTTCTAAGTAAATACGTGCATGTTTATTTTTTTTTCCTTGTTAACAGTTTTGTAATATGCACCCCTTCCTGTGAACTATATCCTAAGTTATGAGAGGGCAAATCAGAGCTCAAAGACACAACCTGCCCCACTGGAATCCAGGAAAATAATACCCCCCTGTGTTTCCTAGGTAAAAATAAAATACAGGCTATGTTCTGCAAATATTATGATTAACATACTTCACAGGGGTAGGAGAGCCCAGCAAAATAACTCCATTTGTGAGGACGTTGAGGAATTTCGCTTAGTAATAAGGAACTTAAATAGAGGCAAGTGAGACCTAGAATTAAGTGAATGAAACTTACAAATATTATTTCCATTTAAGTTCGCACCCTACGGGGGAGGAAAGTATTGTAATAAATGATTTCAGAATCGACCAGCAAAAAGTACGACCTCCACCATGTAGTAACTTACTTGGTGTTTATCTGAAGGAAGGCGTGTCCCACCCTGCACTCCTCTGTGAAGTGGTAGAGTTCCCAGGAGGGGAGTGCTGACCTCACAAGGAAGGAGACAGCGCCGCCCCCTTACCTGCACAGGTGCTCCCGTCGTAGGTCTCGCACACCCACTCGTGGCACTCGCACAGGGGCCCGAAGTATGTGCCCGGCTCGGTCACGTGGCAGATGCACACGCCGCAGTCGCACCGACCCCGGCCGTGGCACAGGGCGCCCCCTGGCGGCTGCCCTGGCGCGCGGCACCGGCGCTCCGACTCGGCCCGGGACAGCCTGCAGGCGGCGCCCGACCAGCTCCTGCGTGGGGGGACAAATGCCAGGGCCAGGCCTCGGTCACACTCAGACACTGCCCCTCTGCTCTGAGCCCATGCTTCCTCCCCAGAGACCCCTCCGAATGGAGAACCTTCCTCCCAATAGAGGGGAGCCTGAGGCCTACATTTCTGTGGGGGCTACGCGTCCCCTGGAAGGGCTGTTTCCCCAAGCAAACTGGTACCACCCGCCTGAGAAATGACCATGACCCAAAAGGCCTAAGGATGATCTGCCCACCTGAGCATAGCACCTGCTTCCAGGTGGGCAGAGGTGATCCATGCCCCTGCCCGTTGGCAGTGTGTCCCTGAATCTTATATTCACATTTAAATTAAATACACATTAATCCAAAGTATGATACTTGGCTGCCTTTTCTTTTCAGTTCTCTTTTTAAAAATGTCCGCTTGGTATCTGATGGCCAAGGGGCAGTTATTTTATGAAAAACAAAAGATGAATATATAAAAAGAGTTATACATCTTATGATAGGGTAGGGCATACCTTTTTTTAAAATTTGAATTAGGCAGTCTTTGCAAACTCAACTTTTAAAAAGTTTAGTTAAGCTATTGCGATGCACTTCAAAGTCTTTTTCAGAATGCAATACCAAATGTAATACATGTTGATGCTGTTAGGAAACCAAAATAATGTTGCCTTATAAGCTAAGAGAGCGTGCAGGTACACATAGGACTACTTTTAACTCGTGGCAGAAATCCCTCCTGATATGCATTTGCAGAGGAGGAAATATTTTTATTCAATGACTGTATTTTGCCAAAGGAAAAGCAAAAGGACAGAGATGGGGCAATGCACAGTGTAGATATAAGGGAAGGAAAAGGAACAGGTTGAAAACAGTTTATCCCATGTCCAGCATAGTAACTCCTCTTGGCTTAGGACAGCCAACCTGCAAGCTTGAGCCCTGCCACAGAAGCAGGACAGGTCTGCCTTAAAAAATAACAAACTAAACTTACCTCAGAGAAGGCGGCGAGAAGCTTTGAGGAACAGCTGACAGCCCAGCGAAGAGGAGGGAGGACGCCAGCAGCAAGAAGTTCCTGAAGCCTGGGGGACGCATGCTGAGCTCCCGGGCTGCGCAGGGCGAGCTGCTCTTCTGCAAGGTGGGGCTCACAGCAGGAGGGGCAGGAAGGAGAGGTGCCACCAGCAGATGGCCGGGCAGACGGACCCACGGACACCCAGGCTTGCAGGTCCGGGACTCCACCCGGAGTTGCGATTGCGTTGATGAGCTGCCTGCGAGGATTTGGGCAGCGGCACTGCTCTGGGCGGGGTGCCGGTGCCAAACCCCTCAGTGGAGAGTCTAGGCAGGGAAGTAATTAGAAACAGTTGTACAAGCAGATGGTTTATTCTGACATTAAAAAAAAAAAAAGTGTCCTGTTCACAGATTTGAGAAAATCGTTTCTTTCTTCAAGTACAGGCCCCAGAAATATTTGACAAGAGAATATTTGGGCTGGCTGACGTTAAAGGGGCGGTTAAAATAATCCCCAAGTCATGAAGAGGAAGGACGAGGCCAGTGACACTGGGTGCGAACACTTGGGTGGTGAATTACTGTCACCACGAGCTCTTTAAGAAGATGCACTCTTTGGGGTTTGGGTTGTGGGGGCAAGCAAATCTGACAAATGCAACTTTTTCTTGTATTTATTATCCTTTATTTTAAACTGTGGGCATTTTATATCTGAAGTCTTTAAAAAGTGTGCCGTGTTTCCAGTTCTTCAGGCCAGTAGCTTATCACACCACATTATTTTTTTTGCCTTGGACAGTTCAAATTGTAGTTGTCCCAAATTTACCCTGTTCTCCCCCATGCATCAAGTATGAGGAAACAAAATTAAATATTTATTTATATTATAAGCTACACTGAAAAATAATCAGTGTCACTCACTAAGTACCTACTATATGCCAGTCATTTAGGATATTCTCTCTAATTGTGACAATAATCACACATTCACTTATTCATTTGGCAAATGTGGATGTAGCCCCTATCATGTGCCAGGCTCTGTGCCAGATAGACGGGACACAACAGCAAACTAAAAAGAGATGATCCCTGCTATCCCTGCGTCCAGTGGGCTAGTGAGACATTAATCAAAACAAAAACAAATCCAAAAGGACAAACGGTTGCAAGTGCAATGAAAAGTTACTTCCGGATTAGGTACAGGCACCTGATCGAATCTCAGATGATGACATTTGAGCTAAAGCCTGAAAAAAAGAATAGAATTAAGTTGGGTGGAAATAAGAAGGAGGTGGCAGAGAGTGGGGAGGCATTCTTATTCCCACCTTAAAGATAAAGGAACTGAGGCCCAAGGGGTCAGCCGACTTGCTCAAATTCACACAGGAAGTTAGAGTGATGTTACAGCTGATTTTCACGGTCACCTAAAGCACACACGCTGTTCCCTACATTTGTGGTCACCTGGGAAAAGTGTGTAGAGGGTTATATAGAGGGAAGAAAACATTTCTGCACTCTGAGTAAGGCACTTTAGATGCAATGTTTTCACATGAAACAGAAACATCCAAGAATCATCTGTGGTTCTGTGGTCTTAAAATCAGGGATAAGCTATAACAGGGTGACATCTCTCCCTGTCATTTACATGAATAGAAATAAGGGCAAGACTACTGCAACATTTGCCTGCTGGAACAAGAAGGCAAATGAGGGTCCTCTGATCACGGCCCATCCTGTGGTCTATTTCTATTTCTATTTCTACCCTGGTCTCCACCTTGTACTAGGAGCAACTTTGCATGGGGCAGGTCTCTGTGACTACCTCGGCCCACACAGCTAAATCTCCAAATGGCTGACCTTTTGTCAATCTTTAGACCCAGGTGTGTACGCACTGGTAGAGGGTCTTCCATTAAGAGGACAGACTGGGGACAGGTGTGTGCAGTCCTGGAAGAAGTATTGGAGGATGTCCGGGCAGGGAATTCTGGGGTCTTGGAAACCCGGAGTGTGGCTTAGAAGGAAAGACACAAGCTCTGGGTTGGCAGGTACCCTGGGTCACATGAACTAGTCATCTTGTGGGGAGGGGTCTGTCTGAAGGAGAGACAGAACGGAAGTACTAAATCAGTGGTTCTCAAAGCATGGTCCATGGAGCAGCAACATAAGCATCATCTGGGAATTTGTTAGAAATGTAAGTTCTCAGGCCCCAACTCCAGATCTAATGAATTACAGAGTGCATCTGAGTAATATCCCAGGAAATCTATCTGCATATTATAACTTGAGAAGCCTTACAAATCACAGGGCCCAGGGCTGTGCCTGAGGGTGCCTGGATCTAAGAGTGGTGTTCCACTTACTCCTAGCACAACTTCTAGAGTTACATTCATTCCTTCCTACCCACGTGTGAGACTATGAGGACACAGGACTAGGCTTTCTTGCCAATATCTAGAAACCTTGGTGACTCAGAGAATACGGGAATAGTAGAAGAGAAGCTTGAATTCCGAAGCCTGACTACGAATTTGCAATGAAAACATGGGAGTTTTAATAAATGAGTCATGTATTGTTTACTTTTTGCATATTTTCCAAGGGGAAAAAAGAATAATTGTGAAATAGGGACCCGATGTCTGAACATTTCTTTCATGGATTAAAATGATCTTTTTAACCTGTGGTATTATCATACAGTGTAGTATTCAACAAACAATATTGTCTTTAATATATTAAAGTCTCCAGCTGTGAAGTAAAGACAGTATGTACTAGGGGACTGAGAGAATTAAAAATTCAGGTCATTATATTACTGTGACTCAGAAATAATATTCCTAGTAAGCTGAAATAGTTATATTGTGGCTGACTTGGTGACTCAGTAGAAAGACTTGGATCCACAGGACCTCTGTTAAAATGAAAGGATAACTTTAAATTTATTTCTTTTTTAGCAAGCTTGGACTTTTTTTTTCTGCCAAAGCATTAAATACCTTAGAAATACCCACTTCCTTCCCTTTCCCAGTTTGTAGAACCTCAAAGACACACACGCTGCATGGAGGGCCCTGGGTTTCTCACTTCACCTAGTGGTGAAGAGTCCACACCAGCTTCCAGACAAAGCAGTGGAATCCACGGTGAAGGGTGCCTGGGAGGACTTGGTGCATCTGGAACCAAACTCAAAGAGACTGAAAGCATCTTAGTCCTTGAATGTAACCCTTAAGTCTCCAGGTAACAAAATTATAGAATGTCAGGATTCAAGGAATTTTGCAAAGTTTCTCTAGATCAAAGTTAAATTTTTTGAAAACATCCAATATACCTGCCAAGTGATTAGGTGGATTTGGTAAGAAAACAAAAATTAAGAGGAACACATCCTTTCCTGAGAAATGCTCTGAAGTTTTTACACTTTGGTTCCAGGTCTACTCCAAGAGGCCATTTAAAATGAGATCCTGGCCACTAGCCTTGACTCAAATAGTTGAAGATATAATAGTGTGTTCTCCAGTTCTACTACCTGTCCACATACTCCCCAAATAAGTCTATACTTTTTAAAGATAAATATTCTCATTTCCTTCACCTCCTTATGTATTACAACTTTAAGGCTGCAATACCCTGATTTCCTGAGTGTTTTTGCTTTATCTGTAATGGATGCCTTTTGTAAAGTATGGCATACACAACTGAATCCATTAAAGTAGGTGTGGTCTAATGTATGTAGGGCAGATCAGTACTTCCAGCATTTTTGTTTCATATACTACATTTCTACTAATAATACAGAAGATCACATTAGCTTTTTTGACGGCTACATTGCCCCAATTGTGTGCTTGTACAAGTGTATTTTTCCCCTAAACACAAATTGATCTTTATCTTTGTTAAATTTCATCTTGGCTCAGCTTTTTCATCTAGATGGTAAAAACCATTATAGATACTGCTTTCATATTTCTTTCACCCTCCCCAAAGTAAATATTAATATGATGAGCATACCTTCTCTATCTTTATCCAAGTAATTTGTAGGATAGTTGAAAAAAATCAAGGTGAGGACCACGCTTGGATAAGAACTTTCTTCAAGACAATACCAGTCCCCTAAGGCTGATCACTCAGATTCAATACAGTTCCCTAATCTCCACCTCCTACATTGGCATCCTTAAGCCCCTCGCATTTGGAAACTGTAGAGCTAAACAGCTCCACCATTTGTGTTTCATGTCAACAACACAGAAAGACTCAAAAACTGAAAGCAACAAGATGTGTGAGGTGTGAGGTTGAACAAGAAGGTTGTATAAATACCTTTATAGGAACAATTGGACCTCAATTCTCCACCTATCTATGCTCCATTCAGCTAGGGAATTACCTCTTTCCAAGCCCTACTGAGACACTAGACTGCAGACTCAGGAATACTGTTCACAGCAGAGGCCAGAATGGAAGAAAACAGAGATTAAGTGAAAATGGACCCTCTGAAAAGTGATAATCCAGCTCCTTCCCCTGCCTGGCCTATGGCCATTCTTATTTCCCTCAGTCTATTAATTAAATTATTAGTTTTTGAAAAATTGAACATATATATAAAAGCAACCAGTGGATGTGGATGTGGACATTTGAAGTTCCCATAAAGAAAATCCAGCTATGTGAAGCTCACCCTCGCTAGGTCCTGCTAACATACTCTGCTTTACACTCAGATTTTCAGCATCACACTCTTGATGAAAAGAATGCTAAAGATTACTAGGCATCAGAACTTCAAGGAGACTTTCCAAAAAGAAAGGCAGAAATCAAAACAAACAAGCAACTAAACAAACATATGCACAAATGAAAAAAACTCAAACGAAACAGATGATGAAGGCAATAGGAGGTAACTTGAATAAAAACTTATAATCCCTCCGCTCAGAGGTCTGAGAAGATCTGGATTTGCAAGAATATGCAGCCATAGGAATAGGACAATCAAAAAGAAACAAAGTGCCCTTAAAAGTTAATTATACAATAGCTGGAAAGAAATCACTAAAAAGATTGAAAAACAAAGATGAAAAGAAGTCTCCTAAAAAATAAAACCAAAACAGAGATTTGAATAAAGAATTAAAAATTAAATGCCTGATCTATGAGACTCAACATCTAACTAATAGGAGTTCTGGAAAGGGAATAAGAAAAATAATGAAGGGGATAAAATTACTGAAGAAAAATTCAAGAAAATTTTCCCAAACTGAAGGGCATGATTTTCCATACTGGAAAGTCCCACTTAACATGTAGGTAAATGAATGAAAATTGTGGAAACCAAGGCACATCATGGTGAAATTTCAGAACTATAGGAAAGAAAAATTCCTGAAAACTTCCATAAAGAGAAAAAATGGTCATATGCAGAGAACCGGGACAAGAATGGTATTGGATGCTTTAATAGTAACATTGGAAGCAATTGTTTCAAAATTTGATTTGAAATGATAATGATTTTCAGCCCAGATCTCTATTTCCAACTTACATGTTAATTACAACATTTTCATATATATTGATTTTAAAAAAATGTTTCACCCCGGCTCCCTTCTTGGGAAACTGATAGAAGATCTGGTTCACTACTACAAGATCAAAAATCAAGAAAGAGAAGACATGAGATCCAGCAACTAGGATACAACTCAGAAGAGAAATGAAAATAAGACAAAGAAAGTAAGGGGAATGCCAAAGGCTAATGTTATGTGGCAGAACAAGCCATCCTGATTGCTGTATGAGGATGTGAGGGCTTAGAAAGCACATCTTCAAGAAAACAAAAAATGGACCTCATCGATTCGACCTGATCAATTTGACCAAGTAGAAGCATTGAAGTAATAGGAAACGGTAACCATATATACACAGACAACCAAGCAAATAGAAAAAAATAATAAAATATATTTTAAAAAGTTGTACAGAAAAGTAAATATGACACATTTTGGGCTAACAGTGAATAATATTTACATTGTCATAATAGTACATATTCTTAATATTGATCTAGCTAAAATTAGTAATATCACTGAACCAGAAGGCAGAGTATAGGGGAAATGGAATGGTAGCATGAGAGAGCTAAAGCCTTTCCTACCATAAATTGAATACCAGCAGTACAAACACATAGTCAGCAACATGAAGGTAAATGCCAGGGGGGGAAGTGGCTAAAAGGGTTGAAAACTCTCGCCTCAGCGTAGCCACACTGGGGAGTGGGAGGGACAGAA
>CM052445.1:55739930-55765756 GCA_028533085.1 Varecia variegata | reverse complement strand
CTTGCTCTTGCTTTCATTATCGCTCTTATTCTCATCTCACCTCTTATGAGGGCATTGATCCCGTTCCATGAGGTTCCACCCTCATGACCTAATGACCTCCCAAAGGCCCTACCTCTAAATATATTGGAGATTAGAGCTTCAGCATATGTTTGTGGAGACATAAACATTCAGTCTATAGCACTGAGAATGTTTAAGAACCTCCCCAGATAATTCAGATGTTAATCAATTTTTAGGAGTTATTATTTTAAACCATTCCCCTGCTTTGTCCAAAGTTTGTGGATTCATATTGCAAAATGAAATAACCACACACACAAAATGATCCCCTTTGATTTTCCATAATATTTAAATGTAGTAGCAAGTTCTGGAAACCACTATTTTAAACCATTCACTTGCTTTATCCAGCCGTTACAGATTCGTGTTAGGAGATTAAGCAGTGACAAATAACTACCCTCTTTCTGTTTTTTTATAATATTTAAACTACAGTAACAACTCATTAAAATAAGATAACTTATCACTGTACTATTGAAGGATGAAAACCTTTGAACCCTCTGCCATCTCATGGAGAGTGGGTGAGGCTTTTAGGAACTACTCTACGAGTAGGAAACTTTATGTTCTTACAAAATTACACAGTCAACCTGTGATGATTCTTAACCTTGACATTCATTTCTTAAAATTTCTCTACACCTACATTGTGCCCAGAATAACTCAAATATTTAAATGTATATCCTTTATAAAGTTAGAGAGAATGTCAAGGGCTTGTTAAATGGGTCGAATTTTCTGGGTAGAGGCTGAGAGAAGCTGTTCAACCTACATGTGCAACCTGATTACCTCAATTTGTAATCAATACCATATCTTAAATAGTCAAATTCATAGAAGCAGAGAGAATAGTGGTTGGGGGGCAGGGGGACGGGTAAGAGAAGGGAAAATGGGGAGTTGCTAATCACTAGGTAGATTCAATAACACAAGATGAAGAGATCTACTGTACAACATTGCGCTTGTAGTTAACATTGTATTTGTGCACTTTAAAATCTGTTAAAAGGGTAAATCTCATGTTAAATGTTCTTACCACAATGAAATAAAAATAAAAAATCCAGTGATTTAGGTGACAAAAATACAACCTCATTCTCTCTCCTGCTGGACAGTTTTAGTTTGGGCATGTAGGGTACAATGACAAAAGGCAGTTGGGGCATTTTAAGCTATCCTGAATCCCTTTACTAAACCCAAAACCTTTTAAAGGTCAAAGGAAATTCAATTTTCACAATAAAAAAAAATAAAACAGAATCTTTAGTGAAGTAACAACACTATTTTAGCGTATTTATAGAAAGAATCAGAGAAAAATAACATGCTGCTTTTCTTTGAGATTAAGGAAATAGATTCAGTATAAAAAGTGGGAAACCATTTTCTGTTTCTCATCAGTATGTTGACAAAAGGCAAAGAAAAAATAAGAGCCTGTTTTTGGAGATGGTCCTTTGAAATATTTGGCTTTCTCTGAAGTCATCCACCTTGGGTGGCCCTTGCAGTCTTGCTGGGACTAGCCCATGCATGTAGCATTCTGTTTTTACAGAGCTACATCCTGATTCAGTGAGGGCCAAGGCATAAATAAGTACGGCAAAAGAAAAGTGGTATTTGGAAGAGGGGGTGGGGAAAGAGTAGAGCGAGGAAAAAAGGGGACACCAGCCAAATCTGGCCATTTACTTTTGTCCAAAATTATATTGAAAGTCAACCACAGCAGTCGTCTAACTGCAGGGGCAGGGGAGGGAGGCAGCTGTTCCACTGCTGAGACTGATACTGCTGCTGTGATGCTCAGGGGTCACATTTCCAATGATGTCGTAGTTTGCCTGCTAACATGGTGTTCTCTGCTGTGTTGCTGGGGGAGACAGGACTCCAGGCTGGCTGCATTTAAGAAAGAAAACAGTCCAGCTGCCTGCCTTTCCTCCAACCAGAGGCCAAATTAGAGGGAAAGGTGCATCCAGCCCTTTGAAGTTCATGAGCAAAGGATGCCCGGGGGACTGACGGGAGGCTTGCTTGAGACGGCCCAGAAGGACTGGCATTGCAGGTCTAGTGGCAGGCATGCTCTAATGTGGTTTTGCTACTCAGACACTGGAAGACAGGAACTCAGAGACTCCCATCTCTGTTCTCTGGGAAAGAAGAACGTTCTATTCACAAAGCCTTAGATGGGTCAGACTGAAAGAAAATGCGTACAGCAGCATATCACAGGGATGAAAATCAGAAAGACCTGGCTCCCTTGTGGCTTATGACAGTCTAGTGATGTGATCTCCAGCAGGGCACTTGCCTTTTCCAAAACTCAGTTTCATCCATAAAATAGGAATAACAGACTCACCTGCCTCACTGGGGCGTGGTGAGAAATAGATAAAATCATCTGGGCAAAGCTCTTAGCCTCACACGTAATAAACCTTCAGCAAATGTTAGGTATAAATTATTTAAACTGAAATTAAAAAATACTTACTTGTTTTAAAGAAATTATAAATAAACCACATCATTGTTGTGAAACATTTGAAATGTACAAAAGTTCTTAAGGTTAAAAAGTAACAACTAAATTATTTGCCAGTTCTTTGCCTCTCTCCCACTCTCCCACTCACCTCTGTTCTCCCAACAAAACAGACTGCTTAGATTGCAAACTTGCTTCCAACTCATGGAGATCTGGGCATGTTTGCCTCAGATTTTTAATCTATACAGTGAGGATAATACTAAAAATGACTTCAGAGAGGTGTGAAGTGCTTAGAATAGAATAGTGCCTGGCCCAGAGTAAGCTGTCAATAAATGTTTGTTCTAAACTTCTATGTAAAAAAACAAAAAAAAAGTGTACATAATGCCTAAGCATACTTCTATTCTATAAATATGTAAAGTACTTTATGGACCATCAGCCTACCCTAAGACATGATCAAATGCATAAAAATGTGAGCAGCTTCAACAGTATTAATAACTTTTATCATTATGACCAGGAAGAAGTCTCTCTGGACATAATCTATTGCAAAGTTGCAGACAGTACAAAAATCCTCTCAGCAAACTCCAAAATGTGCAGTCGTCCTCTCTGAAAGTATCCAGAAAGGAGCTTACTACCTCTCAGGATAGTCCAACGCATTATTATTAGATTATACAGTTCTTTGTATCGAATAAACAGCCACTTCGTGATAACTTCTAAATGATAACTTCCACTTACTCTGGATACTCCTTGCTGGAAGGACAGAAAATGGTACAAAACAAAACCATAACATCTGCATTCTGGGCTTTGGATTTTGAAGGACTTCTCTCAATAAATTCTTTTTGTATTGCCCTAGTATAGTCTCTGCGGAGAAACATACATTCTTTTAGCCATGTATGATAGGTAAAATGTATTTTCTAGTTTTCACATTCTTCACATATTCAGTCAAGAATTTATGAGACTAAAACTAACTTTAGGAAATTAAGAAATCTGTCACTTTAGGAAATGAAGAAATATGTTTCTTTACTCCATGATGTGATATTAACAGATGGGAGTTAGTAAATACCTTTTTCCCTTTTTTTTTTCCAAAATTTGGGGAAAACATAGTGAAAGCATGAGACAATATTTCTAGGATTCATTCTCAAGGAAAAAGGATTGATGAATGGATACTGACTTAGAAACCTGAAAAGGCCATTCATATGGATTTGATGAGAAATTTAATGATTTCTTGCCAGAAAAAATAGACATTTTTTATAAATGTAAGATGAGAAAAACTATAAATGGAATCACATAATAAAAAAGTATTTAATTTTAGGAGATGAAAATGTACTATTTTCACAAACAATAATTGATGCCAAGGCAGTTTATAACTACCACGTTATGTGATTAAAATATACTGAAAAAGTAGTTTTCTTTTGATTATCTGTCATTCTATAATGTACTTAACTTTTAATTAATCCAATAGTTCTGTATGCTACACTGTCTTGGTTCATATCCAAGACATCTTTATGCCTAAGTTTCCCCATCTGTAAAATGGTTCTGATAAGAATTGAATGACATAATGTATGATATTCTTAAAACAGGGCCTGGTGCATAGTAAGCCCTCAATAAACAATTTTGTTGGAAGAAATATGTTTTTACATGGCAGTAAACATAATTTGGGCAGAAATCAACCGATGCGCTCATTATTTTATCATGGAAACTTCCATGTCTCCCAAAGCATTTTATCACATTTGTGTGTGTATGTGTTTGTATGTTTCTGTGTGTATATGTGTGCATATATGTGGGTGCTATTAAAGATTATTTTTCCTGTAGATAAAGCATCCTGACAAGGGAATAACATTCAGTTTTATGTCAAATCCTGTTTTTAGTACTTTCTCTTAAGTGGTTTTTATTATTAAAATCAAAAGGCAATAACTGAGCAGCCACTAAATGGGAGACACTGGGGTTGCTGCATTCTAGTTTGGAAAATGCCACTTGCCATGTGTGGTCTGTGGAGGCCAGAAGAGGTGACCTCATGGATGGAGAGGCAGAGTGTGAGAGCGTGGGCCACAGTTATCAGTTCCCTGCAGGGAACACAGATGATCTGGGCTTGGAGAGAGAGGGGAATTTCAGCCATTCAAGATGCAGTGATAGGACAATCAAGCAGCAGGAGGGAGGTGCAGGTATCAGAAGCTCTGAGGCTGAAGTGTGCCCCAGGAGTTGCAGGAAGGTGCACTGGGCAAGGACAGTTAAACATAAGGCAGGGCAGATGGATGTTGGATAACAGAAAATAAGACAAAAATAGTGGGATATTTTTTCCTAATTTAAATCATGGCATAAAACTTATGATGCTATCTATATTCATTTGTTCTGAATGGGAATGTCTTCTGTCTGAGAAGGAATTTGGCAAAGAGTGGATGGTCAAATTTTACAGAAACAATGACATTTTGCTATTTGAGGATGCCCCTTTTGTCTTCAAGTTTTTATTATGGTGTACTGTAGTACAATTGAAGATTTATACGTGCTTGGTGCCACAGCGGACGCATAATACTTGCTGTGTGAATGAATGAATGGATGAGTGAACGAGAAACAAGAAGATAAGTTGAGGTTTTCTGGGTTACAGGAGAGACCTACGGTGTGTTGGGAAGTTGATTTTTTATATAAAGGAGGGAACATTTTTAAAGGCAGCCAAGACCTGAGGTCCCATGGTCTAGAAAGGAGTCCAGGAATGGGAATAAAGTGAAAACGGCCATTGTATGTATTTGGAATGAAGAAACAAGGAAAGAAGTCACTACTGAAAATGTTTGTAAAGAGAACCTGTGTGGTCCTTCCCGGTGCATGTGGGGGATCAGAAAGGCTCAGGGCAGTGGGGTCTGAAACACGAGAGGAAAGAGGGAAGCAGAAGGATGCTGGACTGACACCATTCTGTCGTGCTGCATCTCCAGTGATGATGATGTTGGTGTGGTCCCCTATGTCTGAGGGGGAAGCAGCACCGATATGTGACTGCAGAATAGCTAGACACCAACAGATCCTGATGGAAACTGTAAGAACAGATGATCTTTTAAGGGGTTAAGTTTAGAGGATAGCAAAACGGATATGCTGTAAACTATCATGTGGAAGACAGAAGATTAAAAAGACTTTAATACCGGACCCAAGAGACTTGCAAAGGGAAGAAATGACCCATAGTGTTGCAAACACCTCACAGTTAAAGAAAACTGAATATTTTAATTTCCATGTGGTGAAGAGAGCTGGAAGGAAGTAGGGAAAGTATATGCCAGTAGAAGTAAAATTGCTATCACAGAATACAAAAACTGGATCTTAGCTATTTAAAAGAGCAATGAATCATAGTATGTTTTATGCCTGAGTTGCTATATGCTGTTTCTTTCTGTTTGTTTTTTTAAACAGCTATTTCTGTAGAGGCTATAAGCTGTTTCTGAGTAAAAGATTTATCAACGGACAATTTGTAACTATTCAGCCTCTCTCCTGATACTGAACTTTTTAAATACCAACTACTTTTAATCAGTGTGAAAAAGCTTTTGAAAGCCATGTTTTTCAAACTTTGTGCACTGCCTTTTGAAGGACACTTTGGTAAACAGAAAAAAAAAATATTGACTTATAAAAGCATAATACTGATAAGGCTAAGATACACAGAAGCAATTTCCTACCAACATAATAAGCTCACCTAGGATACTTAAATATCCCTTCTGGTCTTTATCAGGGGAATAACAGGTCTTCTGTGCTCAGTTATATTGATGAGACATGAATGAAGGTGTACAACAACATTTCTGTTTGTAAAGGAAAATTATTACAATCAACTGCCCCAAATTAATTTTAAATTCCTCAGGTGTTTGTAACTTAAATTCGTTTTACTACTTGAATGCTTTATGTGATATTTGATATCATTAAATCAGTCCAACTTTCAGTGACTCAGGAGCTACTTGTTGAGATTTCACATATGTGTGGATTAAGTGGGTTTCTTTGGAGCTTGGATCATCGTGGGTGGTTTGATTTGGTGACACCTGACAGCAGGTAAAGTGAGGGTAAAAGTGAGTGACAGCTGATGTCATTTAGTTATTGTTGCATTGTTTTGGTGGGTCAAATGCAGCTAAAGTGGAGATTTAAAAACAATTCTGAATATGAACTCCTCTTCATAAACAAATCAATAACCAAAAATCAATTTTTCTTTAGGTGGCATATTGGTAATAAAAAGTGCGTGGGATTCATTTGTCCATCAATCTCCATTGGCTCGGTGGAAAAGGGATTGTCGAGCGGTGTATAAAATTTCTGGTATAACTTTTGAACTGCATTGTGAAGTCACTCCTTTACTTCCTCCCTTGTGTTGTGTCATCTCAAAGGATGTCTAAAAAATTTTGCACCCAGTCTTTGAATACATAGGAGACTGTCATTGAAGAGGCTTCTGAAATTAAGGCCACCAGACATTCCTTCCCACCATAGTAAATCAGAGAACAAGCATAATTTGAATATTCTGCATATATTTACATAGGATGTCAAGAGTCCCTAACTCCAATTATGTAAAATAAATTAATTAGTGAAGCCTGTTGCAAAGCCGATATTCAAAGTCAATATTCAGAGCAATAAGAGCCTGGAAATACCTAGCACATCTTAAAGCCAATTAGCTTGATTTCTCCTGGGAATAGGAGGGTTAGGCACAGGTACTACCCAGGTAGATCAAGGAGCACATAGTGAAATATGCAGACACTCAAACACAAGGGATCAGATCAGAGCTCTTTTGTCTTGAGCTTTGGTGTCTTATTCTCTTTTCCAGTGAAAACTGCAGCTGCACACACATACACTGCAAACACATTTGTGTTCTTCTTGTACTCTAGTGAGGACTAAGTGGCACCCATTGTCCTCAGTTAGGTTTCTTTCTCTAGCTCCATGGAGCACCAGATAGGAGAGCCAGTGAACCTGCCTGGTGTTAAAATGATAATACTACATTTTCCTGACTTGGCATTTCTGACTTGGCACAGCTGTGCACTGCCTGAAGCACTCTTTTTCTCTGTTATCTAACTTTAGAAATTCTCCTATTAGTCCTCAGCATCAGCATGGACAACTCTAAACACCTTAGGCTTTGTAGACAAATTTCAGGTTTGCTTGGAAGACCTTGGTCAAGTTACCACCTGCCTGGAGGATGGAATTTCTCAATCATGTGCAAAAAGAAAAGATGTTTTCTTTGTTAGGCCTATTGTAAGGATTAATTAAAGTATCATTGTTCAGTGCCCCAAATGTAGTAGACATCCAAAAAACATTACAGCCTCTTCTTCCTTTATGACTCAAACCAGGTGTTAATCAAATGAGAAGTCTCATGGTAGACTCAGGGGTACCACCTGCCTTTATAACATCTCTTCTCACATTATTTATATTCCACTTCTTTGCAATTTTTGTCCTGAGGGGCTGACATGTATTAGGCTCCCCTTCAAATGGCTGCTGAGTTGTAGAAGGTGGTGGCAGTGGCCATAGGGAGGTGACATGTATAGCAAGATGTGAATGACTCTGAGTTGTGGAAATTTAAGTTGCAAGCAGGCATCTCATCTCCCTCTTCAATGTAATTTGATGAAGGATTTACTTCAGAGTAGCCAAAAGAATTTAGATAATCACTGCACTCATAAAAAAAAAAAAAAAAAAAAAAACTCCATATAGAGAAAGTTCTGCCCCCAATCTGTCTGGCCTTCATCCTCTCTGAAAAGGACAAATTTAGATCAGCTTGGGTACCATTGGACATAAGGATGTCTGTGAATGTCATACTGAATTAACACAGGGGAAAACCCCAGGGAAGATCTGCATATTCTGTCTGGATTAGTCAGCAATGCTCTGGCACAGACCACCTTAAGTGGAGACAGCTCTAGGTATTTAGACATACATCTAAAAGATTTTCCTAATAATGCAAGTACCCTAAGAGGCAAAGCTATTTTACCCCAGCCATTCTACACCAGTATTCTCTAAAATGCTTATGAAGCACATAAGATAATCTATTGGGTTGTGAGAAAAAAGCCCACGCTTTTATTAATATTAACTTTATCTCGTACTTTTAAAGTTTCTATTTGGATGTGTTCATTATATACATCAGAGTAGAACACATGTATGCTTTACAAATGCATAAATATACATGGGGGAATCGATTTTTTTGAGGAGGGTTAAGATGCTCTAGGTGACAAACATAACTTTTTCTTTTCCCAGACTGTGGTTTTGCACTTGCTCACCAAAGCTAACTTCAGCATGCTCAAAAGGAAGCAGAGTTCCAGGGTGGAAGCCCAGCCAGTTACTGACTTTGGCCCTGATGAATCTCTGTCGGACAACGCTGACATACTCTGGATTAACAAACCAGTAAGTTTCTTTTTTGAAGTGTGGAGAAGCACAGGCTGATACAAGGGAAATTTGATTTGCAAATTAAAAAATCTTGTACCTTTGGCTTTGAAATATCTCTTTGAGCTGCAGGAGAATATGGATGAGTCTCAGAGTCTGGAATTTGAGGTCTGAAATAATGAGGTGCTGCTGTGAATTACTCATGTAGGAAGATTTGCTAGGTGGTCTGGCTCCCTCCCCTCCCCACTGCGCACGCTGTCCTCAGAGCCACGCAGCGTGGAGATAATACCACCTCTCAGGCTGATCCAAAGCTGGAGTCCAGGATGAGCAACCTATTCCTAACAAACTTCCTTTACTTAAGTTTTTGGTATGCATGGATCTGTGAGACAGTAAGCACACATTTGGAATTAAAGGTCTGCTTCTGATTTGCAAGTTTTGAGTAAAAGTAAAGGTTAATGAGATAATGGATGGTGTCTCTGAAGAACTTTGTCACCTTCTCTGCCTAATTAAGTTGTTGAGGACTTGAAAGGAAGATCTGCTATATCAGGTATCACTGAATGCTAGACACCATAGCAACCAGAACTGAGCCAGCCCGACATGCGTGTTCTTCAGTCTTGGAATCTCAACTCTACAAAACAAAGTAGGGTCAACTTCATTGTTAAACTCGTAGTCGACGCCCGAAGTAACAAAATGAAATGACCTATTGCCTCTTCATGCTTGTCTTTCCCCTAACAGTGATGCAGGGGACCTCCCAGGGCTCCCTCCTGTCCCTTGTCATCTTTGTGTCTCTTACTGTCCTCCAGACTTCTTTCCCAGCCTGCTCACATTTCTTTCTGCTTTTGCTCATTTGCCCCTCTGCTTTCCGATCGTTGAAACATCCCTATTACCTTCATAGCAAATTAAAATGTGTTAGTATTAATATTACATCCATAGCTCTCTTTATTCAGGCCCTGACCTGTCTGGCAACTGCCCATTTCCTGGACCTATGCACTGTCTGCTTGAGCCTTAGTGGCAGCTCCCTGCTCCTCCAGGCTCTCTGGCTTCTTCACATCATTTTCTTTTGCTCATGCTGTTCCCTGGTCCAGGAGGCCCTTTCCAGCTCCTCTGATGAGTCAAATCCTCCTCCTCCACCAGGGCTGGCTGAGTGTCACCCTGTCCCCATCCTCCTCTGAAAGGTCCCTCACTTCCACTACTGATAGAATTAGTCAGTATTCTGTCTTCTGTTTCCACTTAGACTATTTTATATGTGTATATAAACATAACTTTATATTGTATATATGTACCTTTATACTGTAAATATACATGGTATATTGTGTGTATATATACAATATACATGTATCATACATATATGGCATATATATGTGTTTTATTTATTGGACTGCAAAATAGTTGTGAGTCAGAACTGTGTTGCTTCCATGTTTGTATTCTCAGAGCCCAGCGTTTCTAACAAAGAGTAGGTCTTCATTCATGTTAGGGAATTGAATGGAACAGAGAATAAAGCCCTCACTAACTTTTCCTGGTGTGCACCCTGTACAGAGCTTTCTGAGAACTTAGGAAGAAGGTAGTATTATAGATGTAGCCTTGGAGGCCCTTACTAAAAAATTATTAATGCTTAATTAAAATTCTTTCTTCAAATTCAAAACAGATTTGTTGTGGTAGAACCCATCTTTTGAAGCTCTTTTGTGTAATTAGATCCTTTATGTTGGAAGTCCAGATGGGGCTAAATTCACACACTGATGTTTTTTGAAGTGCTTCCAAATTGCATGAAAAGTACATCAACCCTTAAAATAAATTGAATCATCAGTGGCTTATATGGTATGGAATTAGCAGCATTATGTCTTCATGCAAATATTATAGCTGTCAAATAAATATTATAACCCACTCATCAGCCTACAAGTGTCTGAGCCTCCTCAAAGTTCCGACAGTCTTTTCTGTCTTTCATCTTGAGTGCCTGCTAGTCTGCGTAGCTGCAGAATCCATCTATTAATACTACAAAACTAAGAATTTTTTTAGGGAGAGCATAATGTTAAAGAATTAACATGACTGCATATATCTCCAAGATAGTCAATAAGTAATATATTTATGTTTAAGAATTGTGGACTAATTAATTAGTCATATTAATTGTGTGGGTTGAGCATGTAGATGCAATTATTAATAAGTATTTCTTATCCTACATATTATTTTTCATAATAAAATATTGAATGTGGGTGATTGTATATCCTATACATATACACAGGTAAGCACACACATTTATCTTTTTAATTCTTTCTTCTTTATTTTGGGGTTAAAGAAAATCTTCAGACAACAGATGTGCTGCTAGGATTGCTCAGAAACTTATTTTTTGGAATTTGAAAAAAATGTCTGGACTGAATTTGTATAAAACATGTTCTCCAAAATAAAAAAATCCATTTATTGTTTTTTTAAAATGTAGGATGAGGCCAGATTTTTAAAAATATTTTTGTACAAGTAGATTATATGTAAGATGCAAACAGAAAGAAAACCCTATATATGGGATGTGTTATGTATCAGTTCGTTTAAAAAGCATTTGTGATCTCCTATGATAGGCCATTGTGCTAGGTATAGAAAAGTTATAGTAAATAGAATATGGTCAGTGGAATGGACATGCTTGAAGATCTGACTCGGGGTGTTGGGGGTGGGGGAGGGGACGGGTGTATACCTACATGATGAGTGCGGTGTGCACTGTCTGGGGAATGGACACTCTTGAAGCTCAGACTCGGGGGGTTGGGAGGGGTATGGGCAATATACTTAACCAGAACTGTTGTACCCCCATAATAAGCTATAATAAATAAACAAAAAGAAAAAAGAAAAAAAAAAAAAAGAATATGGCCCCAAATACTAAGTGTTCATAGTAGAAAAAAGGATAAAAGTAATAGCACCTCAAGTTCCTATATGACTAAATTACTAACAAATATTTGAATTGAACCAAAATCTTGCAATCTTCCTATGTTGTGGTCTGATGCCCAGGAAACAATCGGGGGCTTGAGGTAGCATGATCAGGTTCAGTCTAGGCTTTGCCTCTTATACATGTGTGACCACAGAAATGCCTCTTGTTGACATTCCTGAGTCTTAGCATGTTCATGTGGGAAACGAGCTGCTTTGAAACTTAATATCAAAATACATGAAAATATTTAGCACATTATATGCATTTAGATGGTATCCCCTTCTTCATTGCCTTCGTACTAGTGAAATATTTTAATCTTAGTATTATGTTTTCCAAATAATGTAGTTCATAAGACAAGTTAAAGATATCAGCTGGTAGTGTCATGTAATGACTTTGGACCCTTATTGCAGTGGGTCCACTCTTTGCTGCGCATCTGTGCCATCATCAGCGTCATCTCTGTGTGTATGAACACGCCGATGACCTTCGAGCACTATCCTCCTCTTCAGTATGTGACGTTTACTTTGGATACTTTACTGATGTTTCTCTACACGGCAGAGATGATAGCCAAAATGCACATCCGCGGTATTGTCAAGGTGAGCATTTCCACGCCCTCTAAGCTAAACCAAAATGCATTGAAAATCTTAATCAGTTTAATAATACTTTCATGTTAATTTTGGTACAACGAAACATTCTTTTATTTTATTCATCTTGAAGGTCTTTTTAAAGGCATAACTCCAGACGTTGGTAGAAATATGTTGCATGAGAATATTTAAAAAGTTAAATAAATTTTATGAGACACAAAGCCTTAGAATATCTGGGAAGGCACCGGATGGTCTGACTGCCAACTTCGTGAAGTCCAGAGTAGGGTTTATCATGCCACCCAGGGCTGAGCCCATGACCTGACACAGTGACTGACTCAGAGGAGGCACTCTAATATTGATTGGTTATAGAATGCAGCATAAATGTTGCATGATAAAGTGAGAGCATAATATTCAGCAGGATGTTGTTAACCTGAGGTGTTTTGAACACCTAAAAGGATAAAAAGAAAGGGCATGAGATGGAAAGGAATTGTGGGATTATAAGGAAAAGAATGTGTAGCATGAAATTGTCACCATTGGAAAACAAAAATTTAAAAAAATGTAAATGAAAAGAAATAAAAAGAAGAAAATTTCTGTCATGAGATATTTCTCCCTTCGGTAGCACTAACCTTTACAGAGGTTAAAAACATGTGGATGATGCTGTCCCTAGAGAATTTTAAATTGTGCTATTTAAGGAGACAGTGCTAACATGAAACAGCAGTGTGGACTTTAGGGTCTGATAAATGACAAATTTGACTCAGTTCCTAACCCCTTCATTTACAGCATCTCAAGTTAGACAATTTTGGTGGGAAAGTGTTTCATTCTGTACAAGGATTTTGGGAATCTAATAAGAAAATGCATAATACATAGTTATTGGTCATTTTTATTTGCTTCCTTTATGTATATGTGTCATTGTGTGCTATCGTTAAAATAGAGTGATCACAGCCAATGTATTACTTTGTTCATTTTTAACTTTTTATTATGGACTTTTATAAATATACCCGGAAGTAGATTATAGTTATAATGATTCCCTATAACTCAACATCAACAATTGTCAATATTTGGCCAACTCTGTTTCATTTTAAAGCAAATCTGAGAAAACAAGTCATTTCAGAAATAACTCCTTATGCATCGCTAACTGATAGAATTTTCGGTTTTTTTTTTTTGCACAACCACTGTGCCATTATCATATGTAGCACAATTAATAATTCCTTAATGTATGCTAATACCTAACCTATGTTCATATTTTCTCAATTGTCACAGATATCTTTTTTTTACAGTTGATTTCTTCAAATCAGGACTCAAAGTTTACATAGTATATTTGATTATTATATGTAAGTCTCCTGTAAGTTCCTTTAAGTTCATGAGGTCTCAGCTTCTCATACCATACAAAAAAATGTTTCCATGTCATTGATCCATTGTGAGACGCGAGTCTTTTGTCTTGTGGCATATTCAACATTCTAGATGTGGCTAATTGCTTCCAGATGCTGCCATTTAATAGTTTCTGTATACTCCATGGTCCCTGAACTGTTTTGGATCTCGACCAGCAATGTATTTGGGGGCCTCTTTCCTCACATGGTCACACAAAATATGTCAGATTTCTGGATGTTTGCCAATCTGCTGGAGGAAAATAGTAACTCAATGTTGCTTTAATTTGCATTTCTATCCATCTAAGAGCCATTTTTAAGTTGGTATTTTTTCATTCAAATTTTGGCCACTCTGTGTGCATTAGCCCTTTGTGGTGTAAGTTGCAGTTATTTTCCCCAGTTTGCTATTGTTTTAGGCTTTGTTAGTGGTTCTTTGTGCCATGCACAATTCTTCCTATCCCAAATCATGCATAGCCTTTCCATTCTAGCAAGTCCGCATTTGTGTCTTATAGGAATGTTTTATGGTTTTCCTTGTATAGATTTTGCACATTTTTTGGTTATATTTATGCTTTGTGTTTTGTCATTTTGTTATCTGTATGAGGTCCTATATCCTATTATTTATTCTAACTTATTAATGTTCTTTTAAATGAAAGCTATTGATTTCTCTATATTAATATTATATCCTGTTACTTTACTAAATTTACTAAGTTCTCATATTATTTATAGTAGTTTTTCCACTAATTCTTTTGATGTTTCCATATCGTCATATTGTATGCAAATAAAACAGATTTGTCTCTTTTTCTAATTCTTATGCCCCTTATTGCTTTCATTTATTTAATTGGATTGGCTAATACTGCCAATAGAATTTTAAACAGTATTAGAGACAGTGAACATCTTTCTCTTGTTCCTGATTTATCTAGAATACCTCTAGTGTTTCCTCATTAAGTAATTTAAAAAATTTAGGTTTGAAGTATGTACTTTCATCAGGTTAAGTGAATAAACATTAATTCCAATTTTTGAGAGTTGTATCATGACTAGATTTTGAATTTTGTTGAATGACTTTTTTTCTGTAGGTCTTACAATAGAATAGATTTTTAAATATTGAACTATCCTTACATTCCTGGAAAAAATACATTTTTCTTGTTTCAATGTGCTATTTGATTGTATTTGTTATTATTTTACTTGTTTGAAATTTTGTCTAATCTTTGTCAGCTTTTGACATTAGAATTCGCATTGAGGTGTGTGAGTGTGTGTGGGTGTGCATGTTTGCATGCATGCTCTGAAATAGTCTGAGTACTCTTAGAATCTTTTTAACTTTAAAAGCTTAGTATAAATCCCCTGTGAAACTATCTGCTCCTGATGCTTTTTTGGTGTGGCTCCCTTTGCAATACTTCCCATTTCTTCTATGCAAATTGTCTGTTTTAGACTTGCTTGTTCTATTGAGGTCTTTTTAATGAAGTGTATTTTCTTAGAAAATTATCTACTATTTAATTTGTTAACATAAGGTTAGTTCCAAATAATTTTTAATTCCTCTGTTTGGTTAGTATTTTCTCCTAATTTTGCATTTATTTTTGTTACTTTGATTAGAATTTTTTTCTTTTTTGGTTAGAATGGCTAGTATTGTTTTTTGTTTTGTTTCATTTCCTTTTAGATTGGCCAATTGGTTTATTTATTTTGTTGACATTTTGAAGAAGAACCATCTTAATTAATTAACTCATTTTTACTTTTATGTTTATTTATTTATTTCTTTGCTTTATTAGGTTTGCTTTGTTGGTCTATTTCTAGTTTTGTGAATGTGCCTGTCTCACATTTTCATTTCTTGAGATTCTTAAGTGTGTTGCTTTATTGTCTTGAGGTGTAGAATGTTGCTCCTGAGAATAGGCTTTTGTCATTCTAAGTGATTTGATATTTTCTTCTGAATACTGAGTGTTTCTCTTTGTTGTTAAAATGAGTAGTTCTATGAGAATACAAACTTTTGTTCACTGTTAGGTATATATTTTACTAGGACCATCATACGATATTTGTTTTATTTCATTCCATGTGTTCTTCAAGATTCCTTTTGTATTCCAGTTATACCAGGATCTGTGTTTTGGTCTTTTATGTCCATCATTTTCTTTTAGTGTGTTTCTTTTCATTTTTATCTTTTCTACATTCCATTTCCCTTGCTGTACTCCCCATGCTCTCTGTTCACTCTTGTGTTCCTTATACTTTACTATTTTTTCTAAAATGACTGTTTCATTTCTTTTTAATTATTTCCTGAATAATGTTTTTTTCACAGTCTCCTATTATTTAGACATCATTTCTGTGCTTTCCTATTTCTAGATTTGTGTTACTTTTGTACCTTTTTAAAATTTCTTTTGGTCATTTTGTCAAATTCTATCACTGTTTTCATCTACTTTGGTGTTTATTTTTTGGTTATATGTTTATGTATTATTTTATTTATTTTAATCTATGACATATTTATAAGGGCTTGATCTTTGTTTTGTTTTTGTTGTTGCCCAAAACAACATTCATATGAAATGGGAGTTTCTCCTACATAATGGGTAAATATGAGGGGTCCCTCCACTGTTATTGCCACGATGTATAAAAAATAGAGCCTCTCTGTGCACCTGCCCATCACAGTTCTAAGCTCTGCTTCCTCTGGACTGCTGGCCTCTAATCTAATACTTCTTATCCATTGGCCCCAGTGTTCCTGCCTACTCAAGTTGTATTCTACTCCAAGAGTTTCTTTAATATGGGTCTCTGGTCTCCTGGAAAGGGTTTCTTTTAGGTATACTTAGGAAGTTAGGATGTTCCATTACCTCTGATGTTTCTACAGCACCTTGGAGACATTTGTTATAGTTGCTATTTATTTGTTTTTGTTTTGCATTTACCTACAATTTATAGCCTGCTGAGTTACATTTCTACAAATTTTGCCATTTATTCTTGGGCTCACTTTCTGAGGTATCCACTCAGGAATCCACTATACTTATTAGTCATTTCTGCACTATGGAATTCTCTTGGTTCATGGAAGAGATGGGCACCTTGCCATGGCTTCAGTGAACAGATTTCAGGATGATTCCAAAATTGTCTGGGTCTTCCGCAAAGGTGCTAGGCCAGTTTTTTCTAAGCACTAGGTTTAGATAAGCATAAGTTGAAAAAATTGGTAATCTCAGGAGGTCAACTTGGGAGAAAATTGGTCTTGAGAGAATGCTAAAATCTTTTATGCAATTATAACTTCATTTGGGTACCAATCTCATCACAAAAAAAAAAAAATTATAACTTCACCCCCTGGGCCTTGCCTAGCCCTATCTTGTCTTTTGTGATTCATTAGGGGCCCTTGGATGACCCTATCACTTGCATAATTGGCCTTTCAGGCTATGGCAACCTCTGCCCATGCATTGAAAGATCTGAATATTCTGGGTGAAGCACTTTGTGATTGAAATCACCATGTGTTGACTTCTTTAAGCTTCCAACTTGATTGAAACAAATGGATGACATTTTCCTAGAATAAAACTTTTATTTCTTAGGTTATTTAATAAATTAAGACTTGGATTTCACATCATGGAAATGACAGTAGGCACTGCTGTAATTGTCACAGTTTAATGATAAAAAGAACAGAGGTGTACTTGATGCATAAATTATATATTCATTCCAAGTGAACACAGCACTGAATGAACAGATGTTTTAATAATTTAAATATTAGAAGTTCAAGCAATAGTTAAAAAAAATTTGACTTATGACCAAATAGTTTTCAAAATGCTGTAAATTAGCCATTTCCAGTATTTTCTTATTTCCATCAACATTTGATGATGAGCTATTTACTAAGACCAAAAATGTTTTTCTTATTTTCAATCTGTAAGAATTGAAAATTTAAAATTAAAATTGGCTATGGTTTTTCTGTTTTGCAGTCAGGAATAATTAGATTAAATACAAATGTAATGCAGATTTTAGTAGTAATTGCATTATTAATATTGTCTTGGAGTAGTCAGCACCGCTTCATCTCTCATTAAAACTGGTATTCTATATTTAAATGCTAGCTGAGGTTTTAGTTAAATATGGTTAAATGTGAGGTCTGATTATCCTGAACCAAGCTTTAAATGTATCACCTCACTGAATTTTTGCCATCATGGTTCCCCTTATTGTTAGACTGTGACAATTAAATTGATGCCTACTGTCATTTTCATGATGTGAAATCCAAGTCATAACTTTATCATTTTTGTACCACAGACTTCTTGAAACATGCTTGTCATAACAGACACAGATCAAAGAGCAAATTGAGTTTGAGATTATGTTTTTATATTTAAAATTTAAACTTTTAATCAGATTTTGTTCTAGCAAAATGTCATTTGTCACATTAGATTTATGTTACTAATTTTAATTTTATTGGCTTTATATTTTTGAAATATGTAAATTTATTTTCCTTTTACAGTTACATGAGAAATATGTACATATTTTAAGTTATATCATAATAAAAACACATCAGTCCACATAAGGGCTCTGTAATACTTTTCAGAGGACCAATTTCTTAAATTGCTCAAGTTCAAGTTACTGTTCTCTCATCGATTAACTCTACCATAATTTTAAATACTTCTGTTAAACACCTGCTTGCTAAAAAACTTATTTTTTCATACTTTTCTACCTTAATGCATTTGCCAACAGCACTGCAGTTACCTCTCACTCAACTTTTTAGTCTCTTTACTCGGAGTAATTTGAAAATATGTGCTGTATTTGTTCACTTGTAAGACTTAAGCTTATGTTTCTTCATACATACATAGGGACATTATGAATATTTGGATTCTATTTTAATTATCAGTTTATACTTTTCTAAATAAGTTTTCACATTGTTTGGAATAGAACTGTACAAATATTAAATGTTTAATATGCACTAATTTCCAACTGAAATAGTTCTAAAGAACAGTCAGATTTAGTTATTAATCTGTGAGCAGTACCAGTTTGCCATATCTTCTGTGTGAAAGAGTGTATGTGAGCTGATGGACGCATGCATCAATGATTTGGGGAATGATAGCCTTTTATTTTTGGAAGAGCGTTTTGCATGCATAAAACTATATTAGTCCATAATAAAATATTTATAGAAGCAAACCAGTGTATTGTTGCCCATCCGTCATACATAGTTCTTTAAAATTATAATTAGCCTGTGTTGGCAATATTATGATACACCCAAGATTCATGCCTAATGACTAAGATAATGTTATCTAATGATACCTTGTTTATAAAAGTATACAAAGCAAACCAAAACGAGAAACTTTATTTTTCAAAACAAAAGTACTGGAGTTGTAGCTCCAGTAATTGCCCACTAATTTTTTGACTTCGTGGTTTACCATATCAAAATATGTATAAATATAAATGTAAAACATTAAGGTAGTAAAAATTGAAGATATTTAAGATATATGATGTGTCATATGTGATATGACAGAGAGCTATAGTTTTAAACGCAAGTATGGTTTCCAAGTTTCTCTTTAATCATTCAGCAGCTGTTTATTGAATGCTTACAATGAGCTCATCACTGCCCTAGGAGAAAGGAAACACAAACCCAAGCAGAGCTCCTGTTCTCAAAAAAAGAAGCCTGACCCACTTGATACATACAGGCACTCCTCATTTTCTACATCCAACATATTCCTGAAAACATGTTGGGTAGCGCATTGTCAAAAAATAGGCACCTATGTTCTCTTAATATAAATGGGAAAACTAATAATATATTAGGGTATTTCCAACCAATTTCTCCAAATCTCACTAACTCACTCTCTTACACCTATGTAACAGTCTACCTGCATATTTCTGCATATTAAAAAGGATTTAAAAGATCCTTCACTCAGTTATTTGTTCTTATTGAACTCAGCAGTGGATGTTTTGTATGAACCCAACAAAAACAGGAACATATTCCTATGTAAATAAGCAAAAAAATACCTTATGGTACTATCTACCATATTTCACTGAATGGCTGATGTCATCAGTTGTAAGAAGTAGCATCATTTCACAGGTTCACAGGTCTTTAAGAAATAATAAGTGGTGTTAATTACACTTAGATCATAACATGTAGGATTGTAATCAATTACAAGTGCATCCTATATCCAGAGTGTTAAACTGCATTAGAGCAGGAGAGAATATGTTTGAGAACTGATCAAATATGATCAAATGGGCCTGGGTTGGTAAACTTAAGTTCTGATTCTCATGAAAGACTAACTTTCAGGGGAAAGTTAAGGAAGAGGAAGGCAGTGATGCACTACTATAAATAGTTAAGTAATTAAACAATGCTTGCACAAGATCTAGGCCAAAAGGAGAACAATAGAGATATACCTGCATCGTACACTATATCTCTTTTTTAATTTCAGCATATTATGGGGGTACGAAAGTTTAGGTTACGTATATTGCCTTTCCCCCCGCCCCCGAATCAGAGCTTCTAGCGTGTCCATCCCCTAGACGGTGCGCATCGCACTCATTATGTAGGTATACACCCATCCCCTCCCCCCCACATCTGCCCAACACCTGGTTAATGTTATTCCTAAATGTGCTGTTAGGTGATGATCAGGTACACTATATCTTTGGCAGGATTCACAGACAACTTAAAGGTCTCCACTGACACATGTACAGATTTCATTATAGTGGTTCTTCTAGTTTCATAGTGATATGGGAGCAAACATTTTTGCAAATATAACTAGTAAATATTGGTATTAGTGAGAATCCAGATAGTGAAAGATAGACCCTCAGTGTGTTGTGAAAGTAATTTAGTAGTGGTCTGTAAAAGCTACAGGGAAGGAGGGCACCATAAAAGAAGAGAGCGAGACCACAAAAATCTGCTTGGGGATGTCAGAGGAAATTTGAAGAAAGAGGAATTTGTAAGGGATGTCTTGAAGGACAAGTAAGTGTGGTCTATAGTGGGGATGGTGAGGGATGGAGGACAGGGGTTTCACAGAAAAAATGAAGACTTGGAGATGCAAAGGCATGGAACAGCCTGGGACTTTGGAGAGCTCAGAGGAGATATAGCAGATGGGCTACAGGAAGCAGCTGGAGGGGATTTGGTGAAGCCAGGCCTGGCTGCATCAGGCCCTGGGAGGAGTTCTGACTTCATTCTGTGGTCAGTAAAGATGCATGGGGGATTTTAATCTGAGAGAGGCACAATCTGACTTGTGTTTGAGAAGTTCACTCTGGAGATAACATGCTGTATGTACTGCTGGAAAAAGAAATTGAAGCAGAAATTCCTGCCAGCAAGAGATGTCTTTAAACATTTTTCTTAGAGGATTATATTTGTTTTAAGGATTTCCCATCTTTTATAATATTCCCCAAGCTTGAAGGTATCTGCCAATTAATTGATGCTCCTCAGTAACTTTTTTTTGATAATTGACTCCCCACTAATTCCTCTTCCCAGAAGCTTTCTTGCTGTCCAAATCCCTAGAGGCAAAAAGAAACTATTTGGGTGATACACGTCTGTGTCATTGCAGAGCATCTCAGTATTGCAGACTGTGACTTCTTCCGACGATTCTCGGTTGTTTATTTTACATCTGGGTAATAGATCTAGGTAAAAGTAGCATGCATCCTTTAAGAACTGTTGAAGTAATAAATAATAATGCTAAGACACAGTGACAGATGGGCCCCAGGAACACGGAGCAATAAATCATGCACTCATGAAACTATACCAGTGCATATCATTTTGTGACTGCGAAGTATATCCCTATAAATGTGTTTTGTTTCTCTGCTGTTAAACCGTTGCATGACAGTTTAAGTTATTTTCTTATACTGTATAATTGATTGGCAGCCTTCAAGTGTTCACCTTTGTAAGAATTGACAGACAGCTCTTGAATCACTCATCTACTCAGCCACCAGAGTGCTGATTTCTGCCCCTAGCTCAATCATTCTCTGCCCTCCATTTCTTATTGATGCAACAGACAAATTAAAACCTTTCTTTCATATTTGAGGTGTTAAAATGGCTCAGGTGCCACTGGGCATTCATGTGTGTTAGATTCTGGTTACATATTTTGGAAGCAGGGAAAAGGGACAATTTATTATTTGCAAATATTATAACTCAGGCATTAATAGGGTAGAATTTTAGAGGATGTGGACATGTAAATTGATTCACAGCAACTTAAACCATAGCAACTTTATTTTCAAAGGTTAAGGTCCTTGAAAAAGAGATGATTTGATAAGTATTCAGACAAAAAATGTAATCCAAGATTGTATTTCGAAGTGCAAGATTTCAAAGGCTGTATTTATTAAAATGCATTTTAAACGTATTGAACCTTAGTGATTATTGATAATGATTAACAGGATAGTATTAATAATTTCAATTCCTACAATTCAGTTGTTTTTATAATTTCCTTGTAATGCAAAAATTATGTAAACTTGACCCTATTCATATTTGCATGGCATGTTTAGCTCTGCTTATTCAAATTATACTAATCCAGGAAATATCCAGAAGTCATCACATAATCTCATTTGTGATCTTTCATGATCACACAGGAAGAGTCTTAATTTTGTGATGCTAACTTCAGAGGTATCCTATCTTTCTCTCTTTGCCAAAAGAGAATAATTTCTTTTTAGAAGCAATATGAGTAGTTTCAGTAAATGGATGGTTGGATGGATGGATGGATGCATTCAATAAGCATATTATTTGACTTTGTGCTCTATGCATTGTAATCCACAGAAGCTCTCTGTGTAAGCCATGGTTCATATTCCTACCTAATCATTCATTTAATATCATCTATATTTATATCAGCACATACTGTATATGTATAGGTGTATCACCTAAACTATCCCATTTAATGTCTCAAGGTGTGAATAATCTTCAGAACAAATTCAAACATTTACCATGGGAGATAGATTATTTTTTTTTAAATGTAACACCAGAGAATATGTTCAAAGGAGATTTAAGTAGGAAACTCAAACTTCGCCATTATATCTGATAAATTAGAGGGACCAAATATAAATTCATGCAACAACCAATAGGGATTACAAAGGAATATCCTGTGAGTAGCACAAAATGAACACTATCTGTATACAAGAGTTGAGTTGTCAGTTGTTGCATGATGTGAGAATCAAGAAGGTGATCAGAGTGGGCTATGGTCAGATCAGTCTGGAAGAAAAAGTTGGCAAGAACAATGTACACTAAAGAGCAAAAAGTAAAAAAAAGTTGGGAAAACTCTGAATGTTACTGGTCTTTGTATCCTGGGTCACTATAACACTACTTATTGAAGGTTTTTATGAATATTGAATGATTCTTGGAAACATGAGCCAAAAAATAATATATAAGATTTATATCCAGTGGATAATTTCCATATTTTACTAGGAAAGTAAAAAGAGGCCAGTTCTAATTGACCGTTGCATTCCATTTAGTGTATGGTGGGCTTTTTGGTGACACTGTAACTTTCTGGAAAGGCTAAAGCAGGAAATGTTCCCAAAAATACAACTGAAATCACTTCCTAATTCAAGGAAGTTTTCCATGTTATATAGTAGAAGTTTCACTAAGCCAGTGTTCATAATTGAAGTCACTTGAAAATAAAATATTTGTATGCTTTTGTTTTATTGGTGGTCACCACTGGTGCCTCTAAAATGATTTCAAACAATCCATCCTTTAGAGAGTTCAGAATATACTGTGGGTCAACTTTACAACATCAGTTTCCTTAGCAAACAAATTATATAGTAAATAAGAAACTAAAACTTAGCTACATTTGTTATTGATAGCTTTATATTCTGAATTTGTGAGGCCCCGATTTTTTTATATAACTTTATTTTTTCCAACTGAAGAAGTGATTTTTGTTAAAGCTGAACTGTCCACCTTTTTAAAAACTTCTCTTAAAAAATCTATTTTATAAAATTTTACATGTGAACATTAGTTAAAAATATATATAAGGATACATTGTGCAAAGTATGTCTCTCTTCCAGCCTTGGCTCTGGGCAACTTTGTTGGTCTCTCAGGGAAATATCACCATTTATCCTCATTCGTTACATTTTAAATAATCCTCAATATAATGATAAGCTTTCATTCTATATCCTAATGAATTTAATTCATTTCTAAAGCCAATTATGAGCAATAAAAGAGGCTAATTATAGTGACACTACATATAACCTTTTTAATGACAAAAAAAGTAAAATAATATTATTTTGAAAAAATACCATATTAACTTATCCTATTTAGGTGTCTGTGTACCCAATGACCTATAATTATTCTTTCTCCTCCCTAACACTTATTCCAATTTCAAAATAGTTTCCTGCTGAGTTCCATAAAATTTCAATTCTCATTTTTGGAATTATTTGCATTTTTAAAACAGTGACAACTATGCCTAATTCTTAAAGATCAAGTGACATTTTTCTTCTTTTTTTTTTTTTTGCCTAATATACAAGTAAAAAACACATTTGTTCCTTTTCATTTAATAAAAGTCAATTTGAAAATATACACTTTTATTTTTCTTCATGACACATATAGTGTATATTTTACATTTTATTTAATTGAGAATGTAAGTTACATAAGGGTGGGAGTTTTTGTTTTATTCTCTCTTATATCACAATTTCTTGAATACCCCCCTAGATTATAGAGATGCTGTATATGTTGAGTGAATAAATAAATGAAGGAAGGAAGCACAACTTAAAAAAAATTGTATTCCATTATCTTTTTCGATGTTAATCAAAATTAGGCTCAGAGAAAAGTCAATTTTATATTGGCTATGTTGTCTGTATTTAGATTATGTTAATTAATTTATATTTTCAATTAATTGGGTAATATACAAGGCAAATATGATGCTTATAGTAAAAGATGCTCTGTGAGATTTTTAAGGCAACTACAATATCCTTAAATTATTTGTTGTATATTTAATGTGTGCATATGTTTTTATGTGTATACATAACCAGTAGCATCCTAAGATTCTGTTTTTCTCTTCCTCAGGTATAAATCATCATATGATGATAATGACACTTAATTTAATAGAGTCATTGTCCTCCTTGTCACCCAGAGCCAAGCCTCAGAGTTTGCATTCATATATATCTTTTGTGAATCTTCACAAATCCATGAGTCACCAAGTTTGATTGACAGTCTTTCCACTGATAAAATTATTTGTGTATTCATTTGAGAGCTAGCATTGGTTTCTCTGAACTCTCCATAGAATTAATCTCTCCATCTTTCCCACCATGTTTATAGCTTTATTGTAAGTTATTTTGCCTTGTGTATTAGCTGGATATGTTCACATCTGTTTTTCTACAAAAGATATTGTTGTCATGTGTGTGTTAGCTAGGCATTATACATCCCTTTATGTAAAGCAGGTACTTACCGATGTTTGTTGAGTTTATGCTTCATATCTGGGTCGGATAACTTCCAATAAGTGTTTTATTAGAGTGTTAGTTTTGCAAACAACAAATTATTTCTGGATACTTCTCAAGAAAATTTTGATAACCTGTTTGCTACTAAAGGTGGAAGGTTATAGAAATTATTTTTCCTAAATAGTCTGCAACATTTTCATCATTTTATTTAAAGTCTTGGCATTCTGTTTCTATTTTTATTTCTTAGCAGGTTGAATCAGAGGTGATAATGATATATGTGACTGAATTCAAAATTGAGTTATATGGATGACTACAGAACTAGTGACTTAATGGGATAATCCTAAGAAAGCAAAGGTTTTTCTGTTTCAGAGAAGTTCTAAATCTAACTTCATGAATTTTTCTGTTTTGTTATTCCAAAGGACTTTTTTTCCCTAAAACTTCCATTTTGTTAAAATATACATTCTAATGTCAGAATAGATTCTCTATTAAAAAATGAAAACCGTACATCTTTTTTATGTTTTGTTTACATACATAATCCCAATTAAAGTTAAAGGTAATATATGGTTTCTTTGCAAATTAAGGTGAGTTTATTTTTCTTCACCCTTTATTTAGCTTGAGGTGAATTACTGGCTAATTTTGCCACAAATGGTGGTTAACCAAACAGTTTTAAAGGTCTTCATATTGACTCCTGTGTGCTCTTGGTCCTTTTAGGAAGAAAGCTGGTTTAGGACCTAAACTGCCTATTTAGAAGAATGGCCTCTGTTTCCTTAAGTGGATGAATTCGTTTGGCTAAGAGAAAAAAAATATATAGTAATATTTTCCGTTTGCATGAATTTAAAATTTTACATGCAAAGATCTGTAGTTACTTGAGTTTCAAAAATTATTTTCCTTATAAATAATGCCATTTAAAATATTAAAAGTATTCCTTTTGAAGGCCGGGCGCGGTGGCTCACGCCTGTAATCCTAGCACTTGGGAGGCCGAGGCG
>CM052445.1:55704220-55739430 GCA_028533085.1 Varecia variegata | reverse complement strand
TATTCCCTCCACAGATTTTTTTAAAAATATTCATTTTGCCTGATAATTCCATGTGAAATTTATTTTTAGGGGGATAGTTCCTACGTGAAAGATCGCTGGTGTGTTTTTGATGGATTTATGGTCTTTTGCCTTTGGGTTTCATTGGTGTTACAGGTAATTAAATATTTTTAACTTATAAAGGGGTATTTTCCAAAATGGGCACTATATTGCTTTAAAAGGTCCAAATAGAAATATTAAATAATATAAATCAAATATGATTTTGAAGTTTCCTACATTATGTGTATTTTTTATTTTAGCAATGTGTTTAATTCATTCACTCTGATTACTGACTTATTTGAACTTTTAAAAAATTATTTTTGTTTGACACATAGTAATTGTACATATTTATGGTGTACAGAGTGATATTTTGATACATGTATATAATGTATAATGATCACATCTGGATAATTAGCATTTCTATCACATCAAATGTTTTATTGATAGACAAGTCAATAATTTTAGCATTTTATTTATTGGTTACATTTGTGAATTATACTATTAAAATTAATACTATAGGAGATAATTTCTTTTTTTCGAGACAGAATCTCACACTGTTGCCCTGGGCTTGAGTGAAGTGGCAACATCATAGTTCACTGCAACCTCAAACTCCTAGGCTCAAGTAATCCTCCTGCCTCAGCCTCTGGAGAGTAACTGGGACAATAGGAGCATGCCACTGTGCCCAGCTAATTTTTCTGTTTGTAGTAGAGATGGGGTCTTGCTCTTGCTCAGGCTGATCTTGAACTCCTAATCTCAAGTGATCCTCCCACCTCGGCCTCCCAGAGTGCTAGGATTACAGGCATGAGCCACCACCTGGCCCAAGAAATTATTTCTTATTAAACAGATACAAAAATATATTTATTGAAATAAAGGAAAAAATATGGAGTAAAATTTCAGTATTTCTAAAATAAAAAATTGAATTTAAAAATTAAAATTCTAGTCTTTTATGTAACAAAATCATCATTAAAAATAGCTAAGTAGATTTATTTGGTTATGTATTAGTCAACATAATACACTACATTGCAAATATAAAATGCCTTATTATACGAAATGGTGAACATGTATTAAAAAGGCTTAAAAGAGGGATTTTATTGGAAAAGAATAGAATTCATTCCTATGCATTCCTTAAAGAATGATTTTGCATTTAATTCAACTAAAATTACTATATTTTTAAATTTTTTGTTTCAGCATATTATGGGGCTACAAATGTTTAGGTTACATATATTGTCTTTGCCCCACCCGAGTCAGAGCTTCAAGCATGTCCATCCACCAGATGGTGCACACTGCACCCATTAGGTGTGAATATACCCATCCCCTCCTCGCCCCACTACCAACCCGACAGCTGATGAATGCTATTACTATGTGTGCACATAAATTACTATTTCTTTTGATTTGATTTGACTTGATTTGGTTGTGGTAAGAACGCTTAACGTGAGACATACTCTTTTAACACATATTTTAAGGGTACAATACATTATTGTTAACTATAGGTACAATGTTGTACAGCAGATCTCTAGAGTTTATTCATCTATTCTTCATTTAAAAATTAAGAATAAATGCTGGAAGTGGTGGCTCATGCTTACAATTCCAGCACTATGGGAGGTCAAGGTGGAAGGATTGCTTGAGCCCAGGAGTTTGAGATTGCAGTGAGTTACGATGATGCCACACTGCACTCTAGCCCATCTCAAAAAAAGTTTTTAAATCATTCACAGTCCATCCTGCCAACTCATCCTAGTATTTTTTGATAAGCTGTCCTTCCTTATTTTTATAAAGCTCACCTCTCCAACAATCTAATTTCGTCCTGCATATTAATGTGTTCTTTTCCATTTAGTAACTATTGTGTGATTGACAAACATTTTCTAAGTATCATTTTGCCTGTTAGTAAATGGTACAATTCTTTTTTTTATAACATTTTAACCCTTTCTCTGTTACCTTATTTTTTAGATATTCAAAAGCCTCCACTAAAAACATCATTAGTGAAGAAGACTTAGCATACCTATTCTGTATTCTAAGTTTGCATTTGCTTTTGTAATTAAAACTGTGCCTTCATGAATTTGACAGCAACAAGATTAATGGCACTTTCATTAGTTTATGTATTTGTTTCTCTTAAGATAGCTATAGCTTCAAAATGTACTCAAAATAAAATTGATTTTTGTGGGAAAAAATGTAGGGGTACATTCAGGGTAAAGGGGACACTTCCTTGTGCTGTTATCTGTTTATTCGATGACTACAGCAATGCTAAGGGAAGATCTAAACTCATTTATCCATCTCTTAATTTATAGGTGTTTGAGATTGCTGATATAGTTGATCAGATGTCACCTTGGGGCATGTTACGGATCCCACGGCCACTCATTATGATCCGGGCATTCCGGATTTATTTCCGATTTGAACTGCCAAGAACCAGAATTACAAATATTTTAAAGTAAGCACTTTTTGCATAAGTTAAGAGGGAAAGTTTATGAAACTTTTTGTAAGTTTTACCTGTTTTGCTTACTTTTTTTTTCTAGGCGATCAGGAGAACAAATATGGAGTGTTTCAATTTTCCTGCTTTTCTTTCTACTTCTTTATGGAATTTTAGGAGTTCAGATGTTTGGAACATTTACCTACCACTGTGTAGTAAATGACACAAAACCAGGGTAAGTTTATCTATTAAGTGCATTTTAATTTAGGTGATTAACAAGGACATTTATGCAATTTTCATGAGAAAAATTGGTGTCGAAATTTTTTAAAACAGTGTTTATGTACTCTTTGCTCTGTATTCTCTGCTTTATAAGTATTGTTTCATCCAATTTTTAAAGAAAAGTATTCAAGACAACCCAGATTGAAAGGTGTAACCTGGTGGGAAAGTAGATGAAGCAAATGCAGAGTGTACATTTAGAAACCTTCCTCAGGGTTGCAAAATGGGAAGTGTGCTAACATAACACTGATGAAGCTTTTTATGGTATTAGAATGGGTTACATGTTAGGAAAAAAGCTTATTTTTGTAATTATTACCTCTGGTTATCCTTCCCTTAAACAGTTTCCTAAATGGTTATTTTATAACATCTTTTCTAAACAAAACACTACTATCTGTTGCATTCTTTTGTTGTAGGGTTGATGGGTAAGGTAATATGTGTAGAAGTGTCCCGTTAGGTATTGACTAGATACCAGAGTTTGGGACTCCAAGCACAACTCAGAGGTGCAACAGATACGGCTCTGCCATGTTTCAGGGCGGCAGGGATTAGGTGTAGTAAAATTGATTTTACACCTTATAGTTAGATCTTTGTGCAGGAACTGGCCTATATTTACAAATGGAGAACTCATCTATAAATTATAGAAAGGAAAATCTTGATTCAAATCATAGAAAGTAAATTTAAAATATTTTATTTAGTTCAAAAGAAGACTACAAGCAGCCATTCATCTCCAAAATATTTTTAAGGTATCAATATCCATTTACAACTCAATTGTGTATATAAGGATCATTGAGTTTAAAAATATTAAAACCATTAGTTTATGTTTTCTGCACTTGGAGGTTTTTTGTTTTTCATACAGTGTATGTATTTGTATACATAAAAAGTAAATAAACCACAGATAGTGAATTTCCCTGTGAGTATATACATCATGATGAACTTGCTTCAATTCCCATTCTTTGTTGTATGTGTTTGCATAAATTATTTAGGTCATTATGGAGTGGATATAATAATAGGACATACTTCTTAGAGTTGTCAGAAAGTGTAAATGAGGGAATGAACATAAAGACTTAAGTAAGCTTACTAGCTCATAATAAAAGCACTAGCTATATGCTAGTTGTCATTACTTTGATGTCATAAAAAGATATATAAGTATACTTATATGCTGAGGTGCCATGTGTAAGCGTATCCTCCAAATGAGCGATAATATGATAAAAAAGTAAAGGTTAATAAAGTAGAATAAATTTTTAACTTATAAGAATATGAAAAGAAAACATCTGTAATTAATGGCTATGTTATTTTACTGATATAGTAACTAAATTCTGAGTTTATTTCAAATTATCATGGCCATTTAATTATTAGTCTTTTCCAGAAGGAAACTGTTAATAATTATTTTTCTCATTTATGCATATACAGTATATGTATATTATATAACTTGTAATAATTACATAATGTACTAAAAACTAAAAGTGACTTATATTGTTTGCTGTCTTTCTATCTCAAAGAATGTAAATTCTACAGGATAGAGATTTTTTTTTCTATATGTTTTTATTAATAGATCAGGAGGCATGTGCAAGAAAATATGAATGAATTCAGTAACTTGCACAAACATCAATATAAATTCACTGGTTAAATGCTAAACAACAAAGCATTACTTATTAGTCAATGTCTTAATTTGCTTTCTTTCATTTTAATTTAGAAGGTATATATGCATGCATATCACATCTACTTAGAAAATTACTTTGTGTTCTTGTAAGTGTGGGCAGACAGTATGCCTTCTTTGATTATGTATGGTATTATGTTGAAGGAAGGAGCTCATTATTTTTTTGTTTTTTAGTATAATTTTTATTTTTATATGATATGAGTGAATAATCTACTAAAAATATTTTTAACAGAAAAAATACTACACTACTAATTCCACTCCCACTCTCCATTTTTTTCTTCAAAAATAGCCTTGGAAAATAACTTTTTGATAACCATTTTCTGGGCATATTATTATTTCCCCTATTATTGCAATTTTGTCTCTCTCTTTTTTTTTTAACTACCTTATTGAAGTTCTATGACATATAAAACCTGTACGTATTGAAGGTATGTACATCTGGAAGAAACTATTTTTCCATCAGTATTAAATCTAGAGAGTAAGTTATCTCATTTCTTTTTCTACTTCCTGAAAGTTATGATCTTTCTCAAATTAATTTTTGTGTTTCCTATGAGATAGGGGTCAAGATATATTCTTAATCTAGTGGTTAGAGTGGACATTGGTATCTTATTTCCAATCTTAGAGGAAAAGCTCATAGTCTTTCCGCTAAGTATGATGTTAGCTGTAGCGTTTTCAAAGTAAGGAAGTTACCTTTAATTCCTGCACTGCTAAGATTTTTAATCATTAATGTATGCTGAATTTTGTCTAGGGTTTTTACTGCAAATATTGAGAGGATAAGATGGTTTTTATTCTTTATTATATTACTGTGGTGAATTACATGATTGAGTTTTGGATATTAAACCAATCTTGCATTTCTGGTGTATAGTTAATTTGGTCATGTTACATTCCTTTTTATGTATTGCAAGATTTGATTTCCTAATGTTTTTGTTACAAATTATTGTATCTTTGTTCACAAGGAGCATTACTCTTAGCTTTCTTTTATTGAAATGTCTGTATCAGGTTTTAAAATCAGGGTAACGCTGTCCTCATAAAACAAGTTGGAACATGTTTCTTTCTCCTTTATTTTTTTCATAGAGTAAATATAAGATTGATATTCTTTCTTTCCTAAGGGTTTGATAGAATTCATCAATGAAACTCTCTGGGCCTGAAGGGTTTTTTGTGTTTTTTTCTGTTTTGTTTTGTTTTTTTGTGAGAAGGGTTTTCATTACAAATTAAATGTATTTAACATATAGGACTATTGAAATTTTATCTTTTTTATTCTGTCAGGTTTGCTTAATGTTGTTTTTCAAAGACCTTACCTATTCTTATAGATTGTCAATGTTGACATAATGTTTATAAAAATACCCTCTGATCATCTTTTAAATATCTATAAGATCAGTGGTAATACCATGTTTATTCCTGATATTGATAATTTGTATTTTTTCTCTCCTTTTTTATGTCCTTCTTACTCAGTTTCGTTAATCTTTTCACACATAAGTTAAACATTTTGGCCTATTTAATTTTCTCTATTATAAGTCTATTTTCCATGCTGATTTCTTTTCTTCTCTTCATTATTTCCTTGTTTCTGCTTTTAGGGTTTTATTTTTCTTATTTCTTAAGATGAAAGTTTATATCAATGTCTTTAAACATTCTCTTTTCTAATACAAGAGCTTAGACATGATTTTCCTTACAAGCTATATTTCCTAAATGTTGATATGTTGCATTTTCATTGTTATTCAATTCAAATATTTTCTAATATTGTCTGTAGTTTCTTATTTGACCCCTAAGTTATTTAGAAGTGTATTTTTAGAAGGATGAGATTTTCTAAAATTATTATCGTTGGTATGTAATTTTATTCTGTGGTGGTCAGATAATAGTCCCTGTAAAATTTCAACCTTTTGAATTTCATTAAGAATGATTTTAAGGACCAGTATATGGTCTACTTTGGTCAAAATCCCATGATAATTTGAAAAGAATGTTGAGTCTGCTGTTTTTAGTGTAATTTCTATAAATGGCACCAGAGTTGAGCTGGCTGATAATGGTGCTCTTGGTATTTCTATCCTTCTTGCATTTTTTTTAATCTGGTTGTTGTATAAGTGCTGAGAGAGCAGCATGTTTTCCAACTATGACAAAAATTTTCAATTTCTCTTTTAGCTCTCTGTCAGTTTTTGCTTTATATGATTTGCAACTCTAATTAGGTGCATAAACATGAAGTGTCATGTCTTTCTGACGAGCTGATCTTTTTATCACTGTAAGTTTGAATTATTTTTTTCTGAATTTAGCTTCTGTGTGTCAGGGCATGTGATGGAATGAAAACATGACCTTTCAGATTTTTATTTAACAGTAACAATTAGATATTATAACTCTAAAATAATTTGTTTTCATTTAGTCAGCTTTTATCTTACTTAACCAATTGATTTTTTTCCTACAATTACTTAAAATTAAGTGTACTTTAGTCCTGGACTGAAGTCCAGGCAAATTCTCACTTAGTTTTAAAGCATGACCGGCATAATTCCGAGCCCCGCCTGGTGGTGATGGAATTAAACCCAGGGAGAAGGGCTAAAATGAAGAAGAAACTCAGCACTAATAAGAGTCTGGAGTCTGGACTGATTGGTCAGATGCCCTAATCAGCAACTCTCATTCCACTGTTAAAACCTTGGAGCTTTGGTATTTTTAAAATAGAGGCAATGAATCAACTGGTACCTAAAATTTATTTTATGCTCCCCTGAAGTGTCTGGTATATAGCGTTAAGAACAGGAAGCATCTGAAAGTCCCATATAGTATTAATGGGTATAGACAATGGTAAAAATGGTACAATTCCTTCAAAAAACAATTTGGCAATTTTTTAAAAAAGTTAAAGAGGCACCTACCATATCTCCCATTTATTCCACTCCAGTATTTAACCAAGAAAAATAAAAACATGCAAAGATTTAGACATGAATGTCCATAGATCTTTATTTGTAATAGCCCATACTGGTCACAACCCAAATTTCCATCAACAGATAGATGGATAAACAAATTGTGGTATATTCGTATAATGAATACTGTTTAGCAATAAAAAAGAATGAACTATTGTTATATACAGCATCTTGGATGAATCTCAAAATTATTATGCTGAGTGAGTGAATAAAGCCAGATGAAAAAATATTACATATTCTATAGTTCCATTTATATAAAATTCTAGGAAATACAAACTTATCTACAATTATAGAAAAAAAAATCAATGGTTGCCTGGGATAAGGGTTGGGATGAGAATAAGGGATTCCAAAGGGGTGCTAGGAAACCTTTGAGGTTGATCGATAATGTTCATTATCTTGATTGTGGCTCTGTACATATGTCAAAACTTATCGAACTATACATTTACATATGTGCAGTTTATTTCATGTTAATTATACCTACTAAAACTGTTGAAAATGTTTTAGTATGAATCAGAAGTCTAATTTTTTCATATGGTGAAGCAATTGTCCCAGCACTATTTATCATGTATTATCATACACTGAGTTTGGTGTTATCTTTCTCATTTACTAATTCCCTCTGGATATACGTCTGTTTCTATGGTCTCTACTGTGCTTGATTGATCTATTTGACTATCTACCTACCAATATCACACTCTGGAACTCTTTCAAATGATAGTCTGGCTTTATGCATGGGGTCACATCTCAGCCGTACACAGGCCGAAGACTCTGTCTTACTGGGTTCATAGCCCCCCATCCATACCACCACTTTCCTTCTGTCAACCCATGTTACTTCAGTCCCTACTCATTTACTTCCTTCCCTCTAATGTTTTGACATTTTGGAATGTCTTTTTCTATATTGTGAACCTAGATATACAGTTTTAAATGCTATCTTTTATCTAATGTATCTCATTGTTTGTAGTGGAAGGAGTTGATTTTTCCTGTTTTTTTATTGCTACATAATAGATATGCATATATGCTAGGTGCATGTGATAATTTGATGCATTCATATAATGTGTGAAGATCGAGTCAGGGTACTTGAGTTTAATGTAGTCTATCTTCCCAGAACCAGCACTCTGGCATCATAGCTATTTTTTCCCCTTATTTCCTTATACTGTGAAGTCCTTGAGGACACCTATGGGAAAGAGTGTGGAGGATATTGTGTTATCGGTATCTCCTTATCCCTAGTACCTAGTATCCTAGCACAGAATAAGTACTTAGTAACTATCTATTGAAGGCATGGTTGATAACATTATATTTAGACAAATAATAACATCTGACAAATTGATAAAGGAGGAAATAAAAAAAGAACACAGAAAAGTGAGTCGCTAAAAGTAGGAAAGGAAAAATGGTTATAAAATAGAAAAGCAATGTTCAAAGAAGAAAAATGCAGTGAATTGATACAAATCTGGGGTAGGAACATTGAAGGAAGCTGTGAGATAGGGAGTTCAAGTGAGAAAGGGAGTTCACTGCGTGGGTGAGGGAAGAGACAAAGGCATGGAAGAAAATCTGAAGGTAGTTGGGTTTTTGTTTTGGTTTGGTTTGGTTTTGAGTGTATGTAGGCTGTAGAATGTGTCTAGATTATTCTGTGGGTGAATATGAAAATGGAAAAAGATATTGTGTGGGTTGAATACAATAGACATGAAAGTGAAGAACAGAGAAATCTTCTGGATAAGAAAGCAGCTGTGTTATAACTACACTGGATACAGAAGGCTGGCTCAAAGTTACTGTTTTATTAAAACTGCGTCAGAATGTGAAAGTTATAAAACTTGTTAATACAGGTAGAAGACTAGGCATCGTGCTGGAAAACTAGAGTTAACATTGACACATAAATTATAATATAAATTGGGGAAGAGGCACACAAATGCCTTCTGAAGTCATGTCCTTTGAGTGACTTTAGTATTTTTTTTGCTAGCTCCATGCTATACTCAGCTCTAAGAAATGAATGTCATTAAAAATATATATATTAAAAGACCTCTTGGGTTCTGAATATTAGCTGCAGCTCATTACTTTATCCTAAAAATGGAGTTCACTGTGAGGAATTTCACAGATGGTGGCAGAAGGTTTCCTTACTTGAGACTTAGCCATTCTGACGCAATGCCTGCATTTTCTCACTTTCCCATATATGTAAAATCTGCCCAATATCATTATATACACACATTTATTTCATTTTCTTTTTATATGACTCTTAATTTACTATTTGGGGAGAAAATACCTAATTATCCCCCTGGTAGTAATGTTGCTCATAATCACAATTTTTATAGGTTTGATGATTGATTTCAGGAACCAGTCACTGTTGAGTCTTACTGTGTTTTAAAGTCCCACACATAAACAGAAAAACTGTGAACACCATTTTACCATTAGTTCTAGCCCAGACATAAATTTAGTTTTTATTATTAGAGACTCAAAAAATGTCCAGACTCAAAATAAAACACGGAAAATCTCAATTTTTTTTTAAAAAATTCAACTCGTTTGTTTATTTTGTAGCTTCTAAACTATGCGTTTAAAAAAATGCAATTCTGGTATTTGAAACAACATGCATGAATGTAGAGGACGTTATACTAAGTAAAATAAGCCAGGCCCAGAAACACAAACACCACATGGTCTCACTTATATGTGAAATCTAAACAAGTTGATTTATAGTAGTTGAGAGTGGAATGGTGGTTACCAAAGGCTTAGGGCAGGGGAAGGGCCGTACCAGGAAAGAGGAGTTGCTGGTCAAAGGATATGAAGTTTTAGCTAGGCAGGAAGAATAAGTTTTGAGATTTATTGCACAACAGGGTGACTACAGTCAGTAATAAGGCATTGTATATTTCAAAATAACTAAGAAAGTAAATTTCAAATGTATCATCACAAAAACTGTTGTGAGTTGATAGATATGTTAATCTGCTCTATTTAATCATTGCACATTGTATACATGTATCAAAACATTACATTGTGCTCCAGAAATGTAATATAATTATGATTTGTCAATTGAAAATAATATGAATTTTAAAAATTTCTCGTAAACATCTCTGAGTCAGATATAAGCTATGGTATGATGGCTGTTTCCAGTTATCAGTGTGGCCAGGAACTGTCCTGACCTCTTTTCTCTTAATCATTGTCCTTGAAAAATTGTTCCAATTTCTGCCTAATTGATTTTCATGCACTATAGCCTAATAATGAGAGAACTTTCAGACCAAAACTTGTCATATTCTGGGTTTCACGGCTGACCTCTCAAACTGATTCTGTTTAATCTGTGAGGCAAACAGGATAAATAAGGAAGCAACTCAACACATACAGTTTTGCTTTGAAATGAAGCTTATTTCTTGTAAAGCACGTAGAAGGAAACCTTAGTTAGCTCTGTCTTCAGTAGCATGACTAGCAAAGCTTGAGATTCTTCTCGGATAATGAATGGTGACCTAAGGCAATTATGAAAAGAGTAATGAGATTTGACTAAGCAAAGCAGTTCATTTCCTAAAGAAAGTTGAGAAGAGCAATGGCCTGTAGCAGAAACAGGTGTTGCAAAATACTAAATGTGATGGCAGAATCTCCCTGAAGCTGAAAGAGGAATGTGTAAAAATGAGCTGGCAGGTGAAATAGAAAAGATGAAGACTCACCTGACACTTTATTATCATTCCTGGGAAAGGACAGAAATGTATTCATAGCTTAGTATCAGATAATGAAATCTTATTCCCAAGAATGAGATAATTTAAAAAAAAGCCTTAAGCTAAGTAAATGTAACTATTAAATATATAAATGTTTAATATAGACAGAACAAGATTTAAATAAGAATTCAGGTAAATATTTGTGATGGCTGGACCATTAGCTTTAAGACCCAAAGGTAGGGTGACCACACATCACAGATGCCCAGAACAATTCTAGTTTATCTCTGTTGCTTCAGAGTAACTACTAATAATAGCTTCTTTTTCTATCTTAAGTAGTCTCAGCATACACAATACATTCTGTGATCACCCTATTCAGGGGGAGCTAATAGAATTTGGTGTCATTTTATAAACTATCACTAAGAGTTGGACTAGAGACAATATAAAGTTGGATTTTTGGCAGTTTGCTATCGCTGATCTAAAGAAAATTTAAGTTTTTTAAAATGAATTAAAATTGATTAAAAAGTTCTTGGCAAATAAATAAATTACTGTCTTATAAATATTTTTCACAGAATAATGAGTTCTTTAAAATGAAAAGTTCAGAAGAAGTGAAAATAGAAACATAGTGAAACTTAGAGTATTAAATTTTAATTTCTATGGATATTATCAAGAGAAAGTTTTGCAGAATATATAGAATCATAATTGCTTCAAAAATATGCAGTGATCTATGAAGTTTTCTGGATATCTATTTATTTAGTTATTTTTTACTGATACATGATAGATGTTCATGTTTTCAGGATATGTGTGATATTTTGATACATCTATATAATGTGTAATAATCAAATCAGGGTAATTGGGATACCCATCACCTGAAACATTTATGTTTTCTTAATGCTGGGAACATTCAAATTATTCTCTACTAGTGATTTTGAAATATACAGTAGATTATTATTTACTATAGTTACTCTATTGATATATTGAACACTTGGTCTTAGTTATTTTATCTAATTGTATTTTTGTACCCATTAATCAACCTCTCCTCATCCACCTGTCTCCCCTACCCTTCTCAGTCTCTGGTAACCATCAATCTACTCTGTATCTTCATGAGCTCCACTTACTTAGCTACCACATATGAGTGAAAAGGTGATATTTGTCTTTCTGTACTTGGCTTATTTCATGTAATATAATGACTTCCACTTCCATCCACATTGCTGCAAATGACAGGATTTCATTCTTTTTGATGGCTGAATAATATTCAGTTGTGTATATATACCACATTTTCTTTATCCATTCACCCCCGAATGGGCACTTAGGTTGATTTCGTATTTTGGCTAATGTGAATAGTGCTGCAGTAAACATGGGAGTGCAGATACCTCTTCAATATATTGATTTCCTTTCTTTTTGATATATACCCAGTAGTTGGATTGCTGGGTCATATGATAGTTCTATTTTTAGTTTTTTGAGGAACCTCCATACTGTTTTCCATAGTGGCTGCCTAATTTGCATTCCCACCAACAGAGTAGGAGGGTTTCCCTTTTTCACATTCTCACCAGCATGAGTTATCTTTTTGATAAAGGCCATTTTATCTTTTTGATAAAAGCCATTTTAACTGGGATGATGAGATGACATCTCATTATAGTTTTAATTTGCATTTTTCTAATGACTAGTGATTTTGAGCATTTTTTCATATACCTGTTGGCCATTTGTATGTCTTCTGTTGACAAAAGGCTATTCAGATCTTTGGCCCATTTTTTAATCAGATTATTTGATTTTTTCCTATTGAGTTGTTGGCGCTCCTTATATATTCTGGTAATTAATCCCTTGTCAGATGGGTAGTTTGCAAATATTTTCTCTCATTCTATGAGTTGTCTCTTCACTTTGTTGATTGTTTCCTTTGCTATGCAGAAGCTTTTTAGCTTGATGTGATCTCATTTGTCCAATTCTGTTGTGGTTGCCTATGCTTTGAGGGTATCACTCAAGAAATCCTTGCCAAGACCAATGTTCTGAAGCATTTTCCCAATGTTTCCTTTTAGTAGATTCATAGTTTCAGGTCTTAGATTTAAGTCTTTAATCCATTTTTATTTGATTTTTGCAGATGATGAGAGATAGGGGTCTAATTTCATTCTTCTGCATATGGTTATCCAGTTTTCTCATAACCATCTATCAAAGAGACTGTCCTTTCCCCAATATATGTTCTTGGTGGCTTTGTCAAAAACGAGTTAGCTGAAATGTATGGATTTATTTCTGGGTTCTCTACTCTGTTCCATTGGTTTATGTGTCTGTTTTTATGCCAGTGCCACACCAATTTGATCACTATAGTTTTTGTAGTATATTTTGAAGTCAGGTAGTATGATACTTTCAGCTTTGTTCTTTTTGCTCAGAATGGCTTTGGCTATTCAGAGTCTTTTGGGGTTTAAACAAATTTTAGGATTTTGTTTCTATTTCTGTGAAGAATGTCATTGGTATTTTGATAGAGATTGCATTGAATCTGTAGATCACTTGTGTAGTATTGACATCTTAACAATATTAATTCTTCCAATCCATGAGCATGGAATATCTTTCCATTTTTTGTGTCCTCTTCAATTTTGTTCATCAGAGTTTTATATTTTTTCTTATAAATATCTTTCAATTCTCTGGTTAAATTGATTCCTAGGTATTTTACATTGTTCATAGCTATCATATTAATAAATGGGATTACTTTCTTGATCTCCTTTTCACATTGTTCACTGTTGGCATAGATAAATGCTACTCATTTTTGTATGTTGATTTTGTATCTGCAACTTTACTGAATTCATTTGTCTGTTCTAACAGTTTTTTTGGTGGAGTCTTTAGGATTTTCTAAATGTAAGATAATGTCATCTGCAAACAAGGATAATTTGACTTCTTTTTCAATTTGGATGCCCTTATTTTTTTTCTTTTGTCTGATTGCTCTGGCTAGGAATTCCAGTATTATGTTGGATAAAAGTAGTGAAAATGGGCATCCTTCTCTTGTTCCAGATATTAGGGGAAAGGCTTTATATATTTCTCCATTCAGTATGATGTTAGCTTTGGGTTTGTCATATATGGCCTTTATTGTTTTGAGGTATGTTCCTTCTGTACCCAGTTTGTTGAGCATTTTTATCATATAGGATTTTGAATTTAATCAAATGTTTTTTCAGCATTTATATTGAAATCATCATATAGTTTTTGTTCTTGGTTTTGTTAATATAATGTATCTCACTTATTGGTTTGCAGATGTTGAACCATCCTTGCTTCCCTAGGGTGAATCTCACTTGATCATGGTGAATGATCTTTTAAATGTGTTGCTGAATTCTGTTTGCCAGTATTTTATTGAGACTTTTTGCATCTGTGTTCGTCAGGGATATTGGCATATAGTTTTTCTGTTGTGTCCCTTGTCTGGTTTTGATATCAGGGTAATGCTGGCCTTGTAGAATGAGTTTGAAACTATTTCTTTCTTTTCAATTTTTTTGAAGAATTTTAGTAGAATTGGAGGTCCCAAAGGGGATATCTGGCAGTGTGGGAAGGCTGGCTAAGGGTTTGTGCCCGGGGAACCCATGAAATGTACTTCCTACTGCACAGTGCTGCTGAATAGCCACCCTAATTTTGGCGTATGCTTGCACTGAGATACAGAGCAGAGTTTCCTAGTCTCAGGATGCCGGTCGTCACTCCCCAACCTGTCTCTGACTATCCTCAGGAATTGTTCTCCCTGTAGGCACTTGTGATATTTCCCGTGTGTTGAGGCAGGAACAGTCTCTTGCCAGGGAACCCAAGATGGTGGGGAACCCAGTTGTCCACTTTGATCTTCTTTTTTCCAGTGTAGTAACCATGAGTTGGGGGGGAATTTTCCACATGCCTGGTGCATAGCTTGGGACATCTTGGATATAAAATTTGATTCTCTTAATATCTGCATGGAGCTTTTTCACTTCTCTATGGCCCTGGAAACTATCTCCTCATATTTGAGTTCTGGGATATTGCTGGTGATAATCTAAATGCTGCATATTTGTTTTTTATTTTCTTTTTGGGAGGGGAATGGAGTCAGCTTGCTTCTACTCTGCCATTTTGGTGACATCACTCTCTGATTTATATTAGAACTTCTTTTGAAAGGATGAAGAGCAAGAGCAAGTGCTCTGTTTAGCTTGTAGGATTTATGCAGAAATGTCTGCCAAGTGGGAGACATAAGATTATGTTTGGATAATTGCATATTGGGAATATTTTACTTAAAATATTTAAATAAGAAATGAAAATACTCTGGTGGTACATATGGATTTCTAATTAAATTAATAATTAATTTGTTGAGTGCTTATTATCTCTCAGGCATTTTGCTTGTATAACTAATTTTTAGAACCACCTGAAGGGAATTATTTCCCCCATTTTGCAGATGTAGATACAGTACTAGAGAGATTAAATAACTTCTATGATATTTTATTTAATTTTTTTAATTTTTATTTTTATTAAAGGGGTATAAATGTTTTTGGTACATGGATACCTTGTATAATGCTTAAGTCAGGGCTTTTAGTGTACCCATCACCGAAATAGTGTTCATTGTAGCCGGTAGGCAAGCTTTTACCCTTCATTCATAAAAATATATACACATACATGTCCATAGACTCTTTCTAATATATGTAGTATACTTTCTACATGTAAAGAAAATTAAAGTTCATATTACATCTGGTTTCTTTGTCTGTGTAGATGTTATATTCCAAGGGATTCAATCTCAGCTGAACCTGTAAAATAGTGATATGTAATGTTTTTAGTTCTCCATATATCTCTTTTAAAATTGTTCTTCACATTGATCTCCAGGATATAAACCACCTAAGCCACCAGTAAAATCAGTCTTTTATGTGATAATAATATTCTGAAAGTAAATTTAAAAAATTTCAGAATAAGTTAAACTTTCATATGAAAATTAATACCCGCATGATTTTTGCCAGAATAGCAAAGACACTTGTGAGAGTCTTCAGTATAAAAACAGAAAACCCTACAGTTTGTAAACGGAGTCTAAAGGAAATTATTTCTTTTAATCAATCTTTTGATGTTATATTTATTTGCCCAAAACAGGATAATGTATTATAATAATATAGGTTATAAGACTTTTATTGATCATTAGTGGTAAATAACCTCTACTGAACAAATGATATATGTTATTTTGTCATTTAATACTCATAAGAGCCTGATAAGTTATGTTTCATTTTTATACTCTATTACAGCCAAGGAAACTGTAGCTCAGTAAGGTTAAATAAGACGGCCAAGATGGAACAGCTTGTAAGGGGCAGAAGCAAGGTTTAAGCCTATTTCTACCTGATACTGATTTCTCTGCTTTCAGTTATAACTTGTTTTTGTGTAAGATGATCTTCAATACGTGTGTATCTAAAATATTTAAATAAGATGTTTAGTTTCCCTTTGGTTACAAGGAGCACCTACTTAGAAGATGAGTCCTAAATGGGGCAGATGAGTATGATTGCCTGAGACTAAATTCTAAAATGATGTGCTGGAACTTCTGAACATCCCATGCTAATGTGGAATGAGGATCCCTGCCTGTATAATCCCTCCCAAATAGTGTTGACTGTAGTTGCCTCCACAGAATTAATTTTTAGTGTCATTTTGATATCTCAGGTTCCAACACGTGACCAGCTTGCTTTTCCCCATGAAAGAAGCCAAAATAACATGCAATGACTGCAGTACCACCAGAAAGTTTTGAAAATTAATTTCTAGGGTGAAATCTCTTTGGTAGAGAAAATCATCTGAACAAATTTATAAAAATTTTGATTCCAAGCCACATTCATGGATTCATATTTATAGGCAGGGCTGAGATTCTCAGAATTGACCAGGTTAGAAATCAATAACTAAAAACCTTAGTTTTCCATTAAAACTCCAAAAGACATGTTATAGAGTAGAACAAAAGTTACATGGCTTTTTAAAAAGATTGACCTTGAGTCTTCAAAGAAATGTTACACTTGTAGCTAGCTACTTAGGACTCTGCATGGGCGTAACTTCTGTTTCCTCTTCCCTCTTCCCATTCCCTAGAAATGTCCAAGGAGCACCAGAGGTAATTAGAGCTTCTTGTCTTTCTTGCAAAAAAGCAGTTCTGCCCGTGTGTTCTAGGAACTGCAGGGCAACCATCTCTATTTTATTCATTTAGTGACTCTTACATGTTTTTTTATTTCCAGCAATTAAATTGGAAAAGTGTACTTTGTGGTTGGGGGTACCTGAGGCCAAGAGCTTTGGCACTTTTGAAATCCTTCCCTGACTCTCACTTTTGATGTTCTTGACATTGTGGAGCCTTGGCATGTTTGGCCATCCCAAGAGGATGGAAGCCTGTTGGAGTGGAAAAAATTGCTTCTCTCCAGCCATACAATTCAGCCAAACCACATCTGGCAAATATAAATGTATCTTAAATATATTTTAAGCTCCTAATATGTAGAAGGAGATTTAAATTCATAATTGCCAATTCATAACACAATCTCATAGATGAGGTATTATGATTCTCACACGGCAAAGGAGGTAATAGCTCCTTGCCGCACATTAATTCACTGGCTGAATCACCAACTAGAGTCCTATATACTTGGCCCCAAATTCTAGTGGCCTCTTTCCAACATGCCAACTGACTCTCTTTGCATGTTACTTCTCACCCTGGATCTTCTCATTCCTAAAGTAAAAGGAGAAGAATTGTTCCTTGAGGAGCTCCTGGCCCAGATTTGAAATGTCAAAGATAGTGGACGGGCTTATCACCTCAAAACAGTTTCACAGGGCCAGGCACAGTGTAATCCTGGCACTTTGAGAAGTTGAGGCAGGAGGATTGCTTCAGGTCGGGAGTTCAAGACCAGCCTGGGAAATATAGCAAGACCCCTTTTCTACAAAAAATGAAAAAGTTAGCCAGACATGGTGGCACTCACCTGTAGTCCCAGCTACTTAGGAGGCCAAGACAGGAGGATCACTTGAGCCCAGGAGTTTGAGATTACAGTGAGCTATGATTGTGCCACTGCACTCCAGCCTGGGCAAAGGAGTGAGACCCTGTCTCTAACAATAAATAAATAAACAAACAATTTCACATTTCCAGTTTGGAAATGATCAGTGAATTGATACTTTATTTTTCTGACACTAATTTGAATATGTTCACATACCTCTCATGGCCTGATCCTGCCCCAATGGCTGTCTCCCAGCTCCTGTCCTAAACACTGCCCCTTATTCATGTTGCCAAAGTAGTGAGTGATATACTTAAGGGAATAAATTTGAGAAAAATACATAATTTAAAAAAGCTATTCAAATATAACAAGGTAAAATGACAATTTAAAATACTTCTTTAAAATAAAATCATGTATTGCCATTTAAATTTCATAGTCTTGACATCTGAAAAATATATTTAACTTTACCATTTTTATATGTGCTGTCTACAGTGCTTTACAATTTTGCCTATCAAGCCATTCAGACACAGGTGAAGGAGTGGGAAAATCATATTAAAATATTCAGTTTAACAATAAAGAAAACTGTTTGCTAGAAAATGTGCCAGATGAACTTGTTTATGAAAAGAGATGTGATGTCAATATTACTTCCTGCCTCAGACTATTTATCTTGTTTTGCCATCCCAGTAAAAATCCAGGCAGAGTTATTAAGAGTTTTAAAAAATCAATAAATAATTTCTCTCTGCAAATAAGACCCTTGCTTGATGGGGTGGGATTAGTTTTCCAAAGCATCCAGCATTAGAATCAGCCAGGCCAATTCATGGGAGTTCATAATTAATCCTGACAAGAGGAGGCTAAATGGCGGTGAAAACAATGCCAGATGATTCTCTGAAAGGAACCTGAAAGGTGGTTTACAGCCACACCAGATTCTCTGTAAGCCCATGCAATGACAATGAAAACCTCTAAGTTCAAGTTTGGGGGTCAGCTTTTAGCAAGATGATGAGCCTATTTTTATGTCTGCCACTAAGAGCAAGACAAGCTCCACCTAAGTTATCTAAGGCCATCTTCACTCTTCTCCCCAGTGTAAATGATTGTGTGTGTGTGTGTGTGTGTGTGTGTGTGTGTAATTCTCTCCATTGGTTTTTTAGAGTTGTGTTCTTCTATTTATGATTTCTTTCTAGAACATATAATATAAATAAAATAGAAACCTTACTGAAGCAATAAATAACAAAATGCTCTTAAGTGGTACCATGTTATCTGTTGCCTATGGATTCATTGGGCTGTGTACTTTATTCTCTGCATCACTGATAATTTCTCACAGATGCCAACTTCAGGAATACATTGTAGCTTGGCTCCTGTGAATGTCTTTGGCAACAAATGAGTCATATTTGGCTATTGAGGAGACAGCATTGCCCTGCTTATCTTCAGTTCTGCCAGGAAAAAAGTAATGACAATGTGAACAAAATTGCTATGTACACATTCCCATCTAGGAAGCAAATTTAGTAATAACTTCTTTTCTAAGTTCATGTCTTTTTGGCCTCTCTTACATGCTAGGAACAGGTTATGATCAGCTCATGGTACATCAGTCATACCTGTGTGTATTCAGGGAAAGCACAGGTCCTTGTCTTCTCTTCTCCAATCTGTAAATCTCTGACACTATAGTTTAAAAATTGTTTTAAATGGTAATAACTGCTTGTTAACAACCACTGAGAAAACACTGAACAGCTACACCTAGCAGTGACGGGGTAAAAGGTTTTTCTCTCTGTCTCTCTCTGTCTCTCTTCTTCACTCTCCCCATCTCTCTCTTTCACGTACACACACAGGCTTCGACATTTAACTTCCCAGGGAGCTATGTTGTATAATCCATCCTTAGAAATATTTCCTGTTGATGCTTTAATAATGGTCACTCCAAGCAACACCCCTATAGGAAGGTTTGCCCAATACCCACTGCCTGCCACCCATAGTCCTACTTGGTGTTTCTACCTTGTGCTTCAGTAACACCATGCACATAGAGGTAGCTCTCAAAGCATTCACCATGCTCTCTCGTGGTCTTTCCTGTTCTCTCTCTGACACTGAGCAGTAGAGTCCCTGTCTTGGAAATATCTTCTTACTCATTGCCATTCCTAGCATGTTGTGTGGCATAGAATAAGCCTGTCAAAAATAACTATTTTGAATGAATGAGCAGACATTCAAATGAAATAACGTGGCCCCAACACTAAGAATATGGGAAAAACAATTTCTGAAGAGAGGATAAATAATCATAAGCATAGTTATGTTCATAAGTGACGGTAATTACAAAAGACCAACACTAAGTGCGTTGCAACAAGCTGTGACAGTAGTTTGATATCTGTGGAGAAAGACAACGTTGTGAGTAATGAAGAGAAGAATTTGACCATAAAGTCTGGAGCTATTGCTTTTGGCATTGATGAGTCATGCGGATAGATGAGGAGGCATATGCTGACCTATGGGGCTCATGGTTTCACTCTAATTAGACCCCTTTTCTTTTATATGAGAGATTATGATGGGGTCCTTCTGGGAATTGTTTTTTAAATAGCTGGGAGGCTTTTTATTTTATAGATGAAGAAACTGAGGCTCAAATGACTAAAGTGAATCGCCCAATGTAATTACATTGATTACTGAACTGAGATGACAATTTTTGTGTTCCAATACACAGTTCAATTCTTTGTGTCATTAGGATAATTAACCTAAAACCACAGAACCTTAAAGTCCTGATATATTGTATGTGGCTACTATAAACAATTTTAGCAGCAAGCTCAGAACACATTTTCTTAGATCTCAACTCCTACATAATGTTATTTGTAAATAGGATATTTTGTTAAGAATTAAAAAAAAACACACAAACATATGCCAGGAGGATAATTAAAGCCTTTTTAAAAACAATTAACTGCTCCCAGGGATTCCAGCACTCATTTTCAAACATCGAAACTACTAAAGCCAGAATTTTAAAATATTGAAAATCAGTGCCAATTTGTAGATATCACACTAAAAAAATGCATAAAACAACAGGATCCACTTATTAAAGAGTTTCTGTAGTTAGTTTACAAATAAATAATTCACCATAGACTTAAATATTCAGTTTATTCAGAAAATAATTATTAAGCATCTACTATATGTTAGTTAGGCTTCTCCAGAGAATCAGAACCAATAGAATGTGAAATATATATGTATTTATATATACATATATATATATATACACACTATTGAATTAGCTCAAAAGATATATATCTGTAGATATAGATACAGATATAAAGAAATTTATTTTAAGGAATTGGCTCATGTAAGTGCATGGGCTGTTAAGACCAAAATCTTCAGGGCAGGCTGGCAATTCCAGCAGGTGTTGGTGTTGCAGGTCAAAGTCAGTCTGGAGGCAGAATTCCTTCCTCTTTGGGGGACCTCAGTCTTTTCTCTTAATAAGATGAGGCTCACTCACATTACAGAGGGTAATACGCTCTACTCAAAATCCTTTGATTTAAATGTTAATCACATCGAAAAAATACGTTCACAGCAACATCTAGACTCGTGTTTGACCAAATAGCTGGGCTCCGTAGTTTAGCCAAGCTGGTACATAAGTTTAACCATCACAGACTATGTGTCAGGAACTTCATGGAATTGGAGGTTACACGAGGGAATAGTCAAGTTTGGAAGACATCCAGTAAACAGATGGCCGCACACACATGAATTGCACTGGGCCCAAGTAATAGAAATTAAGAGTGATGGTACTTTTAGAAGCTATAGCAGGGAAACCTGACCCAGCCCGAGGGCTTGGGGTAGCACCGCTGAGAAAGTGACACTCAGGCTGGGGCCTGAAGGCTAAAAGAAATGTGGTTAACCAAAGATAAGAGGAGACTCTGAAGTAGGCAGGAGGAAACCAGGAACTAGGGGAAGGCCAACATGGTTGGGCCCTAGGACAGGTGGGGAAACTGAGGTACAGAAGGATGTTTGGAACGTGGGATGGACCAGATCCTTCAGGATCTTGCAGATCATGTTACAGATTTGTCACTGTTAAGGTAGTACAGTGATTATGAAAAATCTCTCTATATGCTTTGTGCCAAATGTATCAACATGCCTACGAGTGGAATGCAGGTTGTCTGTTAGGAGGCCGGATAATAGTGTATGTAGAGGTGGAGATGGATTTGAATTAGCTCTAAAGATATTTTGGAGGATATTTAGGAGAACACAGTGATTAGTTATGAGGGCTGAGGGAGGAGGGGTATCAACGGTGATTCCAAGATTTCAAGCTTGCTCAACCGATCAAGCTTGTTATGATACGGGATGCTGGTTTGGGATTCCAAGTTCAGCATGGGGCATATTGAATTTGATGTACTTTTGGTGTAGCCAGGTGGAGAAATCTAATAGGCAGTTGGGCATGTAGCTCTGAGACCCTAGGAAGACATCGAGGATGAGAAAGAGTTGAGAAACTGTGAAAGTGGATGAGATTGCATAGGGAGAGGTATTGTGAAAAAAGAGAAAGGCCAAGGCCCATGCTCAGAGCAACCCAGTACTATATGTTAGTTACCGAAGGAGGAGATGGAAAAGCAGAATGGCCTGAGAAATACGGACAAAACCAGCGTCTTCAAAGCCAGCAGAGTTGCATCTTTCTTGCATAGTTACATCTCTCTCTCATCATATCCAGAAGAGGTTTTCCACTTTCAAAGACTCAGGTGATTAGTTTGGGTCCACCTAGATAATCTAGGATAATCTCCCAAATTTAAAGTTCTTAGCCTTAATCGTATCTATAACTATAATTCCCATTTGCCGTGTAACGTTATATATTCACACGTCCCAAAGATTAGAATGTGGACATCATTAGGGGACCATTGTTTTGCCTGCTGCAAAAACTAGTATTGAGAGCACTGCTGAGAGGCCACAGAAGATGGAACTAAAAATTTTTCAATTGGATACAGCACATGGAAATAAACAAGAGCAATTTAGGTGGCTTGGAGATCATGGAAATGGACTGATAAATTAAATTAGAGCGATTACAAGTAGATACTTTTTTCAAGAAATCTGTGAGTAAAAAGTGCCGGTCGTGAAACTGACTTAGGCATGAGCGTGTATTTATTATGACTGAAGGAATTGGCATCTGTATCCAGGATTTGCCTGGTGGAGCAAGAATTCCACCCACCCCACCCCCTAATTCCAGAGAGCCTCTTGTTCTATCCAGAGTATCTAGGAAAAAATGAACAAGGAAATAATTAACATTAACAAATCAAAATAAAATCTGGAAGATTCTTGTTAACTGAGAAAATGAAACTAAGATAAATAACAAATATACGTTCTGAAACTCTTGACATTCATTTCGTTTTTAAAAAATGATAGTTACCATGTGGTTTTAGATACATGTGTTCCAGAGCAATTAATCACCTAATAAAAGTGTCTCTAATAAGCACTTGCCAATAGCTTGGTGTTGGTAAAAATGACGTGTTTCACATCTGCTGTTTCTGAAGCCACAAGACTTTGAAATAATATCTGTGCTAGTGAGGGTTGTACTTAAATGAGAATAGTGCTAATACGAAAAAAAAAAAAAAGCAAATGGCATCAAAAAGGAAAATTAGGAAAATACTCTAATATTTATGAATTAATGAAAACATATCATAATTATTAACAATTGTTGAGTGATTAACTTATTTCTGGTGCTATTCTGAATGTTGTACATTAGCTCATTTAATCGTTACAATGCCTCTACAAAGAAGGTGCAATTATTATCCTCATTTTAGAAATGAGGCAACTAAGGAAGTGCACACCAGAGCTAGAGTTTTAGTCTAGGCAGTCTGTAAATTTCAAACTATCGATAGTGTTAGGTAACACCCAGCAGTTATTGTGTACCAAGTACCCATGTCATGTACTTTACAGATGTAAACCATTACATTTTGACCCCAGCCCTATGAGGTAGGCATTTTCACACCGTCTTACAGAATAGGAAACTGAGGCACAGATAGGTTAAGTCACACATGTCATAAGTGCTTGAGTCAGAATTCACACCCAGGCAGACTGGCTCCAGTGTCCAATTTCCTCTTCAAATACCTGAAAGATGATGATTTTGAAACTTTCTCATGTAGACAGAATATTTTCTCAGACATTGCTGCTATTGATTTTTTTTAAAAGTATTTGAAAGTAAAATATATATATGTATATATATATTGCTTTTGATGGGCCAGTAAACTTTTCCCTCTCTGAACTTCACTTTACACTTCAAGTGCAATCTACAAAGTATCTTTTAGCTGCACAGTGCTGCGAACAAAATGCTTTCAATATCATGTGCCAAAATTTCTTCTCTTCTTTTGAAAATTCTTTATTGTTGTGTTTTTATGTGCTGGGATTTATGCTATATTTTATTATTGTAATGATTAATGATCATCTATCATAAGCATTACAGAGTACAGTACTTGCAACATGTTAGGTGCTATGCTAAGTGCATTACTTGGTTTATTTTACTTAATCCTCACATAAGCTTTGCTTTTAGTTGTTATTACTCTCCCTATCTTACAGATGAGCAAACTGAGTTTAGAGATGCTTAGACCTTATTCAGATCACACAGCTGGTAAATGGCAGAGCTGGGATCAAACCCAGAAAGCCTCACTCTAAAACTCAGAGACCCGATGTTGCCATTTTACTATTATGTTGTATGTACCAAATCTGAAACATAGAGTCAGATTAGACTTAAGCAAAGAAGGATCATTTGACCTACATATAAGAATGTGAAATGAGGAGAAATGAAATGACATGTCTGTCTAAAATCACACCTTTCTGACCCACCCAAGTGGTAATTTCCACAATTAGAGCCTTTCTCTCCTTTCTCTTGGGTTTTGCATATGGGGTCCTAAGGACCAGCCTAAAATACCAGAGGGAGCAATGACTTAACCACGTATTCCCTGAGAAGTGTGGACAAATCATCTCCCTCACGGCTAACAAAGGGCAGAGCACTGAAGGAACAGCATAGGGCGTCTGAATTGTGGTGAGGATTCTGGAGCTCTGTTTGTGGCTGAGAACTGGGCAAGGCCTCTCCAGGCATGGTTGTGTGTATACACACGCACGAGTGTGTGTGTGTGTGTGTGTGTGTGTGTGTGTAAAACTGTGTATATGCGTCCATTTGTGGCAGCCTCAAATAGCTAAGAGCTTGCACAAAATTAGGCATCAGATTCTAGAGAAAGCACATTACATAAGGGGAAGGAAGTAGCCAATCGAATATAAGAAGCTATTAAAGAAAACAAAAGGTCACCCAACAAGTCTGCCTCAACTTGGCCATAAACTGAGAGGGCTGAGGCAGTCTTAGGGTTGTTCCCCATTGAAGAAATTCCTGGAGAAACTGGTGTAGTGGGAAATGACCATAACAAAATCAGCTGTTTAGAAGGCTTGTGGAATCATCTAGCCTAAACTTCGGCCTCCACACAATCCCCGAGAGTTATCTCCTATAGTAGCTATTTGGGGCCCATTTTTAAGGTCAACACAGAAGAAGAGTCTACAGTCACCATTCCAGTGATTACCTGTACTCACTATCCAGAAAGCCATTACTTATCTGAATCCTTCTACATCTACTTAATCTCCAGTCTGTCTTTAAGAAAGACGAAAAAGGGTTATGTCACCCCCCACCTAAAAGACCCTAATATTCTTGGAGCCATCACTAAATCATCTCATAAACTCTCGCTTGCCTATGGGACACCTTTAGTTCCTTCAGTTTCTCCTTGTTTGTCTGGTTTTCTTTCTAGACTGCAGATCTTCCAACACAGCAGAAGGCCAAGTATCGTTTATGGGACACAGGGTATTTGTACCACACAGAAAATGACCTTCATTGCTCAACATTGCTTAAAAGTGGAGAAGTAAAATTTGTGCCCCACAGTGGGACAAGGATTTTGTGAATAACAAAGAATCCCTAGAGAAGTTAACATCCCTTCCAAATTTATAGGAAAATTCCTTCCTTCACTTATTTGAGTCAGTCTTTAATGACAAAAGCAGTAATGATAATAATATTGTTACAAGGAGCTATTGTGGGAATGAATCAGGTATCATTTGAGAATGTTTACTATGTCCTTAAGGTTGTGAATACCATTCATGAATCATGAATCTTAAATCTGTGTTCACATACAGTAGTCATTCGTGAAGAGTAATTACATTATTCATTTTAATTGAATTTATGCTTGTTGAAATTGTCTAACACTTTCACATGTTGTTCACAGGAATGTAACCTGGAATAGTTTAGCTATCCCAGACACACACTGCTCACCAGAGCTAGAAGAAGGCTACCAGTGCCCACCTGGATTCAAATGCATGGACCTCGAAGATCTGGGACTTCGCAGGCAAGAGCTGGGCTACAGTGGCTTTAATGAGATAGGTCTGTCTTACTGGTAAAACACATTTTCAGTTTCTATTTTATGATGTTTACGATGGAAAGAATAATTGCATAATTGATATTTCATGTTATGACTGGCTATAGTATGGAAGAAACACAAATGCAAATTTTAATTCTATTCTTATATTCTACTCTACAATCTGTAGCATACAGACTATATGTGCAGCGGTGTTTGTATAAAGATCTCTTATTTTAGACTTTTAGTTCTTAATTATATCATTTTAAAATATGTGCCTGTTGAATGAGGTTCAGGGTTGTTGACTCAAAACTAAACAATACTTGGTTTCCTTCCACATGTAATTATACCCTACTAGACAAGGTAAGTCTTAAAAATTATAATACTAGGTATTGATGAATACGTGAGAGCTGAAAAGTGCTCCTGGAACAGAAGACAACTAATGTAATATTTAATATATGTATATAAGCTATGTAATAGATGTATGGGAAATGCCTGTGCATGAATACGATGTGCTCAAATGTGTACATTTCTTCTTGGCTTGTCCTATTAAGTCCTGATATGTGCCATTACACACATAATTAAAGAACTTAGCATCTGCCATTTAGTTGATATAATTGTGTTTCTTATAATTCCATGCATGTTGCACATATTTGATTATTAAAGCAAAAAAATGGAATTCTAAACAAGTATCCTATGCTTTGAGAAGTGTTATCAGAGTCATTTAAAAAAAAACTAATTTTTTCCTTAAAGTTTCACGGCCCAGGTGCATTTAAAATTGTACTGGATACCTTTACTCAAGGGCTAAGACAAAAATCTTCCAATATGCAACAGGATGGTGGTTGTGCTTTTTTTTGGAAACCAAATCTACTTCCTGGTCTTTGATGTGGTTTCACATCACAGTGGGCACCTGTGGGATGAGGGATTCCGTGGCCAGGGATGAGTACTGGTGCCTGTTGGTCCTGGATGGCAACTGCTGCAACCAGCCAGTCATCTTCCCACATCAGAGAAAGTAGCTGCTAAGCCCTGTTCCCACCCTAGCCTTCTGTCCATAGCAGCTCTAGGATGGTACAGTGAACTCTGGCCTACGTATTGGAATTTCAGAAAGAACACATGAAGGTCTTGTGTTGATTAAGGAATACGTTCCTGATTTATGAACAAAACCACAAAGTTGCAGCTTTTAGACAGAACGTAGTACTGAACGTAGACTGAAAAGCATCAATACTGGCATTTTTTTAAAGTCAATTTTGCAAATAACATCTTAAATTTTTATTCTTATATTTCTTATGGATTTCCAGCATTGTAGTTAGATGGCATTCTTCCATCTCTTTTGACTAATAATATCGTTTCCTATTTCACAAAAGTCTAGAAGCCAACCTGTGTAAAGCATTTCAAGTTGCTGTACTCTCTTAAACTTATCTGGCTGTGTAATCAATCTCAAATCCTTCCTTCTGTCTCAAAAGTACAGAAGCCTGTTATGAATTATACCAATGACTTTCAGGCATGAGGAGGAAATCACTGATATGGTATGGGAGATAAGGAATATATATTTGGGAGGCTGTGTGAAAGGACCTCCAGCAACCCTACCAGCTGGGCATGACCAGAATGCATGGCTTATCTGTGCCTGCAGCTCTTTCTTTTAGGGGCTAACTGGGTGTATCCATGTATACTATGAAAAATGGCCACCATTCAAGGGCTAGGCTGTCCTTGCACTCTCTCTCTTTCTCTCTCTCTCTCTCTCTAACATACACACACCCTCCAGTCTTTTAAAATTATATAGCTAAGCAAATCACATCCTGACCATTTTTAATGCAGCAATTGTGCCTAAATCCAAAATGCTGAAGTATATTCCAGTTGATTCATCTTTCTTCACTCTGATAATAATTTTAACTACTATAGGGTAAAATCTCTCTTTGAGAGAGAAAGTCTTTTTCTTTAAATTTTTTCATTGATACATGATAAATGTACAAATTTTCAGGGTACATGTGATAATTTTGGACATGTTTGTTTTGGACATACTTTGTTTCTTTCAACACTTTTTAAAAATTTATTATTTTTATGGGGGTACAAATGTTTTTGGTTATAAGGATTGCTTTTGTAATGCTTGAGTCAGGGTTATAATTTTGCCTGTCACCCAGTTAGTGTTCATTGTACCAATTAGGCAGGTTTTCACTCAACCTCTCCTCTCCCCTGCCCCATGATTGATTTCCATTGAGTTATGCTTTCCTCTATGCACACGTGGTGTTTGTTTTTCCATTATTTAGATACTTCACTTTGGATAATAGTCTCCAGTTGCATCCAGATTGTTGCAAAATGCATTAAGTCATTGTTCTTCATGGCTGAGGAGTAGTCCATGGTATACCTATACCACATTTTGTTAATCTATTCATAAATTGATGGGCATTTGGGTTGATTCAACATCTTTGCAATTGTGAATTGTGCTGTAATAAACATTTGAGTGTAGTGTCTTTTTGATAAAATGACTTCTTTTCCTTTGGGTGAATACCCAGTAGTGGGATTGCTGGATCAAATGGTAGGTCTATTTTTAGTTCTTTGAGGAATTTCCATACTGTTTTCCAGAGAGGGTGTACTAATTTGCAGTCCCACCAACAGTGTAAAAGTGTTCCTTTCTCTCAGCATCCACGACAACATCTATTGTTTTTGGACTTTTTAACAAAAGCCATTCTAACTGGGTAAGGTGATATCTCATTGTGGTATTAATTTGCATTTCCCTGATAATTAGTGATTCTGAGCATTTTTTCGTATGTTTATTGGCCATTTGTCTATCTTGTTTTGAAAAGCTTTTGTTCATGTCTTTTACTAAATACCATGAAAATCTTTGTGCACATAAACTTGAAAACGTAGAGGAAATGGACAAATTCCTGGAAACACACAACCTCCCAAGGCTCAATTAGGAAGAAATAGAACTCCTGAACAGATCAAAAACGAGCAATCAGATTGAAGGAGCAATAAAAAAATCTTCCAACAAAAGAAAGCCCTGGACCAGAAGGATTCACAACTGAATTGTATCACACCTACAAAAAAGAGTTGGTACCCATACTGTAAAAATTACTCCATGACATTGAGAAAGAGGGAATCCTCCCCAAGTCATTCTACAAAGCCAGTATCACCTTGATATCATAGCCAGGAAAGGACACAACAAAAAAAGAAAATGAAAGACCAATATTCCTTATGAATATAGATGCAAAAATCCTCAATAAAATACTAGCAGACCAAATCCAACAGTACATAAAAAAAAATAATAATAATCCACCATGACCAAATGGACTTCATCCCAGGGATGTAAGGATGGTTCAACATACATGAATGAATAAGTGTGATTTGCCACATAAACAGAAGCAAAAACAAATATCACATGATCATCTCAATACACACAGAAAACACATTTGACAAAATTAAGCAGTCTTTCATGATAAAAAACCCTCAATAAACGTGTCATAGATGGAATATATCTTAAAATTATAAAATCAATATATGACAAACTCACACTTAGCATCATATTGAATAGGAAAAAGTTGAAAGCATTCCCACTCAGAACTGGAATAAGATAAGGATTCCCACCGTCACCACTTCTACTCAACATAGTCCTGGAATTCTAAGCCAGAGCAATCAGGCAAGAGAAAGAAATAAAGGGTATCAAAATTGGGAAGGAGGAGTCAAACTATTGCTTTTTGCTGACAATATGATTTTATATCTAGAAAACTCCAAAGATTCCACCAAGAGATTCCTGGAATTGATAAATAATTCAGCAAAGTCTCAGGTAACAAAATCAACATATACAAATCAGTAGCATTCCTACACACCAATAACAGTCAAGCTGAGAGTCAAATCAAAGGTTCAATATCATTCACAACAGCAACAACAAAAAAAATAAGATACCTAGGAATATATTTAACCAAGGAAGTGAAAGATATCTATAAAGAGAACAATGAAACACTGAGGAAAGAAATCACTGATGATACAAACAAATGGAAAAACATATCATGTTCATAGATCAGTCAAATCAACATTGTCCAAATGTCCATACCAAAGTGATTTACAGATTCAATGCAATTCCCATCAAAATACCAACATCATATTTCACAGATGTAGAAAAAATAATCCTACTCTTTGTTTGGAACCAGGAAAAAAGCCTGAATAGCCAAAGCAATCTTACACAAAAAGAACAATCTGGAGGCATCACATTACCAGACTTCAAACTATACTACAAGGCTATAGTAACCAAAACATCGTGGTATTGGCACAAAAATTAGAGACATAGACCAATGGAACAGAACAGAAAACTCAGATGTAAAGCAATCCACATGCATCCAACTGATCTTTGACAAAGCAGACAACAATATACACTGGGGAAAAGAAATCCTATTCGATAAATGGTGCTGGAACAACTGAACAGCCACATGCAGAAGAATGAAAGAGGATCCATATCTCTCGCCACTCACAAAAATCAATTCATCATGAATAAAAGACTTAAATGTAAGGTATGAAGCCATAAGAACTCTAGAAGAAAATGTTGGAAAAACTCTTCTAGATACCAGCCTAGGCAAAGAATTTATGAAGAAGACCCCAGTGGTAATCACAGCATCAACAAAAATAGACAAATGGAACTTGATTAAATTAAAAAGCTTCTACACAGCCAAGGAAATAATCAACAGAGCAAATAGACAACCTGCAGAATTGGAGAAAATATTCACAAGCTATTCATATGATAAAGGACTAATAACCAGAATTTACAAAGAACTCAAGCAAATCAGCCAGAAAAAAATCAAACAACCCCTTAAAAAGTGGGCAAAAGAGAAAGTCTTTTTATAAAGTGTGTTGGCTTAAGAAGACCAATTCTAGGAGGGAATTTCCCTAGGGGCAGTAGGCCTCTACTAAAGCAATTATCTTACTATAGTTGTACTATTAATTTGCACATTTATCTCCCAAGGATTTAAGATCCTTGAAAACAGGAAGTGAATCTTTTCATCTTCAGGTCTCCAGGGCCTAGTGCAATGCCTGGCTCATAAGGAGACCTCTATAAATATTTACTAATAGCCTGGACAAAGTGTGTGTCTTTGTGAATTTATTGGTAACCAGTCATGTTTGTTTAAGGAGGCAAAGCCACAGTAGAGAATTAAGTTGTTTTCTTCTTATTCTTTTCCTGCTTTTGTCTGTTTTTGTTGGTGATATCCACTATTCCTCAAGAGTCTTTCCTTTCTATAAAAACTTAATTCAGTCTATTTGCTTCTTTTCCTCCAATGATAATTGAATTAATCATCATTTTATGACTAATGGTTAGATAATGAAATGTTGATTTTGTGCTATAGTCAAAAAATTCTTAAATGGTCACTATAGCTTAAACTGAAATTGATAGCTACTTCCTGATATTATGTAACTCTGTAAATAACACAAACTGCTGTATTTTAGGAGATTATTTTTAAAGTTCCTGTGGAAACAAAAGACAATGGTTCCCCAAAAATAAGGAAAGGAAATTATTTTATTAGACATATGCGATTATTTCTTTATACATGCAGTTGAATTTAAATTAAATGCCTAATTATGCATATGAATTTGGCCAATATACTTGTATTTGTAAATAATCATGCTTAATTTAAAAGGAACACATTCTCTTTTCTTACAAATCAAATTATCATGCAAAACATTGAATTTCAACTCATTTATAAAATTTGTTATGAGTAGCTTTATGTCTCATTAAAATTTAACATTGATGATGTTGAAAATCTCAAATTTTAAACTATATTAAAAGCCACAGTCATGAAGTAGAAAAAATTATAGGGGAGCCCCTGTTGTAAGCTTGCAGAGTAAAGACATCTGTGTCCCTTTGTAGCTCTAAAATCATCTAAACATCAAGACTGAAAAACAGAAATACAATTTACATATTTAAGGATTGTGAAAACCCATAACTATAAACCACAACATCAAAGGACCAGGTGTCTAAGAGAAAACTTCCTGAGAGGATTCCGCCTATTATGGATCTCAGACAGAGCCAGCAGGATACTGATATTCTAAAATAATGCATGTTCGGAGGAGCAGAACAGCCCGCTGTTTGAGTCAGGGGACAGTGTGCAGGCTGGCTCTGGGAGCTTACTGGGACCCCATGTGAAAAGTGGAGGCCCTCATTCCTACAAGCAGCCTAGGGAGGTGGAGTGGAGGAGAGGCCTGTGTGATGGGCCCCAGTGCTGCTGATCTTGGCTGATGAAGATGAGGGAAAAGCTACACTGTGTGTTTTCAAGTCTGGCTACTCCTTAGGATGACCTGGGGAGCCTTTTAAAATATACCCATTTCCAAGCACCATCTCCGGCCAATTAAATAAAAATCTTAGAGTGATCTAAGACACAGATGGTTTTTAAAAGCTCTCCAGGTGATTGTAATGTGGGGCATGCAGAGTTGTGAACCACTGGACTAAAGCAACACACACACACACACACACACACACACCTATCTTATAAAAAACCAGTTCTATCTTAGTCCATTTTGGTTGTTATAACAAAATACCATAGACTCAGTGTCTTATAAACAACAGAAATTTATTTCTCAGTCTGGAGGCTTAGAAGTCTAAGGTCAAGACATCAGCAAATTCCCCTATCTGGTGAGGACCTACTTCCTGGTTCATAGAATGGCACCTTCTCACTATGTCCTCACCTAATGGGTAGGGCCAGGGATCATTCTTGGGCCTCTTTTATAAGGGCACTAATACCATCCATGAGGGCTCTACCTTAATGACCTAATCACCTCCCAAAGGCCCCACCTCTTAATACCATCACTATGAGGATTAGGATTTCAATATATGAATTTGGGGAAATATAAGCATTCTTTCCATTGCATTATCCCACAACATTACCTCATTCCTCCCCTGCATGCAACAGTGGCAGATATCTGAACTTACAAAAATTTATTTCAAAGGTGAGTAGTAATTTTAAAAAAATGAGAACCATATCTATAAAAATATACTTTGAGGTACATTTAAAGCTGAAAAAATATTCAGGATATATAATTCATAAAAAATTCACAGAAAAAAAACACTGAAATACAGATTAAAAGGGTACAGCTTGTCTTAGTAAATAAACATAGAAGAGTCAAAACACTGAGACATGTCTTAGTACAGTTGCTGGAATTCAAAGCTAAAGAAAACAATGATTAGGCATTCAGAAAAAAAAATAATCAAGTTAACTGTAAGGAGAAACATCAGAGAGACCTGAAACGTCATGTCAATTTCAACTCTAGGAGATAATGACACAATGCTTACAAATTCCTTAGGGAAAGAATGGGTCAAACTCTTTTTGAATATTTTCTGAAGAGGCAAGAACTCAGAGACTATATTTTACATGAAATCTTCTTGAAGACATTCAGCCAATCAAAAGTGACTTGTCATGAGCCTAGTCTCTAGTATCTATTCACTGTAAGGACAAAACTAATACAGATATAATGTAAATATTACAAATTATGAATACATAGAAGAGATAAGATGAAAAATGGGGGAGGTAGTATAATGATGTTGATGTCTTTAACATTTATATTTAGCAGACAAAAAAGTGCACCATTTATACAATCTATGAAATGTATGATAGAGGTATACGTATACTTGTCATGAGAACACATTGCAAACTCAAAAATTACTTACTTTACAAATAATTCAAAACCCAAAAAAATGTTAGCTATGTCAGTGTCTCAGAAAATAATTTCCATATGAATAATACTATTGGAATCCTCCCTTATTAAATCTTGACTATATTTCTCAAAAGAAAGATAACAAACAGTATATTTTTTAATCTCGATACATTTATGGTATTTGCCATAGTGTACTTGAAAATGATATAAGCAGATGACTCCTTTGTGGTAGAATTTGCAAGAAGCGTCATGGTTCAAAGGAATGGCCCTGGGGTTTGGATCGTGGCTCTACTATCTATTAGTGTGACAATGCTGGGAAAGTAACTAACCTCTCTTGCCTCAATTTTCCCATCTGTAAAATGAAATAAGTAATAAACATCCCTTAAAGGGCTGATATGAGGAATAACTGAGAAACTACACTTAGAATAGTGTCTATCACAGAGCAAATATACAATGAGCTAGAAATTAAAGATGAGTGGCAAAATATAAATGTACCTCTGTGTTATTTGAAAAAATATGACATGAGAATAAGGCAGGGCAGGATATAGATGCTTTCAGATTAACACGCCAGCGTCGAATATTATTACATTTTGTTTGCAGCAGTTTACGACTCAGGTTATTCAGTATCTTATGCAAGGAAGAAACCTAGAAGGGGAGGGGGACAAGGTGTTCTTAAGCTTGCATCATGCCTGTGTTAACTCATAGCCCACATTTTATTTAATTCTAATCAATATATAGCATTCTAGAAGGCAGATTTTTGGTGGCATTTGGTCTTAATTATTCCTCTCTTGCCACTTTCAAAAATGTCCTCGCTTTCTATGCTTTGTCTGTCTCTCTAGAATCTTATCAACACTTAGCCGGCCATTGAATTTTCCAGTTTAATGAAGCCTCACACATATATTTAATTTATTTACTTATTTATCCCTATACATTTGAATTTGTGACCCCTGGATTTGAGCCGCTCCCTATCTTTCTTTAACAGGCACCCCTTCCACAGAGCCTAAGTAAAGCACCTGCTGGGGTGTTGAGCCAAAGCCACAGCTAGCCAGGCTATCTCGTGCACAGTCTCCAGCACTCAGTGGTTTATTTTTTGGGCCCCCCTGACTTGACTCCCTGGGCCACGTGGTGACTGAGATGTTGGTTGTTTCTGCATCTCTCCCTTCCGTTTAAACACCTTTCTATTTCTGGGTCCGTTTTCTATGGCCCATTCTTAAGGACCCTTGACCAACTAATTCCCTCTAAGAGGTTAGCCTGTGCACTTAAGAGATATCACATACTCCCATGTTTCAAACCTACTGAGGAAAAGACATTATTGAAAGGACATATTGGAAGATCCCAAGATCTGTTTAGCAGACATTCAGATTCCATGACTGAAGTATGTGTGGGGAGGTGGGTAGTAAGCCTACCGTGAAAAGGTTTGGGGATAGACAACACCCAAAAAACCCACACCGTAGAGGTGATACAAAATCACAGC
>CM052445.1:55668018-55703720 GCA_028533085.1 Varecia variegata | reverse complement strand
TTATTGTAGAATGACTTATGTTCTTCTGGGTAGATGCCCAATAATGGGATTGCTGGATCAAATGGAAGGTCTACTTGAATCTGTTTAAGGAATCTCCATACTGCTTTCCATAGGGGCTGCACTAGTTTACAGTCCCACCAGCAGCTGACTTGTTTAGTTTTTGTTGAAAATACAAAATCACTCATGGCTGAGATGAGAATATTTTCTATAAATTCAATGATCAGATTTGCAAAAGCTTGGCTACACAATGTGAATTTTATTTAAACCACACTGCATTACTCTAGAGTCTTGCTAAAAGTCAAGACAAACTGTTTTAGAAGTTCTTTGCTAACATATAAAATTAACATAGGTTGGTTGATGAGCTGAAGTAGCCAATGAGTATGTTTTGATTGACAGATGAGGAAATGTGTCCCTACATTTCATCAAACTATGTGGTGTCAGATTTATATCACTGAAATGGCTGCCATTATGATTATGAATTTTGAGTTCAAATACTTGCAAAGGTTTGCCAAAATGCTTCCGATTCCAGTGCTAAATATTTCTCATATTTCCTTGCCTAAAATAACAAGGTTCAGGCTTGGTAGTTCTTTCAAGTATGTGAATTTCTGTGGGTGTGTTTGACTTTAGTAATGTTGGATTTTGTGTACATATGCGTGTGTGTGTGTGTGTGTGCACGCACGCGCGCGCGTGCGTGTTATTCTTAGGACTTTGCCTATATTTAAAATTTTTTTTCCAGAAAGAAATAACACTGCTCTGACAAGATTTTTAAATCCTTGAAATGAGATAAATTAAAGTAGAACTCTTATTTTTGAGAAATAATTTATCACTTCATGTTGTTAAATCATACCATTAGTCATGAAACCAAACCCTATATTTAAAAAGTAACAATCTCATGTTTAAAGTATCTTCTTTGAACATTTCAAAGAATCTTAAGCAAGTCTCTATGTGACATTAAATTGTAAATTTCACCTTGTTATTTTGGATCTGTGGGTAGAATTCATTCTTTGGGCTAAGAATATGTGTAGAGTGTGAATTGTCATGTTTCAGCGTGCCAGTAACTTAGGGCAAGGTTAGTAGAGTGTTTTTTGTGAGAGAGAGAAAAAAAAGCTGCTTTATGGAAAGCCATTTTGAACGTGGCCTGGTTTTGTTTTCCTGAACTATCAGATCGACTTCATATATTTGTATGAGATCCTAAAATGTCTGTCTATTAATTTTTAGTCAGCATAGTATTCCAAACTGACATCCCTGTGAACACCAACCATTTCTGAGAACTGTGGCCACGGACCATAAGCTACTTTGAATATTAGTCTATGTAATAGTTGGGGTAAAGTAAGCTCCTTAAAAGAGAACCCAAAATATACAATGGCTCAAACAAGATACAAGTTGATTTCTTTCTGAAGTCACTGTTCTGGGTACGTGGGTGGATGGGTGAGCTCAGCCCCATTAAGTCATCCCAAAGTACAGGATTGTGTCAAATCTGCCATCTTCAACATTTACTTTGCAAGTTGGTCCTCGGCTTCTCTGTTTCTCGCTGGCAGAAGGGAAGGGAAAAATGAGCCCAGGGAAAGGGTTTTGTAGATGGCTTTGGAAGTTGCTCACATCAGGGAGAACTTTGTCACAAGGCCACACCTCCTTTCAGGAAATTCCAGGAAACATATTCTCCAACGGAGCAGACATACGCCCCGGAAGAAGCGAAGAGTGAGTCTGGAGGGTCAGCCAGCAGTATCTGCTACAGGTTTCAATAAGCCAAGGACAAAATACCTAGTCAATTACAAATTCCAAAAATGAGCCTTTTTATTGAAGTCAAAACAAATTTTATTTTTATAAGATAATTTCCCTATTTTATATTCTACTTCTCAAATGATTCTATTTGTACCACGTAACGAAGCCACAGTTAGAATTTCCATTAGGACTACTGAATGACCAGAAGGTACACCCAAAACCTAAATGAGAGTCACTTTTGAATTTTATGTTGTTCTGATTTACTTAAAAGATTACTGACCGTAATTAAAATCTTACTGATTTTTACGTTTTAAATCTTGGAATTTTGGTTAGAATTCTGGTAATATCTAAAGCTATCATCGTCCCCTCTCGTTGGACAATAATCTGAGGCACACAGAAGGAATACAGAGAAGGCAGATAAATGTTTCCCCCCACCCTAAGCAGAAACACAACTGCTAATCCAAAAACGCAGGGAGGAAATTTCACGTCCCCTCCCTTCTTTTTCTCTGGGCTAGTCTGTTTAATTTTAAAAGCAGAATTTTGCTTTTACAAAGTATACCAGACAGGAATTTGTTCAAATTCCTCAAAACCAAGCCAAGAAAAGTTTCAGAAAGTTCAGACATGCACGGCAGAGTGGAAAGAACACAGTCCACCGAGGCAGGCACGGATTCAGTGACTTGCTGCTCCAGACATTCCCTCCTGGGTGAACTTGAGGATGTTTCTTAGCCTCATTGGGCTGCAGTCTTTTCATTTTTCATGTGAGAATGGTAAGAATGAACTTGCCAGTGCGTTGATATAGAATGAAAACCTAGAAAGGCCTAGTATATAATAGGATGTTCTCTCCATCTGCGTAATCTCTGAACATCCTAGGGAGCTCCAGGTTATTATTCCTGTAGGTTCATTGCCAGGGTTGTCCGTGGCTTCCCTGGGTTGGCGCTATCCAATAGAGCCCAGGCTACCGCTGCTCCACCTGGGAAGCAGCCATCTTATCACATGGGGCTTTTTCCATGTGACAAAGAGGAACTTGGCTCCCAAGAATCTGTGTTATGGGGGCAGGAAAATGAAACAGAGACCCTGCTCTGCCTGAGACATTTATGGCAATGATGGCCCAAGACAAGCTGCTCACATCTGCTGCTGGTGGCTAATATTTGAGCAACAGCATGAAATCCAAGCCTGCCCTGTACTCGGCTCTTCCAGGGACTAGGCATCTTTTCAAAGCTCCACTCTTCCTTGACCTCAGAAACTGCAGGGAGGGTTCTCAGAAGCCAAGAGTCACGTGGTAATAGCACCTGACCTTCCCCAACATGAGGAAAGTCTGGCAGGAACAGGGGGTTAATGTGTGACTGGAGGCTCAGGGTCCAACCACCTTACCCCTTCCTCACCACGTGACCTTGGCAGATGACTTAACTTGCCTCAGCCTCAATTTCTTCATCTGTAAAATGGGGTTAATATGAATAAGACTAGGGTGGAAGTGAGGAACAAATGAGCTAAGCCTGGCTCCCATTAACAACAACTCCTTACAAGTCTCAGCCACAAATATGGTGACATTAGTTAATTAATATTTGGGTGCTGAGGTGGAGTATGATGGTGTCCTGCCGCCTGCAAATGCCTCGTAGCTGCTGAAGCCGTGCAAATGATGGCTCTAAAGACAAAGCCAGCATAAGGACCGGCATAAAGGAGTCACCAGGACAAAAGCAGGGACAGAGTGGAGGCTGGAACAGATCTGTGCACACCTGCACTGCTGGACCTAGAGGGATTTAATGACGTGGAGAGTGAAAAAATGGATTTGTCCACCTTGCTAAGGACCAATATGGCAGAGGGGTCACATGAGGCAACAAAGCGACCGTCTGCAGAGGAAATGGAAGCCAGAAGTCTGGAGAGAAGTAGAGCCACTGGGTGATGCCATGGGGGGGGGAGTTAGGGAACGGCAGCGCCTGCCATCGGGGTGGCTGCGTCTGGCAGTGAGGGCCCCCGGGGCATCCTTAGGCAGGCAAGCAGGTCTGCTGCCATGGGCTTCAGAGCTCTGGCAGCTGGTGTGGGTCACCAACTGGCCTCAGGCACTATCTCTTCATGGAAATTAATGTGGATAGTCCCCTCCTGGAGGCCCTCCAAGATGGCAGATGAGCAGACTGGCCAGCTTTCAAAGTCTGCTGACCTCTATAATTGCTACTCTTCTCGTTGTCCAACACACCCTCCCTTTTACGGATGTTTTCTCTTTGAGTATTTCCATGAGCCCCTCTCCCTGACCTGCTCTCTACTTTCTTGCTTTCATTTGCTCATTTAACCTATACTTTATGTTTTGCCCAGATTAACTTACCTTTGTATTCTCTGCCAGGCACAGTCCCAGGCACTAGGATTGTGAGGATGAGCAAAACAAAGTTGCCTCACTGTGCAGCTTACAATCTACAGGGGGAGAGAAAATACAAACAACTTTAAAACTCGGAGGAACCTTTAAAAATACTACATTTTCCTAATAAATTGAGATAAATAATAGTGTGCCCTACATTGTAGAGAATTAGCGCATCCCTAAAATCAAAGCTTTTGAGAAAAAGAAGACGAGATATTATTGGACCTGGATTTGTCGTGCAGCTAAGATTAAAACTTGAAGAGTAGTCTTTTGATTGCTGTCTCTTTTGAAAGTCAGAGGTAGTCAAGAGTTCTAGGTCAAACCATAAGGGTTAAAAGGCTGGAAAAATTAAAAGGCCAAATGAAAGAGCCCTTTCACTAAAATGTCTATGAAGATGGCACAATGTTCTTCCTCATGTCCCCTAAACTTCAATAATTTGTGCTGGATATTTGGTATGTGTCCATAAAGACAATAGCAAATTTATTCAAGTGTAAGAGAATTACAAAATACAACTACCATAGTAGGTACTTATTTCCAACCCATTGATGAGCAGGCAGAGAGTGACAAGGTTGACCAAATAAGAGATTTGGACAAAACATTCAACTCCATTGCCTCTCAAAACAAGACATCTGACCTTGCCCTCTCATTTCTGATCCTAGTGAATGAATCTAGTATAAAGGTTCAAAAAAGCCCTCTGTCAAGCGTATAATCCTGGGTTCTATCAACAAATAATAATAATTTTTTTCTTTAAAAACCATTTTAGAGGTTTCCTTTACTGTATCTTTAAACAGAGGTTATTACAGTTCGAACAACTGGCTTAAAAGTGATTTGTAAGGCGCACACACACACATTTGCACTACAAAAAGACTTATGAATACCCTACACTGATTGATGAGGAAGAACAATGAGTTAAACCTGCTGAATAATGAGTTAAATGAAAGATTATTAAAACCTTAAATAATAGCTCCATATTCCAGACATTACTCTGTGTGTTTAGCTAGCATTTCCAGGGATGCTTTTTTCTATAGTCTTGTGGGTCAGGGATAGGAAGTTAATTTCACTCCATCAGCCACAGTGCAAATGTCTGATTGCTCTCTTGATGTCATTAGCCCAGATTCTTGCTAGAAAGGTATGATTGCTGGCCAAATGAGCTCTAGCCCAGTGCAGCAGTCTTGCCAATGCGTCTAATGAGAGCGTGGAGAGACACTTTATTCCAGGCATAAGCAGGCCAGATCACAGCTGCCCAAAGCTCTCTGGCATTGATTAAGTTTGTTGTGCTATTATGTAATGGGTACCTGAACCATATTCCATGAATGATGGTTTCTTTCTTTCTCCCTTGCCACTGTTCTATTATCATTATGTTATGTGTATCTAATGTTGCCTGACAGTTTGTTGTTAAAATCAAGCAGAAAAACAGGTAGATATTGAGGTATGAAGAGATAAGTGGGGGAAAATGACCCATGGCACACTAAAGATTCTGACACAGTGGCTCAGGGTCAGCCAGGAGAGACTCCCCATCATCGTTCAGCCCTGCTTTGTGCTATCAATGGCCTTTCATGCCTATGCTGTTATTATTCATAAGCCAAATTGTGATCAGGCAGACCAAACTATATATGAACAGAGAACCATGGTTTACACACATTAATTTAAAACTCTTATTTTAATCAAGTGTGCTCATTTATCCATCCATACATTTCTGCTCTATATCTTAACTCAAAAAGCAACTTTTTTGGCTTCTGGTGTCTGCTCTGACTTGTGAAGAGCTTGGAAGTTGTTGGTATTGTCCTCACAATAAAAAAGCTGAACACGCTGAGGGTTAACAACTCTGAATATCAATACTGCCTCTTAGATCTGATAGAGAATTGGGGTCACAGGGCAAACTACTGCCTGGAAATTTGGAGAGACAGGTGAATACAGAGCGTCAGAGCTCATGGGGAACAGGAGCCACTGGATCCAGAAACACTTAAACTGTAATTGCATAACTATTGGAGGCTGAGCATGGACTAGCTTAAGGGTTAAACACTCTTCTAGTTTTAGGGGATCTTCCACACTTCCATGAGTTTTACCTTCAGTTTCTTCTGGTGAAATTCAGAGAAAAATTCCCTCATGTTTCCTCTGGGTAGAGAGAAAAAGTAACTGTTTTGAAATAAGCCCAGAGCTCTCTGTTTTCTGTGAAAAAGCCATGCCCTCCAGGAAATAGACTTCTCCAGGACCATATCTGACCTAAGAAAGGAGACTTTCAAATTAGAAGACTGAAGCCCCCTGTAGTCTTCCTGTATCACATAAATTGAGGGGGGGAAAAAGGCTAAGAAACTCTTGGGTTGAAACCCAGAGACTCAAGTCTACTAATAAAATTGAGATTTAATCATAAGATCATAGAATGCCTCTCTTCCCCAATACCTTTCCACCACATAAACAGGACTCCAGCATAATCTCAGAGAGCTGCAAGACACATTCTATTTAGAATAAATCTCTAGGGAAACCTAAAGACAAATGAGGAGACAGAAACAAAGATAGTAGAGGAAATTGAAACCTCTAATATCTGCAAATACAACATACATTAAACACAGCCTCACCCCTAGCCAAATAAACATACAAGCCTCACGCTAAAGGCCTGCTTCCCTCAGTTATCATCCTCTAGTAAATCATGTCCGGCTTTCAACAAAATGTTACAAAGGCATGGTGAAAGGCAAATAAAAACATGGAAGAGACCAGCTGGAGAGACTAAGCAAGCATTAGAACCAGACTTAGATAGGACAGAGATTTTGTAATTATCAAATAATTTGGAAATATTTTGGAATTTAAAATAACTTTGTTTAATATGCTTAGAGTTCTAATGGAAAAAGTGGACATCATCCAGTAACAGATGGAGGAGAGAGATGGAAACTCTAAGAAAGAATGAAAAAGGAATGCTAGAAATCAAAAACATTGTAATGGAAATGAAGAATGCCTTTGATGACTTCATTGTAGACTAGACACAGGTGAGGAAAGAATCATTAAATTTGAAGAAATGTCAATAGAAATGTCACAAACTTAAATGCAAAGAGAAAAAAGAATTTAAAAGTGGAACAGAATGCTGAAGAACTGTGGGGCAATTGCATGCCTATAATGGGAATACCAGAAAGAGAAGAAAAGAGAAAGAAACAAAAGAGATATTTGAATTAATAAAGGCTGAGAATTTTCCAAAATTAATGACATACATGAAACATATCCAGGAAGCTCAAAGAAAACCAAGCAGAATAAGTACCAAAACAGCTACACTTGGGAATATCATATTTAAACTTTAGAAAACTAAAGACAAAGAAAAATCTTGAAAGAAACCAGAGGGGAAAAAAATGCCTTATCTCTAGAGGAATAAGGACTAGAATTGCATTAGTCTTCTCTGTAGAAGCCCTGCAAGCAAGGAGGAAGTGAAGTAAAATATTGAAAGTGTTGGGGAAAAAAACCCTAGAATTTGTATCCAGAGAGATTATCTCTCAAGAGTGAAGAAGAAATGAAAACTTTCTTAGACAAAGACTGAGGGAATTTGGTGCCAGTAGACCTGCCTTGCAAGAAGTGATAAACAAAGTTCTTTCCAGAAGGAAAATTATGTAAATCAGAAACCTGGATCTATGTGAAGAAGAAGAGGGTTGGATAAGAAGTAAATGAAGGTAAAATAAATTTTTTTTATTTTTCTTATTCTTAATTGATCTAATAGATAACTGTTTAAAGTAGTAACAGCAACAATGTGTTAGATAATTGCTTATGGACAAATGAGATGCATAACAGCAATGTTGTAAGGGAGGAAGGAGGAACTCGGAGTTCCCTGTTATAAGGTGCCTGCGCTGTTATGGACTGAATGTTTGTGTCCCCGAAAAATTCATGGGTAGGTTGAAACCTTACCCACAATGGGATGATATTAGGAGGCGGGGCCTCTGGGAAGTAATTAGGAGTAAAGAGGGAATAAGGGTGGAGGCCTCATGAGTGAAATCAGTGCTCTTATAAGAACCATAAGAGAGTTTCCCTCTCTCTGTTCTCCACCATGTGAGAAGATAAGGAGGAGTCAACAGTCTACATCCCAGAAGAGGGCCCTCACCAGAACATGACCATCCTGGCACCTTGAACTTGAACTTTCAGCTTCCAGAACTACGAGAAATAAATTTCTGTTGTTTATAAAACACCCAGCCTATGGCATTTTGTTATAGCAGCCCAAGCTTACTAAGGCATGCACTGTCCATGAAGTGGTACAGTGTTGTTTGAAAGTGGACTTGGATTACTTGTAAATGTATATCGTAAACTTTAGGAAACCACTAAAAACATTTTTAAAAGAAGTATAATATGCTAAGAGAGGAGAGAGATGGAATCATGTAAAATGCTCAATTAAAACCAGAGAAGGCAGAAAAAAGAAAAGCCAAAAAAGAAACAAAGAATAAGTGAAATTAAAAGACAACAGTTATAAATATGACAGATATTAATCCATCTATGTCACTAACCACTTTAAATGAGAATGGTATAAACACACCAATTAAAAGACAAAGACTAAGAGTGGATTAAAAAACCCAATACTGGACCGTATGTCTTTAACTCTAAAGACATAAATATATTAAAAGTAAATGATGGAGAAAAATATATACCATGCTAAAACCAACAGAAAGGAATCTGGGGTGGCTATTTTAATTTCAAACAAATCTGTCTTTAGAACAAGAAAAATTATGAGGGAGAAAGACCGACATTACATAGATATATAGGGACCAATTCTCCAAGAAGTTATTACAGTCCTTAATGTGTATGCACCTAACAACAGAGCATCAGAAGTATCAGTCCTTACCAACTTGATGTATATAGTCAATGAAATTTCCATCAAAATCCCAGCAAGTTGTTTTGTGGACGTTGACAAATTGATTCTAAAGTTTCTATGGAAAGGCAAAAAACCTGGAATAATCAACACAATGCTGAATAAGAACAACGTTGTAGGACTGAAATGGCTCAGATTCAAGACTTAATATAAAGCTATAGTATCAAGACAGTGTAGTATTGTTGGGAAAATAGACAAATAGATCAATGGAATAGAATAGATAGCTCAGAAATAGACCCGCACAAATGCAGTTAACTGCTCTTTGACAAAGGAGCAAAGTCAATTCAATGGAGAAAGAATAATCTTTTCAACAAATGGTACTGGAAGTGCTACATATCCATATACAAAAAAATCCAGATACATATGGTAAACCTTTTATAAAAATTAATTCAAAATAGATTATAGACCTAAATGTAAAATGCAAAACTATAAAACTTCTAAAAAATAACATAGGAGGAAAATGGTGACCTTGGCTTGACAATGGGTTTTTAAATACAACACCAAAAGCATGGTACTTGAGTGAAAATATGGGTAAGATGGACTTCACTAACATTAATAACTTCTGCTGTGACAGACACTCTTAAGAGAATAAAAAGACATGTTTGAAAAACACATATAAAAGACTTCTATCCAAAGAACTCTTAAGACTCAACAGTAAGAAAATCAACAACTCAATTTAAAAAATGAGCAAAAGACTGGAAAGACATCTCCCCAAAGAAGATATACAGATGGAAAATAAGCACATGAAAAGATGCTCCACATCATGTGTCATCAGAGATTCGCAAATTAACACAATGAGGCACCATGACACACCTATTAGAATGTAGGCCATTAGAATAGCCAAAATCCAAACCCCTGACAGCATCAAATGCTGATGAGAACGGGGAGCAACAGGAACTTTCATTCATTGCTGGTGGGAATACAAAATGGTACAGCCACTTTGGAAGACAGTTGGACAGTTTTTTACAAAGCTAAACACAGTTTTACTATATGATCCAGAATTCACGCTCCTAGGCATTTACCCAAATGAGTTGAAAACTTACATCCACACAAAAAGCTACACATGAATGCATAGAGCAGCTTAATTCATAATTACCAAAAACTAGAAGCAACCAGGATGTCCCTTGATAGGTTAATGGATAAACAAACTGTGATATATCCATACAATGGAAAATTATTCAGCAATAAAAAGAAATGAACTTTAATCCACAAAAGGACACAAAGGATCATTAAATGAATATTGCTAAGTGAAGGAAACCAACCTGAAATGGCTGCATACATACTGTATGATTCCAACTACAAGGCATTCTGGAAAGGCAAAATTATAGAGATAGTGAAAAGATTAGTGTTTGCCAAGAGTTCAAGAAGAGGGGGTGAGAATTGACTAGGTGAGCAAAATGGACATTTAGCATGTGAAACTATCCTATAATGGTGGATACATGATATGCATTTTCAAAACCCATAGAATTGTACAACACAAAGAGTGAACCTTAATGTAAACTATGGACTTGAGTTAATAGTAATGTATCAATATTGACTCATTGTACAATACTAATGTATTGACACTGGTTCATAATAATGTACCACACTAATGCTAGAAGTTAGGAATGGGAAAGGTGTTCAGGGAGAAGGGATAAATGAGAATTCTTTGTACTAGGTGTTCAATATTTTTATAAACCTAACACCACTCTAAAAATTATCTATTAATTTTTTTAAAAGTTAATTCATTGTAATTTTCTCACAGTTCTTCTCTCACCTATGTAAAGTTCTGGTCTTCATTGGGAATGCTGGACAAGTAGGAATACACAGTATATAGCTTTCTTAGTAGTATAGCTTTTAATACATGAAAAATGTTTTTCAATCTTAGTATTAAATATAATCTTAATAAATCTAAAATTGAATCTGTGACATATACAAAGAATGAATCTAAACCAGTTGCAAAATCTCAATTTTAAACATGTTTCTAGGTTTTGGAAGTTTATAGAGGAAAGTAGACAGCAAACATAGGAAAAATATCATGAATATTTTTGTTCACATATATAAATGTGAAGGTATGAGACAAAAAATTTCCCCATGTGTAGTTTAAAATTTTTAACAATTAGTTAATATTTACTATTCATTTTTAACCATTAAATTGTAATATTAGTATGAATGATATTAGTATGTATCCTTTTTCTAGTATGATATCAATTTTTAAATTGATGAAATTTAACCTTTCACTATATATCATGGAAATTTGATATTTATCATAATACAAATAAGAACTTTATTTTTAGTTAAATCCATATGTATTTGTATTTTCTTATCTCATATTTATTGAAAATTATATTTGGTCAGTATCACTCAGGTGTCTTTCTTCCTTCCCACTTAGATCTGATGTGGATTTTAATATGCCTCTATGAACAAATGTCAGCTGTTTATTTCCAATCTTGGTTGATCTATTTATCCTGTGATTATTTACTAGTTCAGTCAGCCTTGATATTAAAAATAAACAAATTCTTGCTATTATATTTATTCTGAGATAGACTGACCAGGTCTACCTCATAGTTAATTTTAAATTTTTGTTTGTGTTGTTTGTGCATGATAATTCAGAAATATGAACTATAGACATCCCAAAATAGAAAAAAAAGTCTTAGTACTTTTCCCAAATACTTGGTTCTCATTTTTGGACTATTATGAAAGTTTCATTTCATAACTCTTAACTCCTTAAAAGGTTACACAAAATTCTGGACTTTTTGCTTTGATTTCTTTTGACTGTAATTCCCAATAAATCTGGATGACAAAGCTAAAATCCTCTAAAAAGAAACCATATTTCTGGAATGATGTCTTTTGCTTACTCTTTGAGAAAATTGAAAAGCTTCTAATTAACACTTACTTAGTGCTTTCGTGGTGACCAACAAGTATCATTGTTGCCCTCATCTATCCATGGAAGGCTGAGTGAGGCTCAGGATGGTTAACTGGCTGATCAATATCATATAGGTAAGAAGTAGTGGACAGTTAGCCTGAAAGTTAGGGAAGGTAACTGACAGCAAATTGTAGCAAAGTGTACTTTTTTTTTTTTTAAGTCAACTAATGAAAAATAAATTTCCAAGAAGCCCTTTTGATCCGAAATCACCACCCATCAAAGGCAGAGGGCTGATTTGAAGGCAGAGGGGTATCTGACATTTCTTCTCCTTTGCTACCCTTACTCTCAGCACCGGGAGGCAGGAAGTGTTTTAGTTGGCACATGGGCTTGGCGTGCTGGGAGCTGTTCTACTTTAATACCTGAACTTCCCTGCCAATGTCAGCATCCAGCCTTGTCAACAGTTCTTTTCCATTTGTGAATATTATACTTAAAGCTTTCACCTCTCCTTTTCTAGAAGTATTTGCTGTTTAGAACCTGGAGGTTTAGAAATTTTCTAAGTTTGAAGAAATATATTTCAACTAGGATTTGTTATTACTTATTTAAAAAGTTTAATGTAGAAAATATATGTAAACATGTATGTTCTTTTTTCTAAGACCTTTGATCTTATTGCAAAATTGTAGTGCTGCAGACAGTGAGGTGTAAGGTAACAAAGTGATTTCACCAGTGAGGCAAGGTTGTGCCAAAATAATGCTTAACGAAATAAATAAACAAGCAAAAATTGCAATGGAAACGGCTCAAATACATAAGGTTTATAAATATATTTTAAAGCATTTAGAATAAAATATGTCCTTTTGTGTTTGTTCCATGTTCTGGAATAGCAAATAAAAAAATGTTGTTTTGTTTTGATTTATTTTGTTTTATCATTTTGATGGCCATGTGGCGATTCTCAGGCTGCATGTGTGTGGCTCATTAGTTGAGAATGTGGGCAAGTTGTGTTGAAGATTATTAGAGTCATAAGGTTACAGCACAGTCTATCAGGGAAAATACTTGAGTTAATTATTTTGGAAATACATTTTGGTAAAATTGAATGTGATTTCAAGAAATAGAAAATATTGTTCATAAAGGTTGTATTCATTAGAATAATGATGTCATTCCAAGTAATTTAGTTCTAGCTTGTTTATTGTTCAGTAAATGTCTACAATGCAGGATGGGCCTTGCTTGCTAATGCCAGTCTACTGACATTCTTATGACATTCTTATTTCATGTATGTAGATGCATTCAGCCTTAGTGACAAAGGTTTATTATGTTGAACCCAGCTGTCCACCTTAAGAATACACACTTCTCACTGATGTTTTTCTTAATGGTCTCATGACAAATAGATTTACGTTGTCATAACTATTGTTGGGTAAAATTTACTATTACCATAGGTCTAATTATCAGGATTGAGTTATCAGTTCATGTGAAGTATTAATATATATTGAGGTGGTGTGGGGAAGCTTTGTGGAAGAAAAACGTTGTAGAAAGTTACAGTGAATCTCACAACTGGTCATTGGCTAATATATTTTTAAAATATGTGGCTAACATCTGTTTAAAAGATGTTATATCAGAGAGTGGAGAGAATGAGAGAAACTGAAAGTTCATCAGAACAAAAAAGAATTTCAATATAGATTTTGTCACCAAAAAGTAACCACAAGCTACAAGTTATAGTTTAATTAAAGAGGCAGCCAGGTTATTCTAAATCTGGTTGTTGCTGCTTAGAATTCATTGTTGAGCCTATGCTACCTGTGTGTGAGCTGTTTACCAAGTTTGTATTCCACACTTTGTTGCCTGGTCCAGACAAAAACAGAGTCCATGAACGTGGATTAAGAATTAGTCTGTTTTATTCTGTGTTTTTCCATGAATATATTGAATGTCCCATCTTGATTCAGAAGCAAAACCCAAAAACTTGCAAAAAAACATGTGTTTTTGATTTGTCTTGGAATAATTCAGAAAGTAGTACTATAATTTTGTTGAGGAAAATTTTGTGCAATTTATTCCATTCCAAATATGTGAATTTTTGTTTTAAAATTTAATTAATGTACTTGTAATGCCTCATTCTACAGAGATATTCTCCCCTCCCCCAATACATGTATGTACAATCATCTTATTAAATTGTAGGAATTTTAAAAGATAAGCTTTTGCATCTAAGGTCTAGTTCATGAAACAATAGAATGATAAATATTAATGTAATGATACTATTGAGCTATCAACTGTGTGGCAAGTACCTTATGTAAACAAATCATGTCTTGGGATCTCGACAATAAGCCTTCAAAAACCTTTAAGGATGAATAAAATGTCCAATTCAAAGATAGGTTATTATAAATATACATTTTACATTTACAAATGTATTTATAGTTTAAAAAATAAATTTTTATGTCTCCTTTGACCTAAAATTGTTTACTCTCCAAATAGTTTATAAACCAGTAGAGAATTTTTGATAAATCTCATCACTGTTCCATTTTTTCCTATGTCAAATGAGAAGATTCAACTCATTCAAAAATATTTAACATATGTCTAGACTTTGAGCTAGGCACTGCCCGGCAAAAGCTACAAAATAAGAAAGACTATCAAGTTAGAAAAGTCGCCAATTGGGCGATTTTGCTGAACAGGGGACACTAGGCAATATCTACAAACATTCTGGGTTGTCACAGCTTGGGGATTGGAGGTACTATTGGAATTCAGTGGGCAGAGGTCAGGGATGCTGCTATACATCCTGCAATGCACAGAACAGACACGTACAATAAAGCATTATCCATCCTCAAATGTCACTATAGCAAAGTGGAGGAACCTTGGGTTAGAGTGTCAACTAAGTAAGCCAATGGTGCCCCTTTAAGGGGTAATTTTATTTCTCCTTGATATTTAGGGATTTAAGTGACTGAATTTAACCTAAATTCAAATTGATAGTACAGCTTACCTTTTGGGTGGCTTCAGCAAATTCCCTCTTAAACTATTCAAAACTCTTTTTTTCCTATTAGTTCTGCAGTTTAATAAGAATATTGCCCTATGGAGAAGTTCTAGAGTTTAAAGATAAAATTTAGTCAGAGCATAGGACAAGTTGTATATATGCAAACATAACAAAGCAAGTAAAATCCAAACGAAGCCCAGCCCATACCATCTGGACCAAGTTGTGTTTCTAATGATGGAAATATGCAAATATCAAGCTCTTTACATGTGTTCTCTTATTTGACCACCTTTCAGGATTGAATATTTATTTGTTACAGCTGTGGTTGAGAAAATAAGCATCTGTTTGGAGTTTAGGGTTGGGATTACATGCTTTCATAGTTAAATCTACCGATGCAAAGAAGTTCATCGAGACATTCATGTGTAGTGGTAGACGAACATATAAGTTTCTTTTCCCTTCCTACTGAGAGGGATGCTGAAACTGAAATTTAGCAAGGACAAAAATCAATCAGCTTATCTCTGAAAAGGGTAAGATTTTATCAGAGTTAGCTGGAGAAACAGAAAGAATGATTTAGAAAAGTTTGAGGGAAACTGATGTTCTTGAGTAACAAGAATGTTGCCATTTTGTTCACCACAAATGAAATTCTGTTCCCAGATGGGAAATGAAGCGAGATAATCAGGTCAATTTCATAAAAAGGACATCAGGTTGGAAGAGTTGAAGGACCAGATAAGAAAACAAGTATCTATAGCCGGATGATCTGGGTAAAACAAGGAATGATTCACTCAGAGGTGATGCAGGGGCTAATTCTGCAGATTCCTTATCGCTTGATGTGCTTTGCAAGGTCAAAAGCAGATTCCTAAAGGGACTAAGGCCTGGCCAGCATCCAATGGAACGAGCCCTGGCCTGACCTGGGATCAGGCTGCCTCAGAAGGTGATGTGTTTCTACCTTGTATACTCATTCATTCTTACTCAGCTGTCTCAAGCCTACATTACCTACTTTAACTTCCCAAATTCCTTCACAGTGGATAAGGTATGGCCATCATTAGAACAGCACCACAGATACTTTGTGTTTGGAGAGTGGTTTAGCGGTTGGACGCCAGGTTTGTAGTTTGTTATTATTTAGCACCACAATTTTGTGACCCTGTCATTTGAGAATAGAATGACAATGTGGTTATGTAACCTATGACTAGAAGAAACAAATGGGAGTATTCCCTAGACATAATTTCTCACTTATTTTCATGGAAAAATAAGAAGATGGTGAAGCAGTAAATATAGTCCTAGAGGTAATCAAAACAGATGGGAATATAATTTTATTTGGAGCTATATAAAAAATCCTCTACTCAGTCTCAATACAGGCAGCCTGTAGAAAATTTCAGGGTTAGTATTTGTCTTCTAAATGTAAACCTGTGGATCTTCTTATCAAATGAGTTCAAATTACCAGTGGAAAAGGTCAGAGAGAATGAATGAAATTAGGAGAATTGATGACCTGAGTATCATTGCTGTGATTTTGTTTCTTACACAATTTAACTTGTGCCTTGACAATTTGGGGCCCAAGAAAGTGATGCTATTCCAGAAGCTCCCAGAGATATTTTTGGAACAGGCCTTCTTGTGCTCTAATAAGAGAATGCATTACATTCCCGTGTGCTATTGCAGAATCATTATTCATTTAACAAAAATGTGGTCTTTGTGGCTAGAAATTTTAGTTCTATAATTAAAATGGACTAAAATATTCTGGAGTGTATCTAGGAAAAATATTTTGTATGTATCAATATGTTTCCTAGAAATTTTCCCTGTTGGATCAAACAATAGAGGAAGATTTTTCTGTTTGTATATGAATGTGCATGTGTTTTAGGTGAATTTTGAAAATCAGCAAAGCATAACGTCAATTAACTATAAAATAGTTCCCTTTGTTTCCAAATTATCTGTGCAGTGTTCATATTGGGGAAGAATTGATCAAAAAGCGAATATTTGAGGAATGCTTTCATATGTCTTAAGACTATATGGTCATTGTTTAATTTATCAACAATTCTTGAGCACATCTTAGTGCCTGGGGTACAGAAGTGAAAGATGCAGAAGATAGTTTTAACTTCAGAGCGCTCACACCTAGTAAAGGAGACAAGGTAACAGAATTGGGTGTGATAAGTGCTATGACACAGGGCTGTGACATGGCACTCTCTGGGAGTACTGAGGACCCTCAACTCGTGTGGCCTGAGGGCGGGGTGAGCTGAGCTGGACAGCCAAAGAGGAGTCTGCTAAGATAACCAGAGGGAAGCACTGCTGGACAGGCAGAGAGAGCAGAATGAGCAAATTAAGTTTGAGTAGCTACAGTTTCTTTCTCAGGGTTGCCCACCGCCCAAAGATAATAAGAGGATCATAAATTTGATTTTTGCCAATTTAACTATTGGTTAACAATGAGATGTGTAGGACCTTGTTCCAGAATGACTGGGTTAACTCTTGTCCCCCTAACTATTATCTGTGCATCCTCAGACAAATTACTTAATCTTTATGAGCTTTAGTTTTCCCATCTGTAAAATATCTCATACTGTTGTTAGGATTAAACATTGTCTATTCTTTGTATGGCATTTTAGGTTCAGTTTATCTCTGAAAAGGGTAAGATCTGATCAGAGTTAGCTGGAGAAACAGAAAGAATGATTTAGAAAAGTTTGAGGGAAGCTGATGTTCTTGAGTAACAAGAATGTTGCCATTTTGTTCACCACAAATGAAATTCTGTTCCCAGATGGGAACCGTGCTCTGATTCTCCTTGCTGTGTGCACAGGCTCAGGGAGACGATAGGGTCCACCCACCTTTAGCAGCCCCCTTCTTAGTTTGGAGTTTTGGTCATGTGCATGTTCGAGTTTGAAATTTCTGTGTGATGAGAACGTATTTGTGTGGATGTTGGCTTTATAGTCTAGAATAATAAAATTCATTTATAGCAGTAGAATTTATTGAGGTCCAAATGTTTGCCAGTGTGATGAATAACAACATATATCATATTTGTTTTTTAAACAACTGCAAGTGAATACTATATTTTTATTTGTATGTTTTCTCACAAAATAGCATTCAGCAATTATTTTCCATTTTTTTGTGATAATGATACTTGAAATATCTTAAGAACTCAGCATAGGCCAATGCCTTCTAGAAATTAAGTCATTTAATGCTCACTACACTGCAAGGTCTGTGTTATTTCCCATTTTATAGATGGGGAAACTAATGACAGACTATCAGGAGGCCGGATTTCATAACAGTGAGATGCGCAGGACCTTGTTCCAGAACGACTGGGTTAACTCTTGTCCCCCTAACTATTATCTGTGCATCCTCAGACAAATTACTTAATCTTTATGAGCTTTAGTTTTTCCATCTGTAAAATATCTTGTACTGTTGTTAGGATTAAACATTGTCTATTCTTTGTATGGCATTTTAGGTTCTCTTAACCAGATGTCAAAAAATCTGTGCACATATTTTTAACTTTCCTTTATTTCTATTACCAGAAGTATTTTCAATGAGACAAACCCCCAGAAAATACAAAATACTATTTAATAATTTACTAACTTGTATTTTGATGTTCAGTAAACATTATGGAATTTAAAGACAAGCTCCATCATATTAATTTTTAGAGCCTAAGATACTTTAGTTTCTCTGTGAGAAAGTGATTTTGAATTAAACCCAACTCTCAGATTTATTTCATTTTGGTTAAAAGTATAGCAGGTGCTTTTCAGTGTACTGAATGTGTTAAGCACATAATGGCAAGCTTAAATAAATGGTACACATTCTTTTTAATTATACTTGATTTAAATGTTCATTTCCTTTTCCATATTATTAGATATATTTAACAGCTAAAGATACAATAAAATTATTTTATTGCTAGACAGAAACAACTTTATCAAAAATTTCTTAAAATTTTATAGAAAAGGCCAGGCACAGTGGCTTATGCCTATAATCCCAGCACTTTGGGAGGGTGAGGTAGTAGGATCATTTGAAGCCAGGAGTTCCAAGATCAGCCTGGGCAACATAGCAAGGTCTCATCTCTACGAAAACAAAAATAAAATAAAAATAAAAATAAAAAGCTATGGTGTAAAGTCAGTGTTGCAAAAGAAATTTATAGAAATAAAGTCTTATAAGAACAATAAAATGTCACATGTGATTTTAATCCCTTTTTGAAGAGCTTTTGTCATTGAGAAAATGAGCATGGATAAATATTGATTGTTTTTCTGGGAAATGTTTTCTTATTGCAAAAGTCAGCCATAACTCAATCTGCTCTCCTCTCTCTTGACAGGCACCAGCATATTCACAGTCTACGAGGCTGCCTCGCAGGAAGGCTGGGTGTTCCTCATGTATAGAGCAATTGACAGCTTTCCCCGTTGGCGTTCCTACTTCTATTTCATCACTCTCATTTTCTTCCTTGCCTGGCTTGTCAAGGTACTGCAAAAAAAAAAAAAAAAACACAAACACATCGTACTAATAGAGCCTGTATTTTGTGATAGTTTTACAGATCCTTTGTTTGTTTTGGTCACACTCTGCTTCCTCCTTCCCAGTGTTTGGTAAATGTGGTTTATAATTTTCTTTCAGAATGTGTTTATTGCTGTCATCATTGAAACATTTGCAGAAATCAGAGTACAGTTTCAACAAATGTGGGGCTCGAGAAGCAGCACTACTTCAACAGCCACCACGCAGGTACAGTATCAGCATGGCATTTGAACATGGACATATGCCATCTCACCATCAGTGGTACTCAAAGAAGCTCTGATATGACGGGTGTCTACAGTCTGACTCGGTTAGAGAGCTGTTTAAACATGCAGGTGCAAAAGCCTAAACCCAAAACCAACAAATCAGACTTTCTAGGTAGTGGGGTGAGGGCACCCATATTTTTAACAGCTCCATGGGTGGTTTTAATACAAAACCAAGATTGTCAACCACATTTATTATATACCTTTGATTTGATTCTGATATCACAAGTCCTCAAAGGGCTTGCAGATAAAATATAACAACTGTGGAATTTCCTACTTTTATGAGTATTTATTCATGTAATTGTGAGCCTATATAATGTCCCTTATGTACACGGTGAGAATTTTTAAATTGGAAAATATATTTCATTCAGAACAAACCAATCACAGTATAATAAACTATGAAGCAGACCCTTCAACCCCAAAAACATGCCTGCGATTTTTGAGGAATCACTATATATTCAGAAGGATTCCCATAATAAGTTCCCATAAAACAATATTGTTCCAAAAAAAAATAAGGCTACTGAGAAATGGGAGATGGCCTACAATTTTACTAAAAGTAACAGAGCAGTTATTACATAAGAGGGCAGTTCAGGTCCAATGTATTCAATTTCATTTTTGATTTTGTTTTGTGTGTTTGTTTTTGTGGTAGTTAAAAAGAGGACTGCACATTTATATATCTTCTAGTATAAATCTTTATAAAAGAGAGAGAAAATGAAAATTTCATAATCAATAATAAAATGATTTAATGCCTTGTACCTATTATTTAATATTAAATAACATTAATATTAAATTATAAAAGAAATTTTCATAAATACTTATACAGGTCTACTTGGACAATGTTATATAGTAAAGAGCCAAGGTCCAAATTTTACTTTGAAAACCTTCAAATTAAACTTTTAATAATTATATGTTTAATTGTTGTTAAGCACACTAATATTTGAGAAGAGCCTCATGGTTTTGCAGCATCTTTATGATGCTGTATAAGTGAATTATCTAGCCAATTTATTATAGATGAAATAGTGTTGATGTTATTCAATTTTGACAAACAACTATTCAAACTTCCATGAAAGATTTTTTGAAAATGCGATGTAGTTTATATCAGAGATGCCATGTAGAAAATCAACCATATCAAATCAACCATATCAAATTTTTATTTCTTCTCTCTTCTCTTTCATAAGACTATGAGGAACAGCGAAGTTCCAAGTCCATTCTGAGGTGACAACCTCTTGAAGGGCATGTTTTCTCTTATAGGCATTGAGACCTAAATTGAATATGGAACTATGAACTCGGCACTTAAATCCCAACCAGTGTTCCTGGGAGATGACCTAAAATGTCTTTAAAACCATATTATGTTTATTGACTAACTCTTAAATATAAAATCACAGCTGGAAAAGTAGTGTTTCCAAGTGCCATCAAATCAACCAGAAGTTATAATAGAAAGTGAAATGTGAAGAGACTTTGAACAAAGTTGTACAAAATTATTTTGATGCAAAATTGTACTTCATCAGGAGGAATAAGTTGGTAATTCAGAGGTAATGCATCAAAATATTCAGCAGAGGTAATCACACAGAGAATTGTGAAAAACCTTCATTAAGAAAAATGCTATGGCTGAGGACCTGGTTGCTAAGCAACCAAAGCTCCTGCTGCCAGCCTCTTGGTGAAACACCACTTAGGTAGCCTAGCAACAGGCCTCCAGCCCCGCCCACCCCTTACTAGCCACTCACAAGAGGGGCCAGATGTTTTTATGTGTAAAGAAGGGAGAGACATCATTTGCTGTGATGCTGTTACATTTTAAAATCTGACCAAACTCTGTGAACAAGGACTTCTCATGAAGTGGTTTAAAACACTAAATCACATGTTTCTAATTCTAATAAAACAGGCTTTGAGGAAATAACATAAGATGGTTATTATATTGTAAAGCACACAGCTTTTCAGACATGGAGTCCATTCTTGCCTTTCTCTCGTATGTGGAAAATCTGCAGTTTTTTGGTATAAGTTATTCTCACCAAAGGGTTAAAGGATTCCAGGCATGTTGGACTTGTAAGTCTGTAGACTTCCTATGATAGCCATGTGTGTCTCTCTCTATATATACTACACACACACACACACACACACACACTCATTAACTGGACAAAGAAGGGGCTTTCTGACTTTTAGGCAGTTCATTAGGAATTGGGTCTGATTTAGAGGCAAAAGAAAATCAGTGAGGAGAACTGTTTCTTTAAAATAACAAAGCACCATTTTTAGTTGCATGGTCACCACCAAATGCCTCCAAGTCACAGCACAGAAACAAATTACAGAAAGATTAGTGCCAAAGGTCTGGTGGAGACCATAATAAAACATATAACAGAAAAACATAGAGAAAATGATGTAGAAAATTCAGATTAGTAATCGTGAGTCTGCCTGAACTCTGGCGGGGCATGTGACTTTCAGACCTGCATAGTCATTAGACATGGGTAACGGTTGCCCCATGCTCAGTTCTGTACAGGTTAAGGACAAGAGATTCACACATCCCTGATATAAGAGCCCCGCGATGGGACTACCCATGCCACAATTTTTTAGTGGCGTTGCTGCAGCACCAGATGTTGGGATATTCAGATGTGCTGGCAGACAAAGTCCTGCGCACAGAATCTAATCCTGACCTTTACTCTCATTACTTCGAAGCTTTGCTGCAGGTACTGTTACCAGTCCTCTGGTCCTCTGACCCAGACTGGCCATGACAGAGATGGGCATATCCCAACTTTGCCTGGAGTAGAATCCAAAGAACTGCTATATTTCAGGGCCACACGAGGCTACTTTTCTGTTATGCATAGCGATAAGAGACACAAAGCAGGCTTCTGTCAGTCAACACATTGCTAACTTTCATACATGCGTCATGAACCAATAGGGTCATATGAGAGATTTAGTAAATAAATATCCTGATTGTGTGAAGAAAGCAAGAATTTCTGAGTCTGTTGTCATCTCTGATTGAGCATTATTGTTGACACATATTTTCTGAATTAATGTCTCCTAATTAAGATAGAAGACTGAGAAGGGTAGAGAGTTGAGGCAGGAAAAATGAACACTTTTTGTGTTTTCCCTCCTTTGTGGTTCCATCAATATCCGTAGAATGTGAGTTCCTACAATGCCTAAAGCAATGTTTGTGTAATGTGCAGTGCTGGGTTAAAAAGCAGAAAGGCATGGATGAAAAGACACATGATCAAAAATGGAAAGAATTTCTTCACCAAAAAGAAATAGACTATCTAAAATTTAATGCTCAAAGACAGTACTCTAGTAAAGATTTGTTTACTGTGTTCCAAGATCATTGATTTCCACATGAAAATGCATCATGAAAATATGTGAGAAAGCAATTTAATAATGCAGTTCAAGGAAGGGCTATTCTAACATGGTGCAATAGTGAGCTCCTTCTAATACGAAACCATAGTGATAGAATAATACATTCACCATAGGAAGCCATAAATGAGAATTAAATTTTGTGAGGCTGAATTATTGAATATATTATCTAATAATTAAATCAAGCCAGGTGTCCACTCTCGCTATCTTGTGTCATGACGACTATTATCTATTTTTTTAAAAAAAGATTGGTTTTGAAAAAACTCAAACATAAAGATTTCAAAATAAATTTTAGATTTTCTCTGCATTACTCTGTGTGTGGGTTTGTGTGTCTGTCTGGGTTTGAAATTTTAATTCAGCTGCTAGAGATTCTCCCTGTTATCAAGATTCTTTCCCTTACTACCTCCCATTAGATAACCTGTTAGTGTTGATGATGCTGCTGATGATATTTTTCCTATAGTAGAACAATCCCCACAACATTTTTAACTGCTTTGTAAATCAGGTGACCCATTATAAAACCCTAGCAGTTACAAATGAACAAGTCTGAGATAATTCTCAAGGCTGAAATTTCTGTGGGTTTCCAGATGATTGTAAAATAAAAAGAACACTCATGGAAATCTATTCATGTTATTGAAAATATCCCACTAATTCAGAACATCTTATTACAATCAGTACCATATATTGACAGCTGTGCTAAGCACTGTAATGACTTTATAACCTGTCTTATTTAATTTTCACCATAATGTCAAGAAGGGGGTAATATTATTGTCTCTGCTTTGCAGATGAAAAAATGACAAAGACTGGAAAGTTAATCATGTTACCCAATATTACATAACCTGCCAGTGGTAGAACTTGAACTCAAAACCAGGTTGCTCAGCTGCTAGAGCCTTCAGTATTTTTATTTATTGTGAGTTCCTGCCTCATTTAATTTATCCATTACAAGTACTGCCATTGACGTGACTATATTTGTTCTAGCTTCATGTTAACTTCTCTTTTCTTAAAAAAGAGTGTTTATTGTTGGCTGAAAGAGAGAGTCTCATATGTCATTACTGAGAGTGTAAATTAGACCATCTTTTCTGTAAAACAGTTTGGCAGTATGTATCAAAAGGCTTAAAAATTTATATTCTATTAGACTAAGGGATCTCACTTCTAAGAATTTATCTTAAGAAAAATTTTGGACAATAGTTAAGAATGTGTATTTGAGTACATTTATGGGGCACGTTTGGTAAATTAAAAAAATGGAAAGAATTTTAATCTCTAGCAATAAGTTGTTGATTATAAATGATGAAATTGGAATAAATGCCAACCATTAAAATAATAATTGAACTTTATTGACATGAAAATATGCTAACAACATATTAGTACCCCAAAAATGATCCTATGTTTATGTGTGTGTGCTGTGTGTGTGTGTGCGTGTGTGTGTGTGTGTGTGTGTGTGTGTGTATAAAATACCTGGAAGGTTAACTCTAAAATGTTAGTAGTGGTTGTCGCTGGGGGATGGGTTTAAGATGTTTTTACAACTCATCACATTTTCTAAATGTTTAACAGTAAATATATTTAATTATATAATGAGAAGGGAATGGTTACATCATTCAAATGAAAGAAATCATTGGACATTCTAACTGAAACCACCTGTGTTAGTTAAGTTAGGTTCAGCTACAAGGGACAAAAAGCCCAAAAATAAATAGCTTAGATAAGGTAGAATCCCATTCTCTCTCTTATAGAGTTGGACAAGGTCATTCAGGGTTGTATGGTTATCTGTGTTGCCACAGAGCCAGACTCTTTCTGTCTTTCTGCTCCACCTTGCCCAGCCTCCACAATCAAAGTTACCTTGTGGACTGAGATGGCTGCTGTAGCTCAAACCCTCACATCCATATTCCAGAGATCAGGAAGGAGAAATAGAAGAAGGAGAGGGTTTCTACATACATCCTATAGGCCAGTATGTATTTATATGGTCAAGATGAGCTTCACAAAAAGGATAAGAATTAGTCTTTTTTCTTGGTGGCCCAGTGGCCCCATAAAAATTCTCTTACTTTGGAAGACAGGGAAACAGACATAGAGGAACGACTGGCTGCCCCTGCTGCGCTTCCCCCAAGGATCTGAGTCTCTGAGGGTTCCTAGCTTCTGATAGCTAGACCAACTTCTACCTCAAAGATTTACTGTTGTATTAACCAGTCTAAATGCTGTTTTAAAATTTAGAGGACTAAAGAGACAATGAACATTTTGCATTTCCTTTACTTTATTTCATAAAAAGGCATGACTTTCAGAGAACACTTTTACTGACAATTAAATTGATTCAGTTGATTTTGGCCTACTGAAAAAAAAATAATTTAACAGAGAAAATTAGTCTGCTACCAATCAAAGCAAATATATGCCCCAGGGATCCTTTGTACCATGGTAAGAGGGTGTAGGGCTGTTACCGACAGAGGGTTTTTAACTAGTGACTAGCGGGATTGGTTTTGTCTTTTGACCTTAAAAGGAAATTCCCAGAATTTTGACAGGGCCTCTGAAAAAGCACTCTAACAGGTTTGCATTTCCACGGAAGTCTGTATTCTCAGAATGAGCCTATTCAGGAAGGATGTGCTTGATTCTACCACCAAGAATAGCTTTTAAAATACATTCTAAAGAGACTCAGAATCCTGTAAACGGACAGCTGAGATAAACAACCTGCAGTTGGCATTTTTGTCAAAGAATCTTTGTGTAAATGTGCACCTCAATTTTGTCATTTAAAAAAATACATATATGGCCTGTGAATTTCAGCACTCGTCTCCAACCACCTCACTTATTTTATAGAGGGCAAGTTATTGTCTGCAAACAATCTAGAGATTTGAAATTATGATTATAAATCCTAGGTATTGGGATCTTTGAGTCATCTCACTCATATTTCCATCCACAATTACCCTTTTGAACAGGGTCAGACTAACTAACATAAGGACTTAGAATGGGAAAGGAAATGTTTATGTGTGCAGAGCAGTGATCTCAGGCAGGAATGAAACAGCGAGTGCTTGTGGTTAGTATCTTTACTTAGAAAAATAACAATCCTTAATTTTACCCTACTTCATCACTTGCTCCACACACATATTCCTTAGGAACTGGAAAGAAAATGTATTAACATTAGTGGGAAAATACATGTAAGTGGGAAATGTCTTCCAGTTGGGTGTAATATTGACAGATAAGTAATTTTTGAATAAATAAAATATGCATTGGGATGATAACCTGGGCATCCAATCCGATGAATTTCATATTTTAGTAGGCCTATGGTATCTTGAATTTCATCACTTACAAGCCAAAAGAACCTAAATTCCCGTCATAAATATGTACATAAAATTTCTGTTGAGCAGATTAATTTCAGCCTAGTTAAAATAATTACACCGAGTCTATTAAGCGCTGTGTATGTCTCCTAGCACTAAAATAACACCAGTCTCTCTCTCCATGCCACATGCACGCTTGTTGTATTATTGATCCTGAGAACATTATTAGCTCAGTAAGAAATATCCACTAAATAAAAACAAAACTTTGCCACCTACAGTAAAAACACACCAGACACAATTCTTTAGAATATTAATTTTCATTTTTTCCCAAATCTAATAGATAATAATCAATGTAAAGGGGATAAAATACTGAAGTATTTCTCCTGCAAAGAAGAATAGTTGAGCAATTATATGCAAAGCATAGATGAGGTAGGAAGTGCCTGACACATAGCAAATACTCAATAAACTCAAGTTATTGTCATTGTTCTTGTTACTGTTATTATTCACTTACGTTTTTAGTGTTAAAATGAACATAATAGAAATGACTTATGTTCCAAATATAAATCCGTAGCAAGACAAATTCTTGATAACATAAAAGTATAGAAAGCTGGAGACATAAAGTGAGAGTTCTCAATGTTCCACGTTAAATATCTCTGACTCATCTCCCTCTTTGTCTTGAAGATGTTTCATGAAGATGCTGCTGGCGGTTGGCAGCTGGTAGCTGTGGATGTCAACAAGCCCCAGGGACGCGCCCCAGCCTGCCTCCAGGTGCAGTACAATGCCATTTTCAAAAATCACCCAGGAAAGGCTTTGAATGTTATTTTACACAAGGAAATACACAGCTCTTTAAAGTCCAGATTTGCCCAGATTTATGGTCCTGAAGTCAGAGATGGCAACTGACTTCATCCTGTATTCCCGGGACCTAGCATTTTTTAGCTACACAGTAGGGATGTAATAAATTTCTGATGAATGAATGTACACATGTAAGAGCATCTCAGCAGTATCCAACCGATGAAGAATTTTGTGGTTGTATTAAATCTTATAAAAATATTCTTTTACAGAGGCTTGACTTATTTAGGGGTGGACAGGCATGGTCATGATTCACTTAATTCAATGCCTCACTGAGTTCTTGGGAAGAAAAGGTTTTACTGCATAGCCTGTTTTTCTGCATTTGCAAACTCTCAGAGCAACATGATATAAAGGTGCTTCCTTAGCAAAGTGACAGACAGCAAACGCGAGGTGTGGGTTTGCAGGTGAAGCCTGAGATCCCGGAGAGATTCTCACAGTGAGTAGAAGATGGGCCTGTAGGTCCCCTCCCGTGAACTTTCTGGACTCATCTTCTGCTCCAAGCTTCTCATAAGTCCCGATAAACTCCCTCACCTCCTCTTCAGTGGCCCACACTGGCGTCTTCTCTTGCTTTGTTCCTCCTCCCTTCCCCCAGATATCAGGAACTCATTCAAAACAGTGTCACCTTAACAAGAACAGTGTCCCTAACATTCCATAGTGTTTCCCCTCCTTTTTAAGAGTGAAAAAAATCAAGCAGCCCACTCATGGAAACAGAGAACTGATTCTTCCTGCTGGAGAACTTTACTTTCTTTACTCTCTTTTGTTTTCAAGTGACAAATTTCCTTCTCCTAAGGGGTGGATTTTATAATTCTTCATAATCCACCCCCATAACTTGGGGAAGTGTTTATATCTACTTCAAGATGAGAACTTATCTCTTTTCTTTCCTTTGGATCTTCCTCCAGGTGGGGGCTTGTTGTGCATCTCAAGGATTGACACATGAGAAACAAAATTGTACTCTGAGCCACTACTGTGGGCTGGATTTATATGGCCATTTTATCGTATAGTTATTTGCTTCTTTTTGTTTCCAATGTTATTGAGGTATGATAAACAAATAAAAATTGCATATATTTAAGGTGTACAATGTGATGATTTGATATACATACCCACTGTAAATGATTACCACAACCAAGCTAATGAACACATCCATCACCTCACATAGTTATGTGTGTGTGTGGTGAGAACAGTTAAGTTCTACTCTCTTAGCAAATTTCAAGTATACAATACAGTTTTATTGACTACAGTTACCATGTTGTTCATTAGATCCCCAGGACTTAGCTATGACTATCTTATAACTCTGTGGTCCCCAACCCCTGGGCTGCGGACCAGTACCAGTCTGTGGCTGTTAAAAACCGGACCACACAGCAGGAATTGAGCTGCAGGTGAGTGAGTGAAGCTTCATGTGTATTTACAGCTGCTCCCCGTGGCTCACATCACTGCATAAACTCCGCCTCCTGTCATATTAGTGACAGCATTAGATTCTCGTAGGAGTGCAAACCCTACTGTAAACTGGGCTTGCGAGGGATCTAGGTTGTGCACTCCTTATGAAAATGTAATGCCTGATGATCTGAGGTGGAGCTGAGGCAGTGATGCTAGCTCTGGGGAGCGGCTGCAAATACAGATTATCATTAGCACAGAGGTCTGACTGCACAATAAATGTAATGTGCTTGAATCATCCTGAAACGATCCCCCGCCCCAGGTCTGTGGAAAAATTGGTTTTCATGAAACCAGTCCCTGGTGCCAGAAAGGTTGGGGACCTCTGTTATAACTGAAAGTTTGTATTCTTTGGTTAACATCTCATTTCAACCTTCCCTCCACCCCCATCTCTTGGCAACCACCATTCTGCTCTCTGCTTCTATGAGTTCTACTTCTTTAAATTCTACACATAAGCAAGATCATACAGTATTTGTCTTTCTGTATCTGGCTTATTTCACTTACCATGATATCCTCCAGGTTCATCTATAATGTTGCAAATGCCAGGATTTCCTTTTTTATAGCTGAATAATATTGCATTGTATGTATATACCATATTTTCTTTATCCATTTACCCATGAATAGATGCCTATTTACTTTCCTTGGCTATTGTGAACAATGCTGCAATTAACATGAGAGTACAGACATCTCTTTGAGATACTGATATCATTTCCTTTGAGTATATACCCAGAAATAAGATTGCTAGATCATAACGTCATTCTATTTTTAATTTTTTGAGAAACCACCATACTGTTTGCCATAGTAGCTATACTAATTTGCATTCCCACCAACAGTGTACAAGGGTTCCCTTTTATTCACATCTTTGCCAACACTTATCTTTTGTCTTTTTGTTCGTAGCTGTTCTAACAGAAATGAGGTGATAACTCATTGTGGTTTTAATTTTCATATCCATGACGATTAGTGATGGTGACCACCTTTTCACATACCTGCTGACCTTCTTGAGAGAAATGTCTACTCAGATGCTTTGCCCATTTTTTAATCAGGCTATTTGATTTTTTTGCTGTTGAGTTCTATGAGTTCCTTGTTTATTTTGGATTATTATACCCTTTTTAGAAATATGATTTTTCAAATATTTTCTCCCATTCTATAGGTTTCCTTTTTCATCTCGTTGATCGTTAGTTATTCGTTTCTATCAGTTAACAGGATAGAGGAGAAAAGAGGAAGAGTTTACAATGAATATTAAGAATGTTAAATATTATTGCGTGGCTCTCCTTCTATCTTATATGGTGACAATATGGTGGTATTATACAATTACTACAACTACCCCTACTACTATTATTACCACCAGTAGTAATAACAGTAACAACAATTATAGTACTAGCATCGTGTCTAAAGAGCACTTTCACTTATGTTATTCGTTAATCTATCAACTGATATTTACTGAGTGCCAACTGTGTGCTAGACACTAATATAGTTATGAAAAATCAAGCACAGTTCCCACCCTCATGGAGCTTACCATGTGTTTGAAGATGGAAGAAAAAAGATAGCATTGAACTAACAATCACAATTGTGAGGGAGATTTTGAAAGAAATGAAAGACATGATGGGAATGTATAATTTGGAGTCCTCTCTCTTTGTATGAGAACTCAGAAGGTTTTCATGAGGTGGTGAGTAATATCTAAGCCAAAACCAAGAGAATGAGGAAGAGAGTGACTAAGGATGAATTTCACTGCACCCCTGTGTTGTAGAAAGATTAGCATGTATTATCAGCCATTTGTAGAAGAGAAAGTGGGTATTCAGAGGATGCAAAAGAGTCTATACTTCAACCACATGGAGAAGCCAGGACTAGTGCTGGGTCATCTGGTTCCTAGTCCTGTGCTTTATCCAACTGAAGAAAAATATGCAAGGAATCATAAGCTCGTGAAAGAAATAAACCATCAGGGCTACTTTGAGTACCATATCAGAGTTGTATGGGACCTGGAATACAGTGCTTTAAAATCGATTAAGTGCTCATTAATAGATGTCTCAAGGTTGCAATCTGGAAATAGGAAGCCTCTTTATCACAAAGATTTGAGAATAGCAAGGAATAAATGGCAAGAAGAGTGTGATGACAAAACTGAGCAAGGAAATAGTAAAATAAAGGTTGGCATGGAGCGGGGCATAGATGTTGGGCTTCTAGTGTGTACATGTAGCATCTGAGAGACCTGTATATTAGACATGTGTTATGAATATAGCAGTGTGCTGGATAAGTTTTACAAATGGTGACTCATATAGTTAGAGACTAGGGAAGAAGGAGATCAGTTCATTATGAAGGAAGTTCTATTCAACTCAACTTCACAAGTTTGGTTCTAAATCCAGCATTCCAGAAGGAGCCAATATTCATGAAAGAGTATGGATGAAAACGGGTATGGCCAAGAGGTTGTCTATTTGTAGTGGGAAGGAACTGTGAATAGACAGGGAATGTATTTCCATGTCCAAACAAAAAAAATTAATTAAAAGAAAAGAATTAGATAAAAAATATATTTAAGAGAAAATGCTCAAGAAATACTTGATGGCTTATACTAACGATGAATGCCATCTAAATCTAAGTAACAGGAAAATTTCCATCTGCACCATCCATTCACTGTCTTGGACTGTAGTGATATCTTACCCCCAAGGACAAACAGTAGTACCTATCACTTTTTTTAATTATTAAAATGAGAAAAATGTGAATATGTTCTCATAAAAATGTTAATTATAGAAATAAAATAAAGAGGAAGAGTTTACTTTAACTCCTCTTTCAATATAGCCTCCCTCATTCCCGTTCCAAGAGATACCTTGGAGGTGAATGTTAAGCGTTGATTCTTCTCAGACCCCTGCATTTGCTCCTACATTTACATATGTTCTCTGAGATGAAAAAGCATTTCTCCAAGAGGTACTGCCATTTCACAGTGTTTCCTCTTCCTGCACCTCCTCCTTCAGAACTCAGCTCAAATGTCACTTGCATAAGGAAGTCTTCCTTATCCTCAAAAAATAAACTGGATACTTCTGTTTCATGTTTCCGTATCATCTAATACTTTTCTTTTGTGTCTGTCATAACTTATTAAGGTAAATTAAGGATGTAATTATTTACTTAATATCTGTTTCTCTAGCCAAAGGAAACTCCTTGACTGTAGACATTTAACTGGTCGTGGCCACTGTTGGAACCATGCAGTTGCTTAATTTATTTGTATTAAATGAGAGAACAATCCAGTGAAAGAATGACACAACACCTTCTTGGCTTACAAAAGTACTTATTTGATGTCTCACTTAGAAGATGCTCTATTTGTCCTCTTAGTCTTATCTCCAGAAACTAGAAATCAAATGAATTGTGGCAATAACATCCATTTCTATAAAAAAACATTTATTTTTATGTGCATGTCTAAAACAAGCTCTCCATTTGGAGTTTGTTTCTAGAAAGTACCTTGCAAAGGTTGCATGGCTTTGGATCACTCTAGATAGTATTCCCAGTACATCTCTTCTAAACCTCAGTGTCAGAGCCTCAACAAGACATAACTCTAACTTCCATTACATCTTGCTTCTTTCAGAATTCCTTTTATGCTGAAACTTTGCTGAATTTATTAATTCCAGGAGTCCCTTCAGGGAGTCTGTGGGGTTTTCTAGATGTAAAAACATATTGTCAGCAAAAAGCAATAGTTTGACTCCTTCTTTCCCAATTTGGATATGCTTTATTTCTTTCTCTTGCCTGATTGCTCTGGCTAGGACTTCCAGCACTGTGTTGAATAGAAGAGGTGACTGTGGACACCCTTGTGTTGTTCCAGTTCTTAGTGGGAATGCTTTCAACTTTTCCCCATTCGATATGATGTTGGCTGTGGGTTTTTTCATTTATGGCATTTATAATTTTGACATATGTTCCTTCTATGCCTGCTTTATTGAGGGTTTTTATCATGAAAGAGTGTCGAATTTTGTTGACTGTTTTTTCTTCATTTATTGAGATGATCACATGGTCTTTTTTTCCTTCTGTTTATGTGGTGAATCACATTTATTGATTTACGTATGTTGAACCATCCTTGCATCCCTGGGATGAAGCCCACTTGGTCATGGTGGATTATTTTTTTGATTTGCTGTTGAATTTGGTTTGCTACTATTTTATTGAGGATTTTTGCATCTATATTCATAAGGGATATTGGTCTGTAATTTTCTTTTTTTGTTGTGTCCTTTCCTGGCTTTGTTGTCAAGGTGATATTGGCGTCACAGAATGAGTTAGGGAGGATTCCCTCCTTCTTGATGTTATGGAATAATTCTGCAGTATAGATACCAACTCTTATTTGTAGGTCTGGTAAAATGCAGCTGTGAATCCATCTGGTCTGGAGCTTTTTTTTTTTGTTGGAAGATTTTTTTATTGCTGCTTCAATCTCATTGTTCATTATTTGTTCAGGAGTTCTGTTTCTTCCTGATTGAGTCTTGAGAGGTTGTGTGTTTCCAGGAATTTGTCCATTTCTTCCACATTTTCAAGTTTCTGTGTATAGAGATTTTCATAGCATTCACAGATGATATTTTTTTTATTTCTGATTGAGCATATTTGAGTCCTTTCTCTTCTATTCCTGGTTAGTCTAGCAAGAGGTCCATTGACTTTGTTATCTTTTCAAAGAACCAACTTTTTGTTTCACTGATCCTTTGAATTATTTTTTTAATTTTCTGTCTCATTTAGTTCTGCTCTGACCTTAGTTATTTCTTCTTTTCTGCTGGCTTTCGGTGTGGTTTGCTCTTCTTTTTGTAGTTCCTTGAGATGTGTCATTAGATTGTTAATTTTTTTATCTTTCTGGTTTTTTTAGTTTGCTCTTCTTTTTCTAGTTCCTTGAGATGTATCATTAGATTGTTAATTTTTGATCTCTCTGTTTTTTTAATGTAGGCATTTAAGGCTCAGTTTACAGAAGTCTCAGGTTACAAAATCAATGTACGTAAATCAGTAACATTCCTATACACCAATAACAGTCAAGCTGAGAGTCAAATCAAAAACTCAATACCACTCACAATAACTAAAGAGAAAAGAAAATACCTAGGAAGATACTTAATTAAGGAGGTGGAAGATCTCTACAAAGAGAACTATGAAACCCTGAGGAAAAATCACAGATGACAAAACAAACAAATGGGAAAACATATCATGCTCTTGGATCAGTAGAATCAACATTGTTAAAATGTCCATACTACCCAAAGTGATTTACAGATGCAATGCAATCCCCATCAAAATACTAACATCATATTTCACATATCTAGAAAAAATAATTCTATGCTTCATTTGTAACCAGAAAAGAACTTGAATAGCAATCTTAAGTAAAAAGAACAAATCTGGAGGTATCACATTATGAAACTTCAAACTATACTTCAAGGCAATAGTAACCAAAACAGCATGGCATTGGCATAAAAATAAAGACACAGACCAATCAAACAGAACATAGAACCCAGATATAAAACCATCCACATACAGCCAACTAATCTTTGACAAAGCAGACAATACACTAGGAAAAAGAATCCCTATTCAATAAATGGTGCTAGGAAAATTGGACAGCCACGTGTAGAAGATTGAAACAGAATCCATTTCTCTCACCACTCACAATAATTAATTCAAGACAGATAAAATATTTAAATGTAAGGCATGAAGCCATAAGAATTCTAGAAGAAAATATTGGAAAAACTCTTCTAGATATCCACCTAGGCAAAGAATTTATGAAGAAGACCCCAATGGCAATCACAGCAACAACAAATATAAATAAATGGGTCTTGATTAAATTAGAAAGCTACTATACAGCTAAAGAAATAATCAACAGCAAATAGACAACCTATAGAATAAGAGAAAATATTTGCAAGCTATATATCTGATAAAGGGCTAATAACTAGAGTCTACAAAGAATTCAAACAAATCAGCAAGGAAAAAACAAACAACTTATTAAAAAGTGAACAAAAGACATCAACAGAAGCTTCTCAAAAAAAGATAGACAAATGGCCGATAAATGTGAAAAAATGTTCATCACTAATTATTAGGGAAATGCAAATTAAAATCACAATGAGATACACCTTACCCCAGTTAGATTGGCTTTTACTAAAAAGTCAAAAAAAAAAAATAGATGCTGGCATGGATGCAGACAGAAAGGAATGCTTGTATGCTACTGGTGGGACTGCAAATTAGTACAACCTCAATGGAAAACAGTATGGAGATTCCTCAAAGAACTGAAAGTAGACCTACCATTTGATCCAGCAATCCCACTACTGGATATTTACCAAAAGGAAAAGAAGTCATTTTATCAAAAAGACACCTGCACTCAAATGTTCACTGCAGCACAATTTCATAGTTGCAAAGATGTGGAATCAACCCCAGTGCCCATCAATTCATGAGTGGATTAACAAAATGTGGTATATGTATACCATGGAATACTACTCAGCCATGAGGAAGGATGAATTAAAGCCTTTTGCAGCAATTTGTGTGAAACTGGACACTGTTATCCTAAGTGAAGTATCTAAAGAATGGAAAAACAAATACCACATGTGCTCACTATTAAACGAACTAACTGATGAGCACATGTGCACAGAGGGAAGTAAAACTCTGTGGAAATCAAGCAGGAACCGTGGAGGAGATGGGCAAAAACCTATCTAATGGGTACGATGAACACTATCTGGGTGATGGGCACACTTATAACCTGAACTCAAGCATAACAAAATCAATACATGTGATCAAAAACATTTGTAACCCCATAATATTTTGAAATTAAAAAAATGGAAAGGGCAGAGCTCTCACATCTGTAGATCAGAACCAACCAACGGCCCTCAATTCCCAGTGTGACTGTTAGAGCTGTATGTTCACAAATGTAACGTATCAGAGGAAATGTATTTCCTTCTACAAACAGACCTCCACACTGAAACATTCTTATTATCTGTTTGAAAACTAGTTAAATAAAGAGAAGAGATCTATCCCCAAAGATACTAAGGTGGTCAGTATGTCAGAATGAAGAGGAGAAAGATTGGCACATTGGGAAGAAATGTAAGTGCCGTGCCTTGGGTGAAATGCCATCCCGAATTGTCCCAAATTTCTAGTATCAATGAGTCCTGTAGCCTGCAATTTTTAATGAAGGTATATCTCTCTCTTAAAAGAAACAGAATTCCTTTTATATTCTTCAGCATGTGAAATAAATCTATGTTTAGAAAGATAGTGTTAGGAATAGTGTCATTGAAAGGAACACAAACTAATTCTATTTTAACAAAAAGGTAGAGTTTATTGTAATGAAACATTTGAACAACTAATTAAATTGAGTTGGTAATTTTGCAATTGTTGAAATACATTAGAAAAAATAAGATATCAATAATATCTGAGAGATGGCAAACTGGTGGCTCAGAGTCCCTTTTTGACTATTAGGAATTGTTGGTTTCGTTCTTAGAGTGGAAGTTTGTTTTTGAA
>CM052445.1:55643475-55661977 GCA_028533085.1 Varecia variegata | reverse complement strand
AGTAAGTGCTAATGCACAAGTGTTTTCCAAGCCTCTGCTTGCTTCACTTTTGCTACCATCTCACTGACCAAAACAACCTGCACAGCTGAGTCCAGAGTCAGCATGGAGGGTGCTGCCAAGGGTGTGCATACAGGGAGGTGGATTCAACTGGAGGCCACTAGGCTGTTCCACACAGGCTGAGAGAAATTTGAAAATCACTGGCTTAATCTAATAATCAATCCCACTTAGTGGTGTTTCTTTTCCTCTAGGCATGTATTTCTTTTTGTTAAAATCTGGTTTGTGTTGTAGAGTCAGGAACTGGTGATTGAAAAATATTAATAATAATAATAAATATTTGTTTGTCAATTTAGAACTTGACATCTAGCCTTACTCTTACAGAGGCAAAAGGCCAAGAGATAAAAGGATCTTCTGAAAACCCACTTTCTTCTTCCAACACTTTGACTTCCGGGTGTCCGGATTCCCTTACTCAGCTTTCTATTCCAAGAAAGAGAGCAAACCACTGTTAAGGTGTGACAGCTGGCAGGGCGTACATGGACCTCATAGATTCTTGTTGCCTTTGTTGGGAGTTATGTGTGGATTTTCTTCTGTCCTGGCTCACTAAGGACATGCCAAGGACAGACAGATTGAAAAGGCAGAGTCTCTAAGGACATCCATTGATTCTGTCTTCAGTATTGATAGAAGTATGTTACACTTTAATACAAATTATTTATATTGGACAGAATTGTTTTGTATATCAATTGTAGAAGTAATGAATATCCTGATATCTTCTAAAGAACAGAAGCCAAAGATGTACCACTTGCAAATCGGAGATTTATTTTAGGTTTTATGCATTTAGTCTTTTACATTGTGTTCTTGTTCTTATACTCATGGCTCATATGAAAGATGCTTTCTGAGAATTTCATCTTGTAGTTGCATTGTTCTCCAAATATGCTTATTTTTGAAATACAATTAAAACACAACTTTTAGTATGTGGCTGATGCAATGTTCAGTGGGTAAAACTTTTTTTTTTACTAAGATAGGTTATTTTATTTGCCTAAGCAGTAATATAAAGAAAGATTTTATTTCTGAGCTGTACATTATCCTAATTTATATTTATGTGACCTCCAAGGCCAAAAGTTTGGTTTTTTGGATGTTTGTCTACAAACTTCAGAATTTTTAAGGCACTGTTTCATAGGAAAAATTATTGGAGAAATAATAGAATAAATAACAAAAATAGAAAGATACCCTGTAAAGTACTTAAACATATATACCATAAAAAAAGAGATAGCTTTAGACCTTTTTGAAAGTCTGTAAATTTTCATGGTCCATCTCATAATTAGTTATCTCTTCCACTTGAGTTCTCATGTTATACCTTCCTACCCTTGCCATAAACAACTATTTCCCAACACAGAAATAATAGTAAAAGTTGTGAAGTACAAGATGCCTGCTATGGGCTAGACTTTCTACTAAATAGTCTCATTTGTATACATGTTACAACCTAGAGATGTATATGTTATCATACCCATTTCCTATATGAGAAAACTGAGTCACAGAGGGGTCAAATTAGGCCCACAGAACCAAGATTTGGCTTCAGCTTGGCCTGTCCTCGAAATTGGCATTTCATTACATCATGGCAATCTTACACTTTTCTATAAAGAACAGATTATCTTCAGCTTTCAAATACAGGGTTCATGTACTTATACCTTCTATTCAACCACAAACTCTTGGTTAGGAAGCTGCTTCTCATTCTTTTTTAATATATAGAGCAGTATCAGATGAATTTTGACAGCCTAATAGAAGGCAAGAGAGCACCTGCTTTGGACTCAGAACATCTGAGACTACTTCCTGTGAGCTTAGAAATCTGCTTATGTTTTCTAAGCCTGTTTCTCCATAAGTAAAAGAGGATGCAGAAGTACCTCAATCTCACAGGTCTTTGAGAATTAAATGGTGTTATTACATCACCATGCAATATGCATGGAATGAAGCATGGCACAAACTAAACACTCAAAGAAACATCAGCTCGTATTTTGATAATATGTCACGTTGGTGTCCATTTTAATTGTATGAGGAGCCCTACCCATGTTTGGTGTAGACTTCACAGTCTCTTGAGAGCTTTCCTTTCACAGTGGCATTCAGAACTAATGTATTAATAAATAAAAGTGACCTTTCTTGCTTTTCTGCCTGAGGATGGACTCAGGACCATTGTTCCAGACCCGTTGTCTTATCTTACTTTCTGACACAAAGCAAGATGAAAGCTTTGTTTGCTGTCATAAATTTTGTAGTGATAGTAATACATTTTACAGAGACCTCTAATGGCAAGTCACCTTGTGTGTAACCCTCTGGTTAGGGAGAATTGTTTTGTACTGGGCACTCGTTTACAACCATGTTTTTAGGAGAAGATTTGAGCTGATGTCTGTCAAAATCACTGACAGTGCTGTATTAGTTTCCTATTGCTGCTATAACAAATTACCATAAACTTAGTGACTCCAAACAATAAAAATTTATTATTTTATAGTTCTGCTGTCACAGGTCCAAAATGGGTTTTCATAGGCTACAAGCAAGGTATCAGCAAGACTGCATTACTTTTGGAGACTCTAGGAAAGAAACAGTTTCTTTGCCTTTTCCAGGCCACCTGAATTCCTTCGCTTTATGAAAGAGTCTGTAAGAGTGCCTTCATAATGCCCCCAAATGGTTGAAAAACTAACACAGGCTTTTGTCTTTATGAAGCCAAACTGTTTTCATTGATTTTTTTTGAAAGAAAGAAAACACGTTTTATGATCGAATAAGCATTAAATCAGACATTTTATGATCGAATAAGCATTAAATCAGACTGTGATACACTTCACAGGCAATCCACTGAGAGTACAAGGACAGAAAGAAATCTCATCATTTATAAAGCCAGGCAGATATAATCCATTACGTACATGTTTTCAAAACAAATGATATGGTTTAGTCGATTTTTGATCTTGGAGTTGGGTGATGGTGGTGGGAAGGTTGGCAGCCATTTTTGTGTTGGTGTATCATAATATATTAAAATATTCAGACAATATTTGTCATATTCTATTTTAGTCATTACAGACTTTTAAAATCATGAAATTGTGAAGTTGCAAATAATTTCATAGGTCACCCAATTTAACCTACTATTAAGGAGTATCCTCTATAACAGTGCTTCTCAAAGTTTAATATGTACTTGAATCACCTGGGACCATATTAAAGATACAGATTCTGACTTCATAGCTCTGGGATGGAACCTGAGTTCCTGAATTTCTAATAAGCTTCCAGGATGCTGCTGGTCCAGGGACCACACTTTGATTAGCAAGACTGTAAAGCATTCCTGACAGATATTGCTGCCTTGGGGATGATTCTATTATAGTCTCTTTGTATTTTGGTAATACCAACTGTCACATATATGAATAAGTAGTTTTTTTTTGTTTGTTTGTTTGTTTTTGAGACAGAGTGTCACTCTGTTGCCTGGGCTAGAGTGCCGTGGCATCAGCCTAGCTCACAGCAACCTCAAACTCCTGGGCTCAAGTGATCCTCCTGCCTCAGCCTCCTGAGTAGCTGGGATTACAGGCATGCACCACCATGCCCGGCTAATTTTTCTATATATATTTTTAGCAGTCCATATAATTTCCTTCTATTTTTAGTAGAGATGGGGTCTCGCTCTTGCTCAGGCTGGTCTCGAACTCCTGAGCTCAAATGATCCTCCCGCCTTGGCCTCCCAAAGTGCTAGGATTATAGGTATGAGCCACTGCGCCCAGCCAGTAGTTTTTGAATCAATGCCAAACTAATGACAAATCCAAAATTTGTCTTATTTTTTAAAGATGCAAACCAAAATGACATTGCAATTGAAGAAACTTTAAAAAATTGAAGAGCCTTATATAAAATATATATAAATAAAAAATACACACATATGCATATATGTACATATATATGTACACACACAACTCTCCCTATATATATGCATCTGTCTTTATAAATAGGTAGATAGATTCTACATCCATATTAAATAATGCAATTATAGAAAACCTCATTGTATAATATTTTACAGTACTGATTCATATTTAACATTTTCCTTTATATTAATGTTTATTAGAAAATAAAAATTGAAGGTTGCAAATTTGGACTGAACTATTTAGATATAGGCATGAGTATAAATGTCCTGTCAACAGGTCTTTTACGTTAAGGAAGCCAATAGCCAGTTCCAGACACTGGCTCAGTTGCATTGAGTTGAAGTGGTCCATGCCGCTAGGTCTAATTTAAAACTAGAGTTACTGATTTTAATATTTAAATTTAGCTACTGCACATACTTATCACCTTAATTTTTATTTAATATTTGAAAGTTATTACTTGGGAGAAAGTCAGCCAAGCAATGATGATTATAGTGTATCAAAATCCATTGTAAGTGATTATTTTAATGACTCTGCACCAACAGGGACACGTAGACATTCAGACAAAAAACAACCTAATTATAATGACAGCACCAAAGTGAAGCTGTGACAGTTACAAAACCAATTTAAAAGTTTTTTGACAGCCATGGCTAAAAGCTTTGTTTGGCCCTTCCAGTAATAACAGTTTACTTAAGACGTAAATCCACAGCTAAGGAAAATAGAAAGAGAAAGTTGTGGCTTTTCTGTCATGCAGATGAAACGGAAATTAGTTGAAATGTTTTTAACAGAACATTATGTTGAAAAGAATATGGAAAAGGAATAATAGTTATGGAATTTAACTCTCACAATGCAAGAAAGACTAAATAACAATAAAAATTCTAAAGAGAATAGGAACTTGCCAACTGATTTGCTTATCTATGTTATGAAGGTCAGTAGTTCCTGCAAGTAAATCGATGTGCATGTAAACATGTTGATTGGCAGTTCTGGAATTTGGAATTGCCTATAAAATAAAGTCAAAGACAATGGATATAAGAATGCATCAATAGTCATGGTGACAGGAAGCCTTACTAAAAATCTGCTTTTCAAATGGCTCTGACAATTCTCAAATTATTTGACCCTTATCACTTATGTTTATCCCATTTGGTTCTGGACCTAGTCTGATATGCAACATAATTAATTCTTTGCCCTTGGGCTATTATTTTCTCATTCTTGAACAGAAAATTGCTTGATTCACAGAACTGTATTTTATTTTTACTGCAAACCTTTATAGAATGCTTATAAGGTGCAATCACTGTTCTAAGCACTTTACAAATACTGACTCATTTCAAATTGATAACCCTTTGGAGTGGATACCTTTATCTCCACTTTACTGATGAGAAAACTGAGGCACAGAGAGGTTTAAGTAACTTGTCCAGGGCCACGAAGCTGGTAAGTGGTGGGGTTTCAGCTCCAGGCACTTGGGCCCAGAGCCCTTGATGTTAATGAGGACTGCAGGGTAAGGAAGACCCCGTGAGACACATACATAGATGCGTAGAGATGGGCAGTGCTCAGAGGAGGCTGTCCTTGTCCTCTCATCCCATTTTCAGGCTGTGCTTTAGTTAGGCTCTTGTAGTTGCAAAGACTGAAGAATTCTCAGGTCAGATCAACCAGTAAGGAAGTATATCCATGAGTAGAGAGAAACGAGACCTCGGAAAGAGGATGTGTGATAGCGCCGGTCCCTGGGCAGTTGGCACCAAGGGATTTTGTGGCTCAGTGCCTTATTGTTAGTGGCTCAGTTCCTTTCAATAGGTCAACCTCTCTCTCCTCCTGCTGCCCAGAACCTGCAGCCTCTACTCTCTCCATTTAGGTATTCCCTACCCCACAGTGGGCATCGGGCTCCAGAATGGACTTTAAATGGACTTGGGTACAGAGCCTGGTTCTACTGTGTACTTGCTGTGTGACCTTGGAAAATGGCACAGTCTCTGAACTCTCTGTGAAATGTGATATATATCCCACCATGTAGGGCTGTGGTGGTGAAGATTAAAAGAGATAAAATAGCATGCATATAATATGGCCTGGAACATAGTATGCATTCAGTACATGGTAGCTATTAGAATAATATTCATTATTTAATGCAAAATTTAATTATTTCCATCTCAGTGTGGGCAGTAGACTTGGAGAGGACTTGGGTTCAAATACTGGGTCCATCTTCAATGTTTGTGTTACAGTGGGCAAGTGATTTAATTTCTTTGAGCCTCAGTTTCCTTATCTATAAAATTAGAATAACTTCCTAGGATTGTTATGAGCTAATTTATGTAAAGCACCTAGAACAATGCTAGGCACATAGTAAGTACAATATAGTTGATAGTTGTTACTAGCTGTAGTATAATGTTCAACAAATATTTATGGAAGTGATAAGTAAGAAAATAAATAAGTCTTAGGTTTTCCCCACTTTGGCAGTTGTATGATCATCTCTAAAATGTTTTAATCCACAGTTTTCTGTCAACACAGAATAAAACAATACTTGTTTTGTCTGAAGAGCTTTTTAAAAATCATTGCTGCATACAGTTAGCCAATAAAAGTTAAGGTGCAAGCTATACACAAATTAAATGAAATATAATTCCATATTTAACCAAAAGTCTCATATTTTTAGCTGCCTACAAGAAAGATTTCTTTGCTCACACTCTTCAGCAGTAAAGGACATTGAGTAATTTATCTTTGAAGCCCGGTTTTGCAAAGCAGCATATCACAAAGGCACTGTTGACCAGGGTCTAAGCATGCTAGTTAAATTTATTCATGAGGTTTATTTCTTTGTTAAGTGTTTATCTGTTTTGCCTCCTCAGAAAATGATGCGGTCGTCCGTTTTCCACATGTTTATCCTGAGCATGGTGACCGTGGACGTGATAGTAGCTGCCAGCAACTACTACAAAGGAGAGAACTTCCGAAGGCAATACGACGAGTTCTACCTTGCAGAGGTGAGCAGCTCAATAGCGTGCTAATCACTTTTCATGGTGAAGGTGAACCTGGGATAGTGTCTTTTATAGATGTGAAAATTAATTTGTTTATTAATTACTTGACTTCCACGAAAACTAAATGGTCTGCTGCTTAAGTGTTTCCTCTGGTCACTGGGTTGCCTGATTCATTTCCTGTCACCATGGGCCTGAGTAATCTTCCTCACAGTATGTCGCGTTGCCAAGGTAACCCTTTTTCCCTGGGTCTTATTCTTGTGATCTTGCTGTTTTCCTATCCACCTCTTATTTTCTCTCTCTTTCTCATATTGCATTAGCTTGTTTCCTACTAAATGTAATCAAGCACTGATTCAGAAGATTGTAAATAAGCAAGTCAGCTCAACAATACCTAGAAGGGGGCTGGAGGGAAACTTAGAGGGATAATCTAATAATTACTGCACTTAGGAACAGGTGTTAACAACCTGCAATAAAGATTCCAAATCAGTAGCAGATAGGTTTAGCCATTAGGTAAGCCTCTCTCTAGCATCCTACATACCATATGAGAGTTTTAGAATAGTGCTTCTCATTGATTGTGTAAAATTGTTAATATTTGATTCTTACTATTTTTAATGATTTCCAGAAACCAGTTTATTTCAATGTGAAAAAAATTATATCTAAAATATATATTAGAATTCAGTGGTTATATATATATTTATGAAAAAATTGATTGACATACAGAAGATCATTCATCATGTAAGTGAGGTATACATATACAGCTGTGCTATACTGCAATAAACCCCATATGTGAAAAATTAAAATTAAAAGGCATAAAATCACAATTTGATTATATTTATTACAAAAGCATTTTTCACATAAAATATCAATATTTCAAATATATCAAAATATTCTCTCAGTGCATTTAAAAATGGATTTGATTAATTAATTAAAATTCGATCTACCTGCACACAAACTTTTCTGAAAAAGAATTGATTATATATATACCTATTCGGTATAAACATCTCTGTAGAAAACTTTTAAGTAGTCACTTACGAATTCTTCTCTTCATAGAGGTTTGTTTTCTGGAACAAAATATGATTAATACTAACCTTTTACTGAAGTACAGTCTCTGTGACACAACGCTTGCCTAATAACTACCCGATATGTTGTGGAGCTGGCAGTCTAGCCAGAATACACAGTAAACAAGATGATTGTTATGCTGTGGAGAACTAATGACAAGGACTCATGAAGAAATTACATCCAGCCCAACACCTAAAAAATAGGTATAATGTTGCTGAAAATATAGCACACAAAGAATGGGTTGTCATTAAAAGCAGAGGGAAACCTGGACCAATAGTAATATTTGCAGGTGGATTTCTGACACGGGGATAGGACATTGAAGGAGTCCCCATTGAGTGATTCCTGTGTTCCTGTGACGTAGGAAACACAGACTGCATCCAGTCTGATGATGAGACAGACATGGAAAGCTGGAGTAGAAAGAGAAGAGGGAAAAGGTACTGCGGAGTAAGCAAAAAATTAATTAAACATCCAGCACATGCAACACTAAAGGTCCAGCTGGATTTGGAGATTACAAATTTATGATGATACCAATTTAGACAGATATGTGACTTTTTAGGCCTTGTATAAGAAGGAGAAAAGGGAGTATTTAAGTGAATACACTTGAGGGTTGTTTTTAGGTGGGTGGAGCTGAGAAAAAAAGGAATAAAGGAATATGGGTGACTAGCAGAGGAGTTGAAATAATAACCCTGTGGTCTCGGCTGGATGTAAAAAGAATAGAAACTAAGAGGAGAATGAAAGAGCAAAAGGGCAGGATTAAAGATATCCATATGGTCAAAGAACAAGTATGGTTGAAATGATGGAATAAGAGAGCTAGAAGGTAAGTTTGTGGTTAGAGTGGGATCCAGGATTTTACAGTTTCAGAGTAATTCTGAATAATGATATACAAAATCTAGGATGTCATATGGATGTGGGTGGCTTAAACATATTGCTGAAGTCAAGGCAAAAATGGAAAGGATTGTCCAAGCTAAGGTGCTGGCTGACTCTTCACATGGACAGTGAGGTCATTCAGAGCGAGGCCAGTTCTTGGAGAGAAGGGTAGAGTTGGGGAGCAAAGTCAAGGGGCATGTGAGAGTGACTAATGGACAGATTGGTAGAAGGCAGCCCCAGGGGAGTGGGTAAGGGAGTGTTTTAACCTCACCGAATACATCTCAAAGGAGTGTCAGAGAGTAATGGATGGGGCATCTCTTCCTCATCCTCTCATTGTGCTACATGGGGCATCAGAGCATGAACAGACCCCTCTGGAAAGGGCTGTGGGGGAAACTCATGCTTTCGGAAGACAATTGGTTGAAGCACATATATAGGAAGCAGATTCTGTGAAGGGAGATGGAGAATGTAGAGGAACTTGTTTAACGTAGAGGAGACCCAAAGCTTAGTTAAAGGTTCTGGGTAGAGAGAGGTGGGAAGACAGGTGAGGTGAAAGAATTATACAAGAGTATTAGAGTCAGAGGTTAAAGGCTGGTGACAAAAAATGCTGAGGAATGCAAACAGAAATGAGCACAGGTGATTAGGATTATTCTAATCTCTCTGGGAGAGGTAATGTGTATCTGACATTAGAAATCACATTGATATTCACAAGGGATATTGGTCTGTAGTTTTCTTTTTTTGTTGCATCCTTTCCTGGTTTCGGTATCAAAGTTATGTTGGCTTGATAAAATGTGTTGGAGAGAATTCTGCCCTTCTCGATGTTGGAGAATAATTTTTGTAGGATGGGCACCAGGTCTTCTTTGTAGGTGTGGTAAAATTCGGGTGTGAACCCATCTGGTCCGGGGCTTTTCTTTTTGGGAACGTTTTTTATTGCTGTTTTGATTTCAGTTCTTGATATTGGTCTATTCAGGAATTCTATTTCTTCCTGGTTGAGCCTAGGGAGGCTGTGTGTTTCTAAACATTTGTCCATTTCCTCCACATTTTCCAGTTTGTGTGCATAAAGGTTTTTGTAGAATTCATAGATGATATCTTGTATCTCTGTGGCATCAGTTGTGATTTCTCCTTTCCTGTTCCTGATGGAGGTTATTAGAGATTTTTCTTTTCTGCTCTTGGTTAGTCTAACCAGAGGTGTGTCTATTTTTTTTTTATCTTTTCAAAGAACCAACTTTTTGTTTTATTAATCTCCCATATGGTTTTTTTATTGTCCATTTCATTTAGTTCTGATTTGATCTTATTAATTTCTCTCCTTCTGCCGGATTTGGGGTCAGTCTGTTCTTTTTTCTCCAGCCCAGAGGGGCTGCTAGGACATACTAAACCAGTGCTGTAGAACAAGTGAATAGGCCATCTACACTGGGAACAAAAAGGAAGGGAATTCTTTAGTAAATTTTACCTAATTTTTTCACATACAAAATTGGCCTCTTTCCTAATGTGTTCATGTATATTAGATGATTTATCATCACACTGTAAGAAATTCCAACAAAATGTCAAACAAGTTAACACTACGGAGTTCACTGATTACTCTTTAAGTGCATTGGTAGAGTCCAGTGTAGTTGATAAATCCTTGACATTTTTTGTGTGTGTATAATATTAAAAATAAAAATATCCTCAACAACAGAGAGACAGGATTGTACAGTAGAATCCAGTATGTATTATGCATCCAATAATTGTCATCCCTTTCCCAAACCACTAAAAGTAAATTTGGTTTTAATGAACCAGGTAGTGAGATAAGTTTTAGAGATCTAATTTACAGTGTGGTACCTATACCTGACCACGTGTACTTAAAACTTTCCAAGAGTGTAGATATTATGTTAAGTGTTTTTACCTTACCAAATAATAATAATAAAAATAGAGGGGGCAGGAGAAAACTTTGGGAGGTGATGGATATGTCTATGGTATTGATGGTAATGGTTTCGCAGGTGTATCCTTATTCCCAAACTCATTAAGTTGACATGTTACATAAATACAGCTTTTAACGTGTCAATCATACCTCAATAAAGTGGTAAATAAATGAACTAACTAAATAACTGACTCTTTGAAATCCTGGAAGGAAAATAAGTAAATAAACTAGATAGTGATTATTTAGTTCACTTAACCTTGTTGACCATATCAGTTTATTCTTGAATTACTTAAGCATTCAGAATTTGTTCTACTTCCTTGATTGATTTTGGGTGTTTGAGTTTCCCAAAGTAGGTTTGGTTTTTATTCAAATTACACTTTCATTTCTCTTTGTGTTGGAGACTTATACATGAGCCAAACTGATTTGTTTCAAAGGAGTATGGATAAATAATTTTATTTAAACTTACATTTTAATGAAATGCTCTCTTTTTATAAAGTTTATAAAGATGGCTTGAGTGTAGGCCAGGGATCAACAAACTTTTTCTTCAAGAGCCAGAGAGTAAACATTTTAGGCTTGTGGACCATCTTTCTCTGCCTCAACTACTCCACTCTGCCATTGCTGTGCAAAAATGAGTGTGATCTCAGTATGGTTGTTTTTCAATAAATCTTTATTTACAAAAATAAGCTGTGGGCTGGATTTTTGTTTAAGCCATAGAAACAGAGAGCATGGTCAACTCACATTCTCATGTGTTAAATCCAAACATATTAATATGTAATAATTAAAATGGTTCCAATAATAATTACCATTTTTTGGAGAGCCTATTATGTGCCAAGTACCTTAAAGAAATTCATTGTCTCATTTAACCCTCAAAACAGCTATAATAATAGCAGTTCAAGTTTGTGGATTATAATGATGCAGTAATTAAGGCAATAGCATTATGTAACATTCTGGAAAGTTTATTTTTAAAATAGATCACAATAGGTCGTGAGCTTTTAAAGAAGTAATTTTCTACATATTCTAGAATAAATTATTTAGGAAATCTAAAATAAACTACTATACCCATTAGGAGTCAACTCAAAGTCTAAAAACCATCCTTTAAGAATAAATTAAGCTGCTTAGCTTCTGTTGTGAAGCTGGGGGCTTGTTTTGTTACTTTGGATTAATTAACCTAAATTTAGAATTACTTAAAAAAACAGGAAAATTTTTCTTTACTTTCTAGCCTATGCAAAAACATAAAAAGGTAAAGATTGATCTTCCTCTGTAAGAATTTTAATTTTTCGTTTTGATCTAAGAGAACATATTATTATCGCACATAAAATTATATTTTTCAATGAACACAATTACATTTTAAAATGTACATTCTTGTGTTCTTATAATAAATAATAAAATTTGAACAATAATTTTCTTATTATCAATGTATATAAATATATATGTACATAAGGGTGTACATTTAAGAAAATCCATCAGCACTGTGCATTGTTATGCACAGATTAGCAATGTTAACAAAATTTATCTTTTAAGAAACTCACAGACTGATACTAGAGATAAAACAAGGAAGCAAGCCATTCTAACCGAGAAGCCAACTGTTTTATTCCCCAAGGTTAGCTCTGTTTGTCCTGCTAGCATTACCCCCAGGTTCTCTGATTTCCTCTGGACCTACCTGAAGGGGTAGCTGAGCCCTCTTGCAAATCCTAGTGTGAAGTTTTAATGAGCATCATTACATTTACTAATGAAGCCAGAGAGGAGAGAGAAGAGAATTCTGTGCCACATACCTCACAGTAAATTAACTAAAGCTCCCCTTTCTTCCAAGTCTGTCTTTACCTCCTTCCCAGTCCACTCCAACTTGTCATCCAGACAGGCAGGCTCTTCCCTTTCCACCTGTGCATAGCAATTCCACTCCACCAACCCCCGGACTTGCATTTCCCACTTGCTCTTTGCTCGGCAAAACGAAAGGTCCTGCTTAATTAAGAGGATCTAAGTTCCTCAGAAAGTAAATTAGTCATCATTCACTGTTACTTGAGCCTTTTTGGTGCCCCACACTAAGTATTTCTTTCAAATACATTCAGAATCTCCCTGCAGAGATTTCCCATGAACATATAAGATTCTTCATCTCCTTCCATTTATAAAGACAGAGCAGAAAGGAAGGAGTACCTAATACCGTCTGTACACATCAATTGTGCTTGGTGATGGGAAATCAGAAGCGAATAAAGTAAAAAAATACATGGCCATAGATTTGTGACTCCAGGGACTTCTTTCTACTTTTATGAGTTGTAGTTCTATGAGACTCTTAAGGAATTATCTGGTATAATCCTGGAGGAGGTTTAGATCTAAAATTTATAGGAACTAAGTGATTTATTAAAGAAATTTTAGTGGATCTAGAGTAAAAAACTAAGAACAATTCCCAAGTCAGTGTGTGTCTCAATGCATCACACCTATACAAGCAATTTTAGTTATCAAATCCATGTTTCCAATAGATGTAGAAATCATTCTCTGTTGCAGTAGAGAGCTAAAATATTTATTAAGTCATCTTGTAGAGGGGATGAGTCACAATCTGCTGAAGGTGCTAGATCTTTGAGAGAACTTGTAGTTTGAGAGACTTAGTGTTGTTTCTAAAAGGGATTATTGGCCAAGTAAAAAGGTGCAAAGACTAAATTAATCTTACATTAATAATATTTGGGCAGGGTTAGATTTATGTCAGGTACCTAGGATGTCAAAAGCAACCATTAGCCTGAATGTGTTAATATGGTTATTTTGCCAGATTTTTTCCTATAGTTCTTTCTTTAGTTTTCCTTTTATTCAAAGTTCCTATACTTTGAAAATCTGTGACTTTTCTTTTTTTTACTTCTTTCTTAATTATCAAGTATTTCATAAATTCAGCATGTAGAGAAAATGGTATAATCTATATTTGCATGTCCACCACCCAGCTTTTAAAAAATTAATAGTTTCTCATGTTTAGTTCAGATGTTTAGTTTCATGTTTAGTTCAGAAATAAAACATCATGAGTAGAAGTTCCCTGGGTACCACTTCGGGATCTCATTCTTCTCCCTAATGTACAGAGAACCACATTCATCAACTCAATGCATGTTTTATAACAGTATAAAGTATCTATATGCGACTTGGTTTTCTCTTTCACTCATCATTATGTTTGGGAAATAAATTCATGTTGATATATGTTTATTTATCCTGTATGTGAATATAAGGGCAGTGGATAGTTCAATTGCTTTGAACATATGCCTGGACTTAAAATTGCTAGATTGTAGGATATGATTAAATTGAAATTCACTAGATATTGCTAAATTGCACTTCAAAGTGGTTATATCAATTTACATTTCTACCAGGACATATGAGCAGCTCTATTTAATGCTAAATTTTTTGTGTGTTCAAGATTTTCAGTTTTCATCAGTCTGATATAAATAATCATTATAGTTTAAATACATATTTTTGATAGAAGTTTGACTTTTTTTTCATATTGTTGGTTCTGGGTTTCCTTCTCTGTGAATTTGCCTGTTTGATCTGGACCCTAATTGTTTTTCAGTTATCTGGTAACAGGCAGTGCAAACACCTCCCAGCCTGCAGCTTGTCTTTGAACTGTTATTTGCTGTAGTTTTACAAGTAATTAGTTTTAATCTTGTAAGATTTAGTGCTCTTTAATTTCTGGCTTGGTGCTCTTTGAGTTTTATCTATACCAGAGTCGTCAAAGACATTCTCCTCAATTAAAGTCTAAGAGTTTTAAGTTTGTGATTTTTTCTATTTCAGTCTCCAATACGTTTGGAATGAGATAAGAAGTCCAATTTTTTCCCATATGTAAACACTGTCCTTCTAAGATTCGTTGAAAAGTTCACCCTTTCCTCACATCTGGAGGGCCACCTCTGTCATGTGTCAGGCTTGCACATGTGCACGATTCTGTTTCTAGACACCTTGGTCTATGTGTCTAGATGTCTAAACTTTAGCCGATAAAATATTGTCATAAGTGCTATCCTTTATAATGAACCTTTTTATCTCTTAGGGCAAGCTCCCTGATACTGGTATTCTCCAGATTTGCTTTACCTGTTCTTGGCCTTGCCATGTCTGCTCTACCTTATGAAAATTTAACCAGTTTTACTAATGAGATTTAATTAATGTTAAGGACTTTTCTATTCAGGTTATTCAGGTCTTCTTTAATTAGTTTTTCAATAATCCTTTGTAATTTCCTCCAAAGGTCTTACACACCTTTTGTTAGATTTCTTTTTTTTGTATCTATCCTACAGTTTCTTTTAGGAATGGTAATTTCAATTTAATTTTTATTGATTGTTGGTGACATAGGAATGATAATGACTTTTTGTTGACCTCATTCATATCCAGCAACTTTACTACAATTTCTTGTTGGTGATAATTTGTCTATAGATTTGCTTGGAATTTCTGTGTAGATAATAATTTCATCTTAAATTAAGGTTTTGTTTCTCCTTTTCTAATTATATTTCTTTTTTCTTTCTTCTTTTATTGTCCTGGCTTGGGTCTTAATAAAATGTTGAATAGAAGCAGTGACAGTGGACCTGCTGGGCTTGTTTCTGTCTGTTGACATGAATGCTTATCATTTTGCCATTAATTTGTTTGTAGGTTTTTATAGATCCCTTTTATAATGTTAATAAAGTTCACTTCTATTTCTAGATTGCTAAGAGCTTTTCTCATGATGAGTTGTTTTTATCCAGTGCTCTTCTACATCTATTAAGCTGACTACACAGATCTTTAATTTCCTAGTGCAGTATATTAGAATAATAGTTATTCTGTTTCTGAACTATTTTAGACTCCTGGGACACTTAATTTTGTACCAGTATTTTTAATACACAAATCCAATATGCTGTCATTGTATTTAGGATTTTTTGAATCTCTGTTCATAAGGATAGTTGTTCTATGATTTTGGTTTCTTTTACATTGCTAGTCTGGTTTTGTTAGGAAAGTTATACTTCCTTTCTAAAATGAAATAGGTATGTTTTCTTCTTTTTTTCTCCTGTGATGGAGTCTGAATAAAGTTCCTTTGGAACACCACCTAGGCCTGGGGTTTGCAGTGGGGTCCCTGGTGGAGAAGAGGGAGACAAGACACTTTGATTAATGACTTAGTTTATGGTTTAATTTTTATGGTTTATTGGCTTTATGGTTTATTTGTTGCTATTTATAGAGTTGTTAATTTTAACTAATGGTTCACATTTACATAGTATGCTCTCAGGATTTTTACAATCCCTACTGCATCTCAAGGTGTCATCCTTTTTGCTACCAATATTGTTGATTTATAACTTTCTTTTTTATATAAGTCAATGACTTCTCATGCTAATTACCTGGAGTTGGGCCAGACTTCACAGGCTGGGGGCATGGTCCTCTACAAGACTGCCCTGGCTTGAGACACCAGGGCAAGCCTAGGGGTTTCCAGAGCCTCCCTTACATATGCCAACAGGCTAGAAATTCAAGGGTTCCCACTAGCCTTTCCAAGTTTGATAATTTGCTAGGATGACTCATGAGAAACCAAGGAAGTACTATATTTATGATTACATTTTTATTTCAGCAAAAAGGATACAAATTGGAGACAACCAAAAGAAGAGAAAGGTAGGGCAAGGTCTTGGGTGGCAGTGGGGGGGGGTCCCAAATGTGAAACTTCCAACGTCTTCTCTCCAGAGTCAGCACACATCACTCTCTCAGCACAAGGATGTGGGATGTGTAACAATGTGCAAACTGACAACCAGGAAACCTAGAACAAAAGCCAGCCAAATTCTTTGTTTTTGGTTCAAAGAACCAGCTTTAGTTTGGTTGATATTAACAATCTCTACTCTGAAATGATTTGTTTGTTCCCGATATTTTGTGTTACTGATTCCCTTTATTTCTTTGTTATGTTTTAATTTCTGCTCTTTATTATTTTCTCCTATTCATTTATCGTTTTGGGCATCTTAAACTTCTTTGAAAGTTCTTTAAAAAAATTACTTTTATCTAGAGTGAATTCTTATTCTGGATATCAAAATTTTGTTGTCTTTTTTATGAGATTTCTTCATGTTTTTAAAATTTTGGCATGCTGCCTCATTTTGCTTGGGGGATTTTAGTGTTTCTTTCTCCCTCCCTCTGTCGCCACCTCTACTTTTCTTCGTGACATTATAGTTGCCTTTACCTTGATCTTGGACCCCCCATCCAGAGCCATGTTTTTTAGTGTCATTTGGGGGTTGCTGGATACTTGATATTGGAGATGCCACGTCTTGTCACAGGTCTGTCAGGGAGCTTTGTCTGACACTTCCTATGGGCTGACCATTTGTCCTCAAGGCCTGCAGCTTCCCATAAAGTCTTAACTCCAGGTAGCAGGTCTCATTGTTCTTCCCCTCGCAGGGAAAACCCGTCCCACTCCCCATCTTTAAGCCCTGAAGGTTCTTGTCTTTATCTCACGTGAGGCACATTAGTCTCCTCACCCTACAGGAAACATTTTGGTCCAACATTGCCTGCTTCTTAACGCAGCCTGTGTCACTGTTGAATTTCTGGTCAACAAAGAGGTTTACATTGTTTAAAACTCCATAATGTCTCTTTTCCTGTTTTTTCCATAATTAAAATGTGTTCAAAGCAGAAGGGCTTTCATAAGGCATGGACTCATTTTGCCATCTTGTAGGAAGTCATTTTTTTCTAGAAAAGTAATTTCTGTGTTCCTCTGAAGTCATTTGGTTTTATAATATTTGTTAAAATGGGATTAAGTAAAAGAGCCATTTATTTTAGTTCCAACAAAATCTGACACCCATATTTCGGTTCATTAATCACAAGAAATGACCAAATTAAGAAAGTAACCAATCTTGCCCTCGCAGCAGTCTTTGACATTATTAAATTTAATTTCATTTTGTGGAAAACTTTAATGATGCAAGTTTCTTCTGACAGTCACTTTTTTGTGTGTTTCTAAAGGATTTCAACAGTATCTTGTTAGGTTAAAAAAAAAAAGACAATAATGACAGGCTGGACTATTCATCTATCTCAAAAGTTTGCTCTTTAACTAATATAGAAAACTGATGGTACATTATAGAGTAAGTGCAAGGGATTTATACCACCTCTCAAATGATGCAAGTAATCATTTTTTCACGTTATTGAATCTGAATTTCATTTAAGAGAATGGGATTATCTAAACTGAGTTTCATGTGAATTTTGTCTTGTAATCTTTTGTGATAAATATGCATTCATTTTCTCATTAATATTCATTATGTTTCTTGGCAATTATGAAAGAAACTGCAACACAAATCTTGGGTAATATATTTCAAATATCCTTCTGCATATAGGCAGTATCTCTACCATTTTTACCTTTTCAGGCCTGCATAGTACAATCATCTCTTTTATAATTTGTCACCTATAAATTTTCATATATTATTCATTGAATTAAAAAAGCAGAGCTTTCCATTTTTCCATTTGTATTAAGCATACCATTTTCAATTTAGTTACTTTTCTCCTTAGTTTCAGAAATTTGGCAATCATCTTATTATTTTACCTGCTAGCCTTATAAATTCTTTTGGAAAACAAGTGTTTTAAACTGATTTCTCATTTTTCACTCTAAAAAAAATAAAATCTTTTCCCAAGTTGCTTACAGTCCTAAGAACGAATATAATTCTGTTTCTTTTAATAATAACTCCTTTAATTTTTAAATCTGCTTTGATAACGTTGGGGACAAGAGGGTTTATTATAGTATATTTTAAATGTCATATTAGTACAAAATGAAAATTTTAGAATATAAATAGTAGAATGTGATGTTTTTATTTTATTTTATTTTTTTATTTATTTCAGCTTATTATGGGGGTACAAAAGTTCAGGTTATATATATTTGCCCATGTCCCGCCCATCCCCCCGAGTCAGAGCTTCAAGCGTGTCCATTCCCCAGACAGTGC
>CM052445.1:55617703-55642975 GCA_028533085.1 Varecia variegata | reverse complement strand
GGGATTGCTGGATGGAATGGAAGGTCTACTTGAATCTGTTTAAGGAATCTCCATATTGCTTTCCACAGGGGTTGTACTAGTTTACAGTCCCACCAGCAGTGTATGAGTGTTCCTGTCTCTCTGCATCCACGCCAGCATGTATCGATTTGGGACTTATGTATATCTTATAATATTGCTATTTGTAATAGTAAATTCATGGAATGTATGCAAGAGATTAAAAGTTTGCATGAATGTATTAATATAGTAATATTGATTATTAATTGTATTAATAATGTACTAATATATTATATTAATTTATATGTGCATATGTATGCACACACAAATTGCTTGGTATAGAATTCCAATTTCTCTGCTTGTCATGTATTGCAGAGCATAGAGGAATAAATGATATTTTAACTTTTTTATTTTAGTTTAATTATGGTTAGTAATATGTAAGTCATTGTTTTATAACATACCATGTATATTATAGAAACTTCATCTTTAGAAAATGCAACTTATACAAAAAATGCAGTCCTTTTGTGTATACAAAAATTCTCTAAGTGGCAATGACTTGTATAACAAGTAATATCAAAGAGTGGATAATAAAGAAATAATACCACTCACACAAATTCATGTTTTTCCAATTGTTTAAGATAGCTTTGGTCTACTATGTTATTGTTGGTGTGTTTCAAAATTATTTTTAAAGAAAATGTCATCCTTGACCTAGTGGGGTTCCTCAGTTGATATAATAGTGGCTAAAATTCATGCACTGACAAATATACAAAGTAATTTGAAATAAATTATAGTTTTATATTCCAATTTCAATGTCTCTTTGTTTCTCTAGGTGGCTTTTACAGTACTTTTTGATTTGGAAGCACTTCTGAAGATATGGTGTTTGGGATTTACTGGATATATTAGCTCATCTCTCCACAAATTTGAGCTACTACTTGTAATTGGAACTACTCTTCATGTATATCCAGATCTTTATCATTCACAATTCACATACTTTCAGGTAATGCAAATAATGCCTATTTTTCTTTAGAATTTGTTTCTTTCTAGAGTAATACCTGTTACATTTTCATAGCAACTATACTTAACTATATATAATATTTATATATAATAGCTATGTATTAATAGTAAGTATAAACTTGAGAGAGCCCCAGTGACATCTTAAATATTAGAAATTGCATTTATAAATTATAACAATTGCTTTTAAAACTTTTGAAAATTCACAGTAATAATTCAGATGTTTTACATCCTGTTCCTAAATTAGCAATATGTTGATATACACAATTATATATATGGATATCATATATTTATACATACATATCAAATTTTAAACTACATAAGATGTTGACCCTAACTTTAAAAAGTAGGAAATATGAAGTTAATTTCAAGTGTATGTCTTCCTTGTAAACAAGCCTAAATCTATTTGCCCCACAATGATTTGTAAAGGAAATAATGAGAGTTTATGAAGCTTACCTTTACAGATTGCAATTAGTCATACAGTATTATTTATAAATACCTATTATTTTCTTTGTAATTATTAAATAACAGTACTTATAATTCTTATTTAATTTATAATAATTAGATATCTATTTTTCAAATATGAGATATTGAATCATATTGCTTTATAATTATGCTATAAACAGTAATTATTAATTACATTCTTTGTAATTGTTGGATAATACCCATGTGCTCATTGTTCTGTTAAATACTTGGTCAAAATGATAAAATATATATATGTGACATGCAAGTCAAAAATATCTCAAATATAGTCATTTTCTGGCTCAAATTTGGTCATTTATGCAATTCATCATGGAAACACTAGAGTGGAGTGTGCATTTTTTTCTTAATAGATATTTTTAAATAGTTTGGGAATAAAATGGTAGTAGAATTTTAAAGAAGTAATTTAGAGAAGCGGGATTCCTACTCCATAGGAAAAAGAAAATGCATTCCAACTTCATTGATTTTATTTATTGGTAATACCAAAGGTATTATTTTCAGAACAATATTAACTTTGGCTGCAAGATCCCAACCTGTACCTCAATGTTTTTGATATCTGGAGGAAAGAACACACAAATATAATTCATAAAAAGTGAAAAGCAAATACCCCACAAACCCAGAAAAAAAGCTGAGTCCCTAGCAATCCACAGCCAAGAATATTGAAACCACAGAGCATTTTCGTGGTTCAAGCTTTCAATTCTATCAACATCTTTGGACATAAATCCCCCATCTGTTATTGGGTTATATCCTGAGGCTTGGTTATCATAAGTGGAATGGTTAGGGCAGCAGATATACACATGTTTAAAACTCTTGTTACAAAATGTGCTTTCCAAGCATTCATGTCATTATATGCTTGGTGCACTGCTGTCTAGACTTACAAAATTATCATGGGCATTTAGTACCTACCTTAGGGCATCTTTGTACATAATTTTGGAGAATATGCCTGATAATCAAAACAACAAGATATCTTTTTTACAAACCTATTAAATTAGCCAAATTAAGAAAAATATTACTATGTCTGCAAAGGTACAGTATAAAATATATTCAGGGCCTTAAAATTGCTATAGCCCCTGATAGATCATTTTTCAATGAGAAGTGAGAATAGATCAAAATTTTGTGTGCAAAGGTATTCATTATGGAATTGTTTATGACATAAAAAATGGGAACTGCTTAAATTGATGAAAACCTTAGTAAGTCATTATGTGAATTTGACCATAAAATGATGAATATAGGCCAGGCACAGTGGCTCACACCTGTAGTCCCAGCACTTTAGGAGGCCAAGGCAGGAGGATCATCTGAGCCCAGGAACTTGAGACCAGCCTGGGCAACAGAGCAAGACCATGTCTCTAAGAAAAAAAAAAAAGCCAGGTATGGTGGAGCATGCCTGTGGTCCTAGCTACTCAGGAGGCTGAGTTGGGAGGATCACTTGAGCCACAGAGTTCAAGGCTGCAGTGAGCTTGAATCATGCCACTGCACACCACCTAGGCAACAGAGCAGGACGCTGTCTCTAAAAAAGAAAAAAAAGAAGATGATTATGATGATTTTGAAACAACTTAGAAATATGATTGTTTTATTTAAATGCAAAACAGTATGAAATGATATAGAATATATGTAAATATACATATGTATATAAAATACCTATAAAATGGAAAGAAATAAACCAACTTACTAAAAATTATTAATCATCTCTAGTTTCCTGCTCTAGTCTCATCTCTAATCTTTTTCTTACTAGTCTGTTTTTCATAAAATATCTAAAATTAGCCTGCATGGCTCTACCATTTTAGATAGACAGATAGACATAAATAGGTAGATAGATTGATACAGTCAAATCATATTTAGTGAAATTTGCAATTTTAATGTCTTTGATTCTGGTTTATAATTTGTATAATTTAATTTATATTAATGACTAAGTGATTTTCATTTGTATCTCTATATACATGGCCAAGTTTATATTTTTCTAATGTAATAAATAAAAATGATCTCAGTTATTTTGTGGCTAAAAAAATAAATCTCTCAAGAAGCTTAGGTGCCACAAACATTTTTGCAAATTCACATATGGAGAACCCACTGTATTGGACAGATTGTTTCTTGATGGGCCCACTTTGGTCTTCCTTGTTGGCCCTCACACTTTGCATTTCAATCAATCTTTATTCATTTTATTGGCAACACGTCTTTCTTTAGTCAATTTCATATTTTTCATATTTAAATGAAAATTTTAATGCAAAATTGCTTCCTTTAAAATATCAGTTGCCTACCAGACTGATTATTGATATTACTCACTTATTTATTCAAATGATATTTAGTGAGCACCTATTATGGGCCAGGCACTGTTCCAGATACTGAAGACAGATCAGTGGACAAGGCAGAGAAGGTCCCCACCTTATTATTAAGCTTAAATTCTAGAGAGCAAACAGTTCACAAAGAAAGTACTCAAAGGAATGTAGAATACCAACAGGATTACTGGAAATGCGCTCAGGAAGAAGCAAGCAGGGTGAGGATAGAAATTGTGAGGTGGGGTGGTATTTTAGATAAGGTGCTCATGGAAGCCCTCTCTGAAGAGGTGACATTTGAGCAGAGACTAAATGCAGTGACGAAGAAAGCCATGAGGTCTAGGAGAAGCATTCCAGACAGGGAGAACCACCTTGCACATGTCCTGAAGTGGGAGCATGATTGACAAGCTCAGGAAATAGCACACAGGCCATTGTGCCTGGGCTGCGGTGAACTCAGGGCACATGGTCCTATAGGAAATAGTAAAGCCTTACAAAATGCTGCGTTCTTACATACCTCATGTAAGGACCATCACGATAATGTTGACTGGTGTTTTTGTGCATTTATTGTATGTCAGGCGCCGTGCTGAGTGCACTGTCTCACTTGTGTCTCCTAACAGTCTTGTGAGATAAAGACTGTATGTGTAAGCTGAGGTCTCCAGAGATCTGAAGACTTGCCGAAGACCACATACCTAGCAAACAGTGGAGCTGAAATTTATTTCCAAGCAGTTTAATTTCCAAGTTCATATTCTTAGCCATGCAATTTCTACAGCAGCTCACTATGAATCAACAGAGTAATCTTTAAGAGACAGACTCAGAAATGTGACCAGGAAAATTGCTTTGGAAATAACCACAAAATGTTCTGAAGTGCTTATCTTTGAGAGTATGGTTTACTTTATTTCATATCTATAGGAACACAAAATCAAAAGGCTTTATTGGGTAGACAAAGTAAAAAGCCTACTTATCCCCAAATAAATGAGAAGGCATAAGTAGAGTTACTGACAAGGATTTTTCCTTCCCAGGATACATATTTAACCCTTTGAAAATGCTGATCAAATATCCAATGTGAGAGTTGTATTAAGTTCTATTTCTCCAAGCTAATAAAATATTAATTTATCAGAATTGCACAGACGTGCATAGGCTGCCTTTATTAGAATTTGGGATAGGACTCAAAATTACTTAGACAATCTTTTAAATTTGATTTTAATACAAATGAAGAAAACACACAGTACTGAAATTTGAGCTGTAAACCAATTCAATTGTTCCTGTAAACTTGCCCGGATTCAGCTGTTCACAGTTAGATAGTTGAATCATTTATGTCCGAGAATAGACGAATCTAGTAAAAATGTGAAATCTTTCCAGATTATTATTCTGAATAGTAATATAGATGTTAATATTTTAATAGTTCTTATGATAAAGCTGTTTGCTTATTATTTGGAGAGATGACCTGAGTGTACTGTGTTCTGATTTGGGAATGTATGTTAAGAATTACAGCAGGAAAAACTGGTAGCTTAACCACGACGCTTAATGTAACAACATGATTTCTCACATAAATTTTTTTTCTTTACATATTATAAGGATTTTTAATTGGCATTAAGGAAATATACATTTTCACAACTTCTTTAGTCATTTGTCCAGTTTACTTGACATACTCCTACAAACCATACAGTTTGTGTCCTGTAGCTAATAGGAATGATAAGATTCACCATCTGTATTTCCTATTACATCCAAGTCTGGGGAGGGTAAATGTGGTTTCAGGTATAGCAAAATTCAGAGGCTAAAATGGTGTTATTGGGACTCAGCCTACTTCTTCCCCTACCTTTCTTCGTATTTCTTCTCATTCTTAAGTGGGCTTTCTCCATGTAGTGGCACAGATGGCTCCAGAAGCTCAAGGCTACATGATTCCTACAGCAGTGCCCATTGGGGATAAAAATTAGGACACCTCTTATTAGAGGTGTTCAGCAAAAGTCCCAAGGATTACCCAGGTGACTCTGGCGAGGCCAAGATCATGGGAGTTGGGGAGTCGCTCCTGGACCCGAGGGACTAACAGTGGAGTAGGCATGATTTGTCAAAGGAAAATCAGGAAGAGTAGGAAGCTAAGGATGCTGGAAAGAAAAAAGCAAATGTGTCATTTTGTACGTGTAAAAATTAAAAATCTAGTTTTTAAAATGCATTCCCTGTTCATAACTGTATTGCAAATACACTGTTCATCTTTCACAGAAGACTTAATCTATTATTGATATCAAACCATCTTACACTACCATTGTACATACCATATTTAATTTATGCCAAGAACACTATTTTCATATCTCCAAATTTGGATCTGTCTTCTAATTAGTGGTATGTTCTACTTTAATTGACAGTATTTTTTATTTCTTAGAGGTACATGAAAAAATGATGACATCTTAGACTTAATGAAAAGTGGTATTTTTCCATACTGTATATTTCAGCTTTTAATTATATATTAATTTATACCTTTTAATCATATAAATATCCTCTTAAGAGCTGTGTCTTTCTTTGTATTATACTCCCTCTGTAATAGTAGTCATTGAATTATATTTGTCTAACACAATGTTTGGCACATAATAAATCAGCATTAAATGAATGAGTGAATGAACTTATTAATTAGTGGTCAGTGTGTTTTTTGCAAATATATACATGCAAAAAATCAATATATATATATTATATATATATATATACATCTTATATATTTATTTATATAACGTTAGACAAGTATAAGAAAGATCCAAAAACATAAGGCTTATATAAAATAGAAGTTTGTTTTTCTGCAGTCGTTTGTGGGCATCCCAGGGAAAATAGGTTTCTCTGCTGCACGTGGTCGTTCGGGAAGCCAGCCTGTTGGGTAGGATGAGACCTGTCACATTCCATGCAGGGCTTCTATTTCTTGTCCAAAGGGGCTACTCCAGTCATTTCCATTTCCAGGCCAGAGAAAGGTATAAAAAGAGTACCCAGGGCAAGTTTAACTTAATGTACCAAACATTATATAGGTCACTTCCTCTCATATCCCATAGATCTGAACCTAATTCACTGTAGACACCAAGCTGCAAGTGAAGCTGAAAAGTGTAGTTCATTGCCCTAGGTGGCCACCTGGTAGGCTAAAATTTAGGAAGTTCTGTTATTTAAAGGAAGACATATGAAAATGGATATTGGGGTAGTAGTTTCAGCCAAAAGAAAAGATTACTTGATAGAAGTTTTGGGTTTTTTTCATTTTTTATGAATGTATAATCATGCCTGGGAAGGTTTATTTTATGAGACAATGAATATAACTAATACAAGCTGAATATCCCTTATCCAAAATGCTTAGGACCAGAAGTGGTTTGGATTTTGGATTTTTTCGAATTTTGGAATATTTACATATACATAATGAGATAACTTGAGGATGAAACCTAAGTGTAAATGTGAAATTTATTTGATTTTTTTCGAATTTTGAATATAATGAGATATCCTGGGGATGAGACCCAAGTCTAAACATGAAATTTATTTATGTTTCATATACACCTGATACACATAATCTGAAGGTAATTTTATATAATTTTTAAATAATTTTGTGCATGAAATAGTCTGTGTACACTGAACCATCAGAAAGCAAAGGTGTACATATACCACATTTTATTAATCCACTCATGTATTGATGGGAATGGAACTGGAGACCATTCTAAGTGAAGTGTCACAAGAATGGAAAAACAAACACCACATGTACTCACCATGAAATTGGAACTAATCGATCAACATTTATATGCACATATGGTAATAACACTCATCAGAAATCAAGCAGGTGGGAGGGGGGAGTAGGGGAGGGGTAAATTCATACCTAACAGGTACAATGCACACTATCTGGGTGATGGGCACACTTACAACTTTAACATGGTACAAAAGCAATTTATGTAATGAAAACATTTGTACCCCCATAATATTCTGAAATAAAATTTAAAAAAAAAAAGAAGCAAAGGTGTCAGCTGTAGAATTTGCCACTTGTGATATCATGTTGGAACTCAAAAAGTTTCAGATTTTAGAGCATTTCATATTTCAGATTTTTGGATTAGGGATGCTCAACCTGTATTGAGTTAATGGTTTTCTTAGATATTTGACCATTAGAGAGATATCAACTTTATTTGAACAATATGTACTAGTTATTATTTTGAGTAATCAAATAATGTGTTAAAACACTTAGTTACCACCATTTTCCTGCATCCATTCATTTGGGATTTATTGAGTTCTTGCTATATGGCAGGCACTGAGCTAAACCGATGGCTCAGTTATTACATTGTTGTTTTTAGTCACTAAGTGCTCAAATGGATAAGTGTGATTTTTATAAAGCACTATAAAAGCAATATGTTTTCGTATGAACTTATTTGAGATTCAGTGTAAATAAATTATCACGTGTGTATGCTTTTCTCTCTCATGATAGGTTCTTCGGGTAGTTCGGCTGATTAAGATTTCACCTGCATTAGAGGACTTTGTGTACAAGATATTTGGTCCTGGAAAAAAGCTTGGGAGTTTGGTTGTATTTACTGCCAGCCTCTTGATTGTTATGTCAGCAATTAGTTTGCAGATGTTCTGCTTTGTGGAAGAACTGGACAGATTTACAACATTTCCAAGGGTAAGAATTTTAAAATGCAGTCAGTTTAATCCATTATTCTTATTTTAGTAATAATGATTAACATCAAAGTAATTTCACATGAGCAATGGTTCAGAAGTATTGCCATATTTTTGATAACTTGGGATAATTAAATTTTAATATTTAAAATCATCTCTTCTACAGGGTGCAGGTGTTTGAGCATATTTTCAGCATTGTGAGATTATACATCAATTCTAAAGTTCTGGAAATAACCTAATAGAATTAGATTGTTGAAACCTGGAAGCTAGGGTTCTTAGCACCTATAAACTAAAATATGGCAGAATTTTAATATAAAATTTGTGTTTTTGTGTTTGTGAGAGTTAAAATTTTTAATCTGTTTTATAGTTCATATATTTTTATGTCAGGCACAATCTAGAAGGAATCTTTTGACTTTCAATATAACAAAATTTATAGACTCTTCAGATCTGGAATGTCTTCAGGAGATCATCTAGTTCATACCTCTGCTTTTTTGTTAGAATTTGCTTAGGCTAAATAGGAAGTTAAAAATCAACTGATCCCCAAACAGAACTCATGTAGAAGATACATCCTATCCAAGAAGGATCCTGAAATTTAACTCCATGTGGACTCAGAAACATAAAAAAAAAAATAATGACCAAGACAAAGAATACATATATATATAAATGTATGTTCACCATAAATTGAAATGGTGAGGTCGATTATATGGAAAGAATAATCTTGGAGTAAAAACAGCATATATTTTTTAAAGTTAAGCTTTGACAGCAAAGGGGTCTGTACTTTTAATGGATAGACTAATATAGCTTGGGTTATATTTTTAAAATCTTGTGCTAAATTTGTTACTTTAGCTACCAGTGTTGGAATTCATCCTTTTATGATCCAGAGTCTTCATTCACACATTGCCAAGCATTTGTTGTGTGCCTACAAAGAGGCATCATCATTTGTTTTGATGATTCTGGGGACATAAATACAACTAAGTTCCCAGTCCTCAAGAAATTCTCAATTGAGAGGAGTAACCAGTAAGCAACAGAAGGCAAAACTGCCTCGGTGAAGGCAGGTGCAAGTGCTCTGGGAACCCGGGGTAAGGCTCACAACCAAGAGCGGAAAAGCCCAGGGAGGCCCGCAGGACCAGATGGCTACTGAAGCACAGTTGGATGCAGCCAAACGAGCTGTAAGAGAACAGTGTCCCAGCCACAGGGACAGCATGTGCCCAAGGTCTGAGATGAGCACTTTCTTGTTCCAGAACTTAAGGGTTGCAGAACTTACCATTGATTCTTAAGTCAATTGTAAAAGGAGGACATAAGGCCAGGATCTTTTAAGTTGGATGAAAGTGTTATCCTGTTAAATGCTGATGAGCGAGAGCAAGTGGAGGGTGAGGGTGGAGACGTGTGAGATCAAGAGGACAGTGGCAAGGTCCCTGGGGAGGCGGAAGAGTCAGTATCCAGGGCATCGGGACAGGTGCCGAGCTGCCAGGGGTCAAGGTGGTCCTTGGGACAACAAGCCAAGCTGAAAGTCACCATCAAGCCATTATTTGCTTACTGTGACAGTACACGCAAAAGGCAACAGTGGGCATCACTCTTAGTACTCCACGTTTCCCACCCACACCCCTGGGTGAAGGTGAGGTGGAGTCAGGTGGGTCAGCGCAGGTATGTGGGGGGGGGAGGGGGTCCTTCCACTGCTGGGTGGTCCTGAAGAAAAGGCGCCTGCCCTTGCATGGCCCCAGGAGGGAGGACAGAAGGGGGAAAGGGCTGGGAGTGGGAAACGCCTGAGGCAGAATGGAGACAAGTGCCTGAGCTGGGCCCCCAGTCAGGAGGCCTCTGAGTGGAGGCACCTGGGCTGAGACTGCAGCTGTACCCATGAGCCACTGGCCTGGCGGGGAGAGGGGCTGAGTCCTTGAGTGTAACTCCCTCCAGAAAACTGCAGTGCCCTGGCTGGGCACCAAGTGTGGGGTGTGGAGGGCAGCTTTCCCCCTCGAGGCCTGCCAGGCAAGGCCTTGTCATGGCCTGCAGTGGGCCCTGAAGGATCACACCTAGGATGTTGGCCTGGAGGGTCAGCTCTTCCTCCAGAGAGGGAGGGGTACAAGCAAGGATGGCAGTGACGTCATTAAGCCCACCGCCTCTGGGCCTGTCCCCTCACTGCGCCCTCACTGGGTAAATAAAAAGAGCAAGTAGCCATATCCCGTACCCCACACGGGAACACAGAGATTGTTTTTATCATGGTTCCTCTTTCAGTCCAGTTTAATTCAGCACATGTTACCGAAGGCCCACAAAGAGTCAGCCATTGTTCCAGGCATGGGGGATCCTAAAAGAAAAAAATCCACCCCAATTCTGTTCTTTATCTACCCAATTTTATCTTAATGTCATATCTTAACTTCATCTTTTACCATTTCCTCTCATTTCACCTCCCTGATTTTATGTCCCTTACCCAAAACCTCTTTGACCCAGATGGTTTTTGGAGTTCAGAATTTTCCAAGTAGCCCTACAATAGAAGGGTAATGCCACCCCCTGGAGTCATCTGAATCATCGCCTTGTAATCAACACATTAATATTTCAGTAGCAAAACATCAACCGTCAGAAAAAGAAGGATACATAATGGGAATACATAAGTCTTAGGTCAGATTAGATTTTGCCACTAAATAAACTACAAAAAAACAACCTTGAGTGTTTTCAGAAATTTTTGAATTTTGGAGTTGTGAAGAGTGAATAGGGGCTGTGGGCCTGTATAAGAAGCATTGCACTTTAGAGTCTGCACTTTTCTTGCTGTCCAGGTCTGATTTTGCATCAGTGCTCCATCACTTTCTAGCTGTATGACACTGGACAAATTATTCTTTTAAGCCTTTATTTTTTTCACATCCAAGATATAAGTAAAAATGGTATTTTTCTCCCACATGTGTCTATGAAATAATACACAAAAATGAAACACCTGGGTTTAGAAAGCATTTTTTAAAAGGTTAGGCTGTACTCTATATAATGCATTTGAAATTGGTCATATTATTTTCTGCATAAAAGACAAAGCTGCTTTTTAGATCCATCCCTGACTTAGCCCCTCTAGCTTTGCCATGTTCCAGCCATAACAGTAATCAAGTAGCATTACATTTTCAGATCTCCAATTACTCAATTGTGCCTTTTTGCCTGATTACTTTGACCGTCTTAATGAAAGCAGCTCGGCAGCTCTGAGGCCCCCTAATCAGTTATTCAGCAGACGACAATAGTGACAGCCTGAGCATGTGAAGTGACTAGAAGAAGTAGATTTTCCTTTGCACATCAATGTAATTAAAAGTTAAATCCCTGAAAAATAATCAAATTTTACAAGGAATATTTTTAAAAATTACAATTGCAAAAAGGAGTCATTATCATTCCTAACCAAATAAAGCACCACCGATGGATAGTACTTGCCTGATAGAGAATCATCAGAAAAGATATTTAAAAACACATTACAGTCGATGCTAGATTTTCTTCCAGAGACTCCTCCATGGGTCTCATTCCCCTCCCTTCTCTTGAGGACATCTTCCTCATTATCCAGTGGCTGAGTGTGTGAGGTAGGTTGGTTAATTACAGCACAAAGCACAGCACATTAGAATAAATTGTCTGTAGGAAAAACCACACGATATGTCCAAAAGTAAAACAGAAACTTTAAAAATCAACAATCACGTCTGTGTTCATCGGGGACATTGGTCTGTAGTTTTATTTTTCTATTGTGTTCTTGTATGGTTTTGGTTATCAGGGTGATACTGACCTTATAGAATAAATTAGGAGGGATTCTCTCCTACTCTATTTTTTGGAACAGTTTCAGAAGGATTGTTACTCATTCTTCTTTGTTTGTTTGGTAGAATTTGTGAATCTGTCTGGTCTTGGCCTTTTTTGGGGGAGGGAGGAGGAAGATTTTTTTGTTACTGATTCAATCTTGCTACTCATTATTTGTCTGTCCTATTTTTTCCTGGTTCGATCTCGGGAGGTTATATGTTTTATCCATTTCCTCTAGGTTTTCTAGTTTGTGAGCCTATAGTTGTTCATAATAGTCTCTGATGATCTTTTGTATTTCTGTGGTATCAGTTGCAATGCCTCATTTTTCATTGCTGATTTTGTTTATTTGGATCTTCTTGGTTAGTATAGCTAGTGGTTTATCAATCTGGTTTATATTTTTGAAGAACCAACTTTTTGTTTCATTTGTCTTTTGTAATTTTTGTCTCTATTTCATTTAATTCTGCTCTGATATTTATGAGCATAGACACAAAAATCCTCAACAAAATTCCACAAAAGTGAATCCAACAGCACAGCAAAAAGATAATACACCATTATTAAGTGGGTTTTATACGAGGGATGCAATGATGGTTCAACATATGCAGATCAATAAATATGATACATCAGATAAATAGAATTAAGGACAAAAACCATGTGATCATCTCAATAGACTCAGAATAAGCATTTGATAAAATTCAGTATCCCTTCATGATAAAAACCTGAACAAACTAGGCATAGAAGGAACATACCTTGAAATAATAAAGGCTATATACAGCAAACCCACAGCCAACATTGTACTGAACAGGGAAAAGTTGAAAGCATTCTCTCTAAGAACTGGAACAAGACAAGGTTACCCATTTTTACAACTACTCTTCAACATAGTACTTAGAAGACCTAGCCAGAGCAATCAGGCAAGAGAAAGAAATAAAAGGCATCCAAATTGGAAAAGAGGAAGTCAAATTATCCTTGTTCACTGATGATATGATTGATGTGATCTTATACCTAGAAAAGCCTAACGACACCACCAAAAAACTCTTGGATTTGATCAATGAATTCAGTAAAGTTTCAGGATATAAAATCAACCTACCAAAACCAGTAGCATTTCTATAAACCAGTAACAATCAATCTGAGAACCAAATGAAGGTGGCAATTCCATTTAAAATAGCTACAAAAAAAACTTAAGAGCATATTTAAACAAGGAGGTGAAAGATCTCTATAAGGAGAACTACAAAACACTGATGAAAGGAATTGTAGATGACACAAACAAATGAAAAAACATCTCATGCTCCTGGATTAGACAAATTAATATCATTGAAATGACCATACTGCCCAAAGCAATCTACAGATTCAATGCAATCCCCACCAAAATACCAGCACCGTTTTTTTTACAGCATTAGAAAAACAGTCCTAAAATTCATGTGGAACCAAGGAAAGAGCCCAAGTACCCAAAGCAATCCTAAGCAAAAAGAACAAAACTAGAGGTATCACATTACCTGACTTCAAATTATACCACAAGGCTACAGTAACCAAAACTAAAAATAGACACATAGGTCAATGAGCAGAATAGAGAACCCAGAAATAAAGCCACATATCTACAGCCAACTGATCTTTTACCAAATCAACAAGAATATGCACTGGGAAAAGGACACCCTTTTCAATAAATGGTGCTGGGAAAATTGTATTGCTATATGCAGAAGAATGAAAGTGGATCCCTATATCTCACCATACACAAATATCAACTCAAGATTGATTAAAGATTTAGAATGTAAGCCTGAAACTATAATAATACTAGAAGAAAACCTAGGGAAAACTCTTCTGGACATTAGTCTAGGCAAAGAATTCATAACTAAGGCCTCAAAAGCACAAGCAATGAAGACAAAAATAGACACATGAGACTTAATTAAACAAAAAAGCTTCTGCACAGCAAAAGAAATAACCAACAGAGGGAACAGACAACCTGAGGAATAGGAAAAAATATTTGCAAACTATGCATCTGGCAGGGGACTAATATCCAGAATTTGCAAGGAACTAAAACTCCACAACAACAACAAAACAAATAATCCCATTTAAAAGTGAGCAAAGGACATTAATAGACATTTTTCAGAAGAAGACATATAATGGCCAACAAAAAAAAAGAAAAGAAAAAAATGCTCAACATCACTGATCATCAGAGAAATGCAAATTAAAACCACAATGAGATTTCATCTTACATCAGTCACAATAGCTATTTTTTAAAAGACAAGAAATAACAGATGTTGGTGAGGATGCAGAGAAAAGGAGCACTTACACACCACTGGTAGGAATGTAAATTAGTACGACCTCTGTGGAAAACGGTATGGAGATTTCTTAAAGAACTAAAAATAGAACTATTCAATTCAGCAATCCCACTACTGGGCATCTACCCAAAGCAAAAGAAATCATTATATCAAAAAGATACCTTCACTTGTGTGTTTATTACAGCACTATTCACAATAGCAAAGATATAGAATCAACCTAAATGTCCATCAACTGATGAGTGGATAAAGCATATGTGTGCTATTCCACCATAAAAAATGAAATCATCCCTTTTATAGCAACATGAATGGAACTGGAGGCCATCATGTTAAGTGAAACAAGTCAGACACAGAAAGACAAATATCACGTTCTCACTTATGAATGGTAGCTAAATAATGTGTACAAATGGACATAAAGTGTGGACTGGTAGAAATTGGAGGCTCGGAAGGATTGGGGGTAGGGGGTGGATGATGAGAAATGCCTTAATGGGTCCAATGTATATTATCCAGGGGATGGATACACTAAAAGCCCAGACTTTACCACTATGCAATTTATCCATGTAACAAAATTGCACTTGTAACCCTTAAATTTATACAAATTTTTTTTAGAAAGGGAAAAAAAATCAGCAATTGTATATATTATCTTGACTTTAGTCCAGGCAGTCTTGGAGGCTGGCAACCAGCAACATGTACAGACTGTGGAAGCACTTGTGAGACTTGGGAAGAGTGCTCACCCTGAGGAAAGGAGGGGCCAGGCAGAGGCCGGAGGACCTGGCTTGGCAAAGTAGAATCAGAGTTGGTGCCAGGGAAATAATTTTTCTGTAGCTGCTTCTCCAACCCAATCTTGACTCAGCCACCCAGGTGGTGTATACTCTCTAGGAAAATAGGGCTAGACATAAAACTAAAAACTAGTTTGATTAGACCAGATGGTAATCTTGGGCTCCAGCAACCCACTGTGCAATCCCTCTAAGAGGATGGACACGTACAGGCAGTTAGTTTCCCCGTCCAGGTTCCAAGAAGAGAATCCTGGAGTAGTGGAGGGACAGCAGAGAAAACAGCAGCCTGGTACACTAAGTGACCACCCAGTGCAGTGACCCTCTGATGGTGCCCCCACATGTGGAAGACCTGGGCACCTCCTGGAATAGTAGGAGGATCCTAAAGGGAAGTGAGGCTGTGCAAACACACACACGGGAAGCCAATCATCAAAGACTGCGGAAATTTGACCTGAGTGTTCATAAGCTACTGCAGCCCAAGGGACTTTCAAGTTGCCTATTTAGTTCATTTCTTTAATACTCCTCTTCCTTCTTCCTGTATTAACTAGTGGAAAAATACATAGATTTTGGAATCATGCTTAAGCACTGTTGACTTGGTATGTGGTCTTGAGTGACATTTCATTTGTCTGAGCTTTGCTCATTTTTAAAGTGGAAGCTTAGAGAGTTTGGATATCCCACCTAAAGCTACACAGCTTGAAAACTGAATTTTTAGTTGTCTGCTGTTCCTACTAACTCTCATCCGTTAGGCTCACATGTGTCCTGGAAAGTGGCTTACTCTTCAAGAAATATTTATTGAGTTCCAAGAATAAAAACATTATTGTCAATCCATACCTGGAAGGAAATCTTCTGAACTAGTTCATCACAAATTTCCTGGAGAACTTGAAAAAATCAAGAAAGTGCATGAGGCATTAACATTGTTGGGGCATAGCCTATGATGATGGGAAGGATCTTGTCAGGATCCCAGGCCTGCACCCGGCACTCCACGTCCGACAGCTTAAGCAGGATTTGCTGAAGAAGATCCAACACATGAGACAGGTGAAAGGATGTTCCAGGTGACAGCTAGTGAATAGGTTTTCGAATGGAGAAGGAATGACAATGCTGAACCAACCCAAACATCTCTTACCTACTCTACCAGGGTCAACTTGACAGATTCTTTTTTCCATTATTGTTCATTCCTCCAGGGCCCTTGTTATCCCCTGCCATTGCCCCTTATCCCACCAGAAATCTCTGCCTAATTCTGTTGCAAATGCTTTGGCTGCAAGTTACAGAAAACACAAGCCCAACTGACTTAAACAGTAAAGAAATTAATCTCACCAAATTCAAGAGATTAGGTAGATTTCAGCAAGTCAGGACTGGATCTTTTACTGAAATTCCCTTTATTGTTGTTTGGATTGTCAGTGTCCCTCAAAAAACAAGTGCTGAAGTCCTAACTTCCAGTATCTCAAAATAGGACCTTATTTGGGCTAGAGGTAATGAAGTTAAAATGGGGCTGTTAGGGTGGACCCTAATCCAATAGGACTGATGCTTTTATGAAAAGGGGCTATTTGGACCCAGACAGACATGCATAGGAGGAAGACAATGTGAAGACACACAGGAGATGGCCATGTGATCGGAGTGGCGTCTGCAAACCAAGCAACACCAAGGAATGCTGGCACACACCTGGAGCTAGAAGACCAAAGCCAGATTTCCCCCTGGAGCCATCAGAGAGAGCATAGCCCTGCCAACACTTTGATTTCAGACTTCTAGCCTCTGCAATGGAGAGACAATAAATTTCTGTGGTGGTAAGCCACCAGGTTTGTGGCACTTTGTTACAGCAGCCCTAGCAAACTAATACAGTCGCCTTTCCCCTGTGTTGTCTTTGTGTGTTAGCAAAACGGATATAACATTTCTAGGCTTCATGATAATATCTAGAGGAATAACTGGGTGCTGTCTTCCAACGTATGCTTCTTAGCAGTAAGAAAACCTTTCTCAGTGTCATTCTTTCCCCAGCAAATTTTCTGTCATCTCTCATTGGCAGGATTGAGTAACATGGTCATTCCTACTCCCTGGCAAGACGGCTGGAATTAAAATGATTGGCTTAGATTAATTATATAGCAAGAAATGAATGTTGGGGAGACAACAATTAAAAACACTACAATGGTCAGATCCAAAACCTAGACAAGATTTCTCTCTCTCATCTCTGTCTCCAAAGCTCCTTTATACCCTATGCAAACAGGGTGTGCAAAGAGACATGCGGTAGAAAGAGACCTGGTGTTTAATTCCTCTCACCAGAGGCATCTGGGCCCAGCTTCTTCCCAAGTTGCCCAAATAGGTACTTGCAAAGCAGCCAGCATAGGGCCAGGCATAGAGTAGAGCAGCTGCTCTACTGCTCTCCCAGTTTTTACGGCACTGGGCACTTTCTGTCGTATACCAAGAACATGCACACACAGGTCTGATCACCTTTCCTGGTCTACAGATGTTCTGGGGCTGGATGCCCTGTGCATTCTTCATGCCTCCCAGAGCGCTGACATGGCGCTAGGAGTAGCTAGCAGACAATCCCATGAGATGGAGAAGGGGTGCTTGAATTTTTTCAATGAGGAAAAAAAAGAATGATATGTTGACAGAATTTAATAAAACAACTTTGAAGATCGTCTCAAGCTTTCTCAAACTTGCTATTCTAGTTTGGACCAAACAGATACACTGCTAAATAGAAATAACAAGTAACATCAAATCCTGCTGTAATATGCAACAGTTCCTGTTTTGTTGGGATGAATATATTGCGGTGTGAATACAATTTAGATTAACTTTTCATGATGGAACAGCCTGTAAATGTCATAAGACAGATTGGCACAAGCAAGAGCAACCACAGTCTTTCTGTAATAAAAACAAAAACAAGTTGCCTGGTTTCCTGTAATGGCCTGACAAAAGCTTGTAAGCAGTTTCACTAAGGTTCCACTCAGATTTTCCCTCCAGTTGCTATATAAAGCCAGCTGCCTCTAAGTTACTAAAATAAATGTAGTAAACATCATTCACTGTACATCTTCAACTAGCTCTATATTTTTATTCCTTCTAATTTCCCAGGAAAATAATAATAAAAAGGCTTCCTTTGTTTTGCAGTTATACAAATGGGGATAGTTTTTATTTATAAATAGTATACTACCGTCCATAACCAAAGTACTTGAATTTAATATTTATTTGATATAGGTTTTCTTAATTTGCATTCTCTAAATGCTAATTATTTCCTATATTGAATTTTCACTAAGATCATGTCCAAAAGAGCTATTGTACTATATAAGTAATAAATGCTGCAAAATACTGAATTACCATTTCCATTTCCTGTCACCACCCAAATGACTAATTATGCTTTTAGTTGTATTGAAAGAATTACTGAGACATTTGGAGAAACTACTTCCTCCTCAATTTTTTTCCTTATTTGTCAGATGTAGTTAGAGAGTAGGATTACATTTTTAATAAATTCAAGGTTTATCTTCAAAAGTATTAGTTCAATTAATATTGATGAAATCTTTATTAATTTTTATTGTTTTATCTTCCATATATTTTAAATTTTGTCATGAAATATTTGACATCCAAAAAGATACAAAGAATATAAAACATATTCCTCTTCGTCCACACACCCAGCGTAAGAACACAACATTAGCAATAGATCTGAGGACCTTGGGCCTCTCTGATCACTCCCCTCTCATTCTCTCCTGTAAGAAACCACTTTTCTGAATTTGATGTTTATGATCTTAGTAGATTTCTTTACCCTTTTAGTGCATATACAGACATCAACTGAAAACCGCATATCTTTTGCATAATTTAATCTTGCCTCATATGGTCTTATACTGCACTATTTCTTCTGCTAATTGCTTTTATTGCTCAACATAATGTTTATGAGATTTGCCTAAATGAGTACATGAACCTGTATTTTATTTTTTGTGATTGCTGTACAAAATGCAATTTTACAAGTGTATATAAAAGTTATTATATGTAATGTACTGTTTATATAAACACAGCACAACTTATTGTCATTCGCCTATGTGGTAGACAAGTTCTAAGATGTCCCCCAGGATATCTGCCCCCCTGGTGTACATACCCTGCATAGTCCCCTACCCTTGGGTGTGGGAAGGACTTATAAATGTGATGGGCTTTCACACCTGGGAATAGATTGATAATTATTTAATGTTGAGTCAATCAAAAAGGAGATCATCTTGGGTGGAACTGACTGAGTTAGAGGTGCTGGCCCCTTCTTGAAGAGAGAAATTCAAAGCAAGAAAGGGTCTTCTGTTGGCTTTAAAGAAGCTGCCCTGTTGTGAAGGGCTAGGTGGGCAGGACCCTCAGTCCTACAACCAGAAGGAACTAAATTCAGATAACAACCCAGATGAGGTTGGAAGAAGACCCCCAGCTCCAGATGAGACTGAATCCCAGCCAACACCTTAATTGCAACCTTTTGATACTCTGAGCAGAGACACAGTTATAGCATGTCCTCGCTTACGACCTATAGAAACTGAGATAACAAATGGGTGTCGTAAGCTGCTAAATTTGTGGCAATTTGTTACACATCAGTAGAAAACTAATGCATCCAGGTGTTTGTGTTTGTTTCTAAATTTTGTGAATCTAAACAGTGCTGCCCTGAACATTGCACATTGATTTATGCACATGTGAAATCATTTCTCAGGGTATGCAGCTATGAATAGAGTTGCTCGGTCTTAGAATTAACGTATCTTCAACTCTAATACATATTGATAAACTTGTATTTCAAAGTAGTTTTACTAGTTGATCTGCCATCAGCAGTAATGAAGAGTATCTCTACTTCACAACTCAGCCACACTTGGTCTGGTCGGGCTTTGTTTTGCTTGAAACATTTAGCTCTGCATTTAGCCTGAATTGATTTTTGTGGCCACTGTGAGATAAGGAACAATTTTATTTTATTTCCGTTTGGATAACCAATTGCCACGGTACCATTTTTTCACTAGTCTGTCCATTCCCATGGTCCTACAGTGCCAGCTATGTCATAATATGGTTCCATATGTGAGTGCCCAGGTCAAGACACGGCAGCTCCCTTGTCATCTCTTTTTGCTATTGACTGTGTTTTGTGATTAACCTCCTCTCTAAGGGTTAAGCCCAATAACTATACAGCTTTACTCAAGTATCTCAGTTAGCAATCTCCACCTTTCAAGGGTCCATGACTTTGTCCCTTATGCCTGACACAGCATGAAAAACCAAAGTCTAGCAGAGATCATAAATTCTCTAGGGAAGTTGTCTTTTCTTGACTGCTTCTTAGTTTTTGGTCCCTTGAGTTTTCATTATTTTCTTGGGATGTTAACTCAGGTTTTAAAAGGATGTTTGTTGCATTTTATCCAGAATTTCCTGGGGTCTTAAAGTCATTTTTTCCATATATGATCAGAAATTGAAGTCCACTAATAAATTTTTGAGAAGGGGAGGGAAAAAAAGCACACCATTGACTATCTTTCATATGGATAGATTTTTTTTTTTTATATATAAGCACAACCTGAGGCAGCCACCCCTATGTTTGCCTTCACATCCGCAGTGTCACAGGGTTTTTTTTTGCCTTTGTTTACATTAAGGATATTGTCTCCTCTTTGTGTCTCATACCCTCATCTTTATGCTCCCCTGATCTGCTATACCATCGAAAATCGTTTTTCTCAAAATATCTGATACATCCACTTACAGTGAAGACTAAATAAATCATGTGCCTATTTTTTTGTTGTTCATAATTCCATCAACATTCTTTATGCAATGGAGACTTACAGACATGGATAAATGTACTAATTGCCCTCCATAACTATAGCATAGTCAACCTACACAAGAGCTCAAATACCTGATCTTATAGTAGAAAACATAAGAAAGATCTCAAATAAGCCAAAAGGTGACACATGCTACAATAGACGTACTCAGTTCTAAAGTCCTGTCAAAGATGTCCTGCAGAGTATTTAAAACTCCTGGGAACTTCCTAGGTGCCTAACCCTGTGCTTCCAAATATCATCTCATTTTAAAAAGAGGGAAGACTGCTTCCAGGGCAGGGGTCTGCAAAGCTTTATGAAGAGTTGTCTTTAGGGTTTGGGTAATGGCGTTAGCTGTGGACATTCCATTTGAGGAAAAACAAATGAGTAAATCAGAGACATGGAGCGTCACAGGACGTGGAAGGACACGTGACAAAGGCAGTGTGCAGTGGAAAGTAGGAGCCAGACCATGGAGGGTCTTCCAGGGTTGGAATCGTAACAGAGGGGAGCCACTGAAGATTTATTTTTCTTATTTTATTTTCTTAGAGAATAGCAGAAGAGCTATTTTGAGGAAGATTACACCGGAAGAAATGTTATTTCTCTGAGGGAGTATTTTCTTTGAACAAAATTCCTTTTTATCGACCAAAGACAAAATTTTATGACCAGATGATAAATTTCAGGCATTCTTTGGAGATAATTTTTTATTTTTCTTTTCTGTGAGACCATTACTGTATCAAATCTTTCACAATCTCATAAAGTGAGTCCTGTCTGAAGCTTTAGGCCAGACTGTTATCCGTGTCTGGACATGACTCTGCAATGGAAACTAGCAATTTGTCTTATTTTACAGTAATGTCGTGATATGGTTTATTGTAACTGTCTCCCAAAAAATTCCTGTAAAATTAACTGTCTTTATTTCCTTTCCCCTGTAACATTAAGCTGGGTTTGTTTTATTTGCTCCTATTTAAATTTATTTTTGTGGTGACTCATCAGTGGCATGGTGATAAAATAACATCCTGTGCACTTCTTTTTAGAGGATGATTTTAATGCCCCATGAATCACAAAGAGATGGTTGTCTTTTCCTGTTGTGTATTGCTATCATTGGTCCACTGAACTGCAATTACTAGAATTACTTTCCTTGAATAAAGCATCCCTATTTTCCAATCTCTAACCCCAGAAATGTATTCTTTTGGGGAGGACCTTTCTTTACACCTCATCATATTTAATGGTTTTCCACTAGTTATCTTATTTGCAGTTTCACTACTATTAATTTCCATATTACATTAACATTATTTCAATAATCAGTCTACTCCCTTGTACCATCTTCAAAAATAAATGAATGTGATTAATGAGAAATATTAATGTCTAAATCAGGATGACCTTCTTTAAGTATGTTTTCACTGATGAAAACGTGACTGTATTATTAAATTTTTTGTTGAGTCTTGCCTACAAAAAATACAATCTATAGTCAGACACTGTAGTCAGAGTCTCGTGGCTACCTACAATTCTTCATCAATAAAAACATAATCTAAAGGATTATTGGGAAGATTAAAGGAGCTCATAGAGGCAAACTAGTTAGCACTGTACCTGCCACATAACAGGCACTTAGTAAGTATTAACAGTAGCAACTAAGTGTCATTCTTAAATGGCATAGAAAGCCAACTTTTTAGCATGACGTGCCGAATTCTGAGCAACAGTCAGAATGCCCAAAATACAAGAATCTCTCAGTGAATGACTGGAGAATTAACTGAATAGTGGGTACTCAGTTTTCTGTGTTATATAGAAAGTTTAAAAGGTTAAAAATAGTCCCCAATTCCAGTTGGAATATTCTTTTTAATCAGTCTTTTGCAACTTTCCACAAAAATGCAAAAGGTTAAAAAATACATATTACAGACAAATAAGACAAACTGCCAAATTATTGCTAGAATCTGAAATAACTTACCATTAACTATTAATATTTTATATACGGAACTAAACAGAGGACCATTTAATGACTGATAGATTCATTCTTTTCCTTCAATATACAGTTTGTGGATATAACACCCAGAGTCTTAGTAAACAAAAAGACTAAGCTGCCTACCCTCTGCAGAGGACTATCTCTAACATCTTCTCTGTAATCAATTTTAAAACCTTAATTTCCAGGAAACACAGTGAGATAAAGCATATCTGTGTCCATGTGTGAGTGTGCTCGTGGCTGAGCACATGTGCATGCAGACAGGGTGGGTGGAGGGGAGGGGAGCCCCTAGGCAAGTGGAAGCTAATAGGCTGCATCCTATAATCTTATATTGTGCAACACAAAAGTGGGGGAAAGCAGGGCAGGTGGGGACTGGATATAGAAAGAACCCTGGTAGCTACTTCAGACTTGGGTCTGCAGTATTCCTGCTGCTGCCTTTGCTATTGCTTGTTTTTGTTATTTTAGTTTTCCATATGCCATCAATTCAGAAGCCCAGAGAAAAAGGCAGTGGGCAAAGGATAAAAATCCCACCTTGATCCAACAGAAATGTGCTTGCTAAATTCCTGTGAGAAACAATCGAGAAATTTGGCAGTAAGGTGTGCATATCAATGTGAACCACCAAAAAGAGAATTCTGTTACTAGTCTAGACAAATGTTAGGTTTCCTGTCTCTTGGGATAAACCAGTCATTTCAGGTTGAGTAAAAAAAGGAAGTAAAACCAATAAGGGGATTATAAAAAGGTGCAGCAAATTAAAGGAAAGGCAATACTATGTTGGAGAGTGAAGAACATTTTATGTATTATTCAACTAAACAAAAATTATTATATTCACCTTATAGTTGCTGCCAATTCCACAATAAATGAAATGTTTATTATAGTTTCCCTTGTTCTAAACAGACTATAAAGTTTCCAACAAGGATTATAGCCAGGTCAAATAAATTTAAACAAAATTTAAAATAATTAATCTAAATGGACAATAAAACCAAAATTAAGATGGAAACCAAAAATGAGAGCCAAAACCCAAAAGTCTCACCATTGAAGACATACACATTTCCTGGGGTATGGGCACAAGCGGGACTCTAATTTTTCTAGCAAATATACACTTAGATAGATAAATAAACACGTTCATTCAAGTTCTATAGTGATTAGAAGATACAAACTCATTCCTAGAGAAGCATAATTATTCCTGATTAAGTATAGAACGACATTTCTCCAGCAGTCATTATTGCTAATGGTAACAGTTGTGAGTAATTTATGTGTGGGGGCCCTACAATAAGAACCTTGCACAGATTTGGGTATATATATGGGGGAGTGTTACACACATACATACATACATGGCCACATACAGCTAATGAAATCATCAAAATTATGAAGGAACATTATAGATGTTATAAAAAAGAAGCAGTGAGGAGCATCACCAAAAATTGGTAAAGACAATAAGAAAACATAAGGCTACAATAATTAAAAGAGTATGATTTAAAATTAACAAACAGATGAATGGCAAACATGTATATTCATTAAAACAATGTGACAAATAAAGTATCACAATGAATGATTAATTGACTAATTACTAATAAACAAGTTGGAAATACTAGAGCTCCCTCATACTGTGTGCCAAAATATCTTCCTGATAAATTAAAGCAAGGATATTTAAAGTATGAAAATGTAGACACAAAAAGAAGATATGATCTTTAATCTTGGATGGTCAAGGACCATCTAGCCCTAAAAAAAAAAAAATCAATTATAAAGAAGGATAAATTTAAATCTTAAAAAAGTCAAAAATAATCACCATAAATGTTTTTTAAAACAAAGGAAAATATGAAATAAAATCTTAACTTTCTGTTTATGTCAGTAAGGAATGTCAGATGGACATGACTGGTTTGTTATTTTTGGTTTTGGTTAATGACAAGGCACACTGCTGGCAAGAAAGCAAAGATACCTGATATATTGCATGTGGCAGTGAAAATTTGTATAACTTTTCTGGGAATCAGTTTTTCATTATATATCAAGACACAAAAAAAACATTTTTACTCTTTGATCTTGTAATTACATTTCTAGAAATCTGCCCTAAGAAAATAATCAGAGATACATACAGAGATTGATCTTCAAAAATTGCTTTTTGTTGCATTATTTGCTGTTGTGAAAATTTTGAAACAACTTTATTATCCAAGCATAATGGAATGATTAATAAATTTTGATATATAGTGGTATATTATGCAGTTATCAAAGCTATATTTTTACAGAATAATTAATAAGTCATAAGTGAGATAAATTGTGATGAAAAAATATTAAGCAAAAAAGTATAAAAAAAACTACATTTGCAGCTGAATTTAATTTTGTTTTAAGTACATATATATGCCTAGAAAAAAAACTGGTAGGATGCTCAAATTCTAAAGCAAATTATTGAAAAAATACAACCTGTTGTTTGAATTATAACTTATTTTATTC
>CM052445.1:55601444-55617203 GCA_028533085.1 Varecia variegata | reverse complement strand
AAATCATGTATCTAAAGGAAATTTTTTTAATATAGTTTATTCATATGAATTTTCAGGTTTATCTAAATGGAATCACACCATGTATGACAAAAATTTTGTCATTAAAAATTCTGAAATTTTAACTAGTGTGGTAGAAGTTGTTTTTCCTTAGGACAGTATCTTTAAGGTGGAAATCTAAATTATTTAAAATATTATTTGTATGATACTTTAGTGTTTATAAAGTATTCACATATAATTTATTTTGCTTCTCAAAACACTTTTCAGAGAGTGACAATATGATCGCATGTCTGAGGAAGGTTGGTCTCAGGACTACTGAGTGTTTTCCCCAAAGCCGCTAAACTAGTGGTCTCATACTCAGGCCCTGGGAGCGCAGGCGCTGAGCCTTGGTTCTGCCTCTCTGCTCTGCTGGCTCCCAGAGCATCCAAGTCTTCATACTCAGCCCGTTCAATCTCTGTCTTCAACTTCAGTCCTTTCGCTGCCCCTTCTGGTCCTTCAGTTCTCTTGAGAGTGAGGGCAGAGATAGGGGTGGCCAGAGTTAGACAAGATGAAGAAGTTTTGCAAAGCTCCTGGTTGATAACTCATGCACCAACAAGAAGGAAGACGCTTGCGGGAAAAGCTGAGGTCCCTATGGAGGCTGTGGTGGGGGCAGAGCCCATTTCCCGGGAGTGCAGCTTTGTCCATAGTGCATCTGGATGGCTGGGTGCAGCATGGAGAAGTAGATTCACCTAAGAGTTGGCATGGTTCCTGAGAGTTTGGCAAAAAAGAGAGATGGAATTTAAAGAATTGGGAAGAGTGTAATTGAATTGACAGAGTATGGAATTCCATCTAAACCAGATATACTGGGGTTTGAAATAAAGAAATATCTCCTATCAATGGCTTTAACATTATATTAATAGTACTGTATTTTTACTCCAAATTGCAAATCCACAGAATTTGTATTTAGGTACAATTTAGTTTGGCCACAGTAAATAGTGGCTCTTGGAGCTTTTATTTACTATGATATTTTAAATACATTTAATGCCATTTTTATGGGTTTTTCATAACCCTAATTTTCCATCCTGTCAGTTATGATTTTGCCAACCACCAAGTACTTTTTAGAAATGTAACCCCAACATTAGGTAGGTTCAACCTTTACTGTATATTGATATCTTTTTAAATATTGTTAAAGCTTTGAATAGTTGAATAAGTTTTAAATAAAAGAAAAGGAACTATACAACAAAACATTAAAGAATTATGAGGTCAGTGTGTTTTTCAGAAGAGAAAACGCCTCTACAAATTATTGCTATTTGAGTGGGAAGAAAGAAACAAGGAGATCTCATAGGTGAATAATTAAGGCAATTAAAACCGAAGGAGGTGTCACTTTTGCACTTGGCGAATACCATCAAGACAAGTCTATTTTAGGGCTGTCTGGTAGTAAGACACAGCAGGGCTCAATAAAAAGGTTGAGCTACTATATAAATTGTCAAGTGGATTTCTTTTTTTTTTTTTTTTCTTTGAAACAGAGTCTCGCTTTGTTGCCTGGGCTAGAGTGAGTGCTGTGGCGTCAGCCTAGCTCACAGCAACCTCAAACTCCTGGGCGTAAGTGATCCTACTGCCTCAGCCTCCCGAGTAGCTGGGACTACAGGCATGCGCCACTATGCCCGGCTAATGTTTTGTGTGTATATATATATATATATTTTTTAGTTGGCCAGATAATTTCTTTCTATTTTTAGTAGAGATGGGGTCTCGCTCTTGCTCAGGCTGGTCTCGAACTCCTGACCTCGAGCGATCCACCCGCCTCGGCCTCCCAGAGTGCTAGGATTACAGGCGTGAGCCACTGCGCCCGGCCTCAAGTGGATTTCATTTTGAAAGCAAATCTTTTGTAGAGAAAGAGTTCTTGAAACCAGCTAAAGAAAATAGATACAAGTTACATTGTAAAATAAAAGTTGTATGTGGATATTATGAGTTGTATTCTCCATCACATTTTAAAATTTTTTAGTTGTGTATATTTTTTAAAGAAATACATGTTTTAAATATATTTTAACACAAACAATAAAAATATATTAAGTAAAAAGTAATTTACAAAAATGCATGTCCACACAAAAACTTATACACGAATGTTCATAGCAGCATTATTCATAATAGTCAAAAAGTGAAAACAATGTAAATATCTATCAGCTGGTAAATAGATAAAATGTGTCATATCCATACAATGAAATATTATAAGGCAATAAAAGGGAATGAAGTTCTGGTACATACTACAATATAAATGAACCCTGACCACATATTGTATCATTCCCCTTGCATCAAATGTCTAAAATAGACAAATCCATAGGGATAGAAAGTTTGTTGTCAGTGACCAAAAGCTGGGGGAAGCAGGAATGAGGAGTGACAGCTAATGGGTAATAGCTTCTTTTCATGTTCTTTAGATAGTGCTAACAGTTGCAAAACTCTGTGAATAAACTAAAATCCACTTACTTGTACACTTTAAAAGATGAATTTTGTGATATGTGAATTATCTCAATAAAGGAGTTATTTTTAAAAGTAAAAAAAAAAAAAGAGTATAACCCCCCCCTTAGTCCTTTCCATCCCAGTCCTGAGACTTGCTGGTTTATTATACATGCTTTCAAGCATTTTTACACACACAAAAACATATCTATGTATGTATATTACAAATAGAATTATACTATGTATTCTACTTGCTCTATTTTGACCCAAACCTAAGATGTTCACCCATTCTACTTTTTCTTAATATTTGACTATGTTTTAACCTAAGTTGATATCCACACATACTAAAATCCCAAAATATGCATTGAGTCATCAAATGACAAAGGTCATCCATGATTTTTTTTTTAAGGGTTAAGAACTACTTTGCAAGCAAGGTCTGGATAAACACTTTCATACTGTTTATTTCAACATAGGAGAATCACATTTCTTTGCCTTTGCCTAACTCCGAGAAAGTGTATCAGTGATATCTGGGGTCAGAAATGGATCATTTGGGCTTGAGAAAGAAAAGGATTTTCTGCCATTGAAGATCTGGTCTGAGTCCTCAGTGGCCCTAATGGAAGCCTGGTATAGGGGACATTGCCCAGGCCACCTAAGTTTGATGTTCAAGGGGTGTTAGGAAGAAAAGAGAAGCCATGGAAACACTTGCTTATTCCCCTTTCTTCCCTCTTTGGGTGGTCTTATTTTTATCCAAGTCGCCCAGTCTCAGTTTATGACCAGAAAATACAGCCCCCAAAAAATGTGAGGCAATTCAGGGGAAAACTGTTAACCTGCTCTACTGGTAATACCAAGGGATATTGAGGACAAGTGCAGAGGTTGAACTAAGGTTGGATTTAGCAGGATTTCCCAACAACTTGAATGTAGGATGTGAGGTACGAGAAGGACCGAAGATATCTTCAGGGTAATTGACGTGAATAACTCAGAGAATAGGTTTGTCATTTCTGAGATGGGAAGAAGTACAGGAAGGACAGATTTGGGAGCAGGGCGTGAATAGTTTAATTTGAGACATCAAAGGTTTAGGATTCCTGCTAGGTGTCCAAGTGGAGATGAGGATTTGGTTCTGGAGCTAGAGCTGGGCGTACATATGTGGGAGTCATTAGCATACAGGTGGTATTTAAGGGCGTTAGAATGGAAGAGATCAACTAGTTAGGTTGAGTGTTGAGATATAAGAAAAAGATCTGAGCTCCAGCCCTGGGGCTCTGCAATATTTAACATCAGGAAATTGAGGAGAAACCAGCCAAGGAGCCTGAGAGGGGCTGGCATTGATTTTGTGGCCCTACACTGCAGTGCTCTGGCCCTGTTGGTGACTCAGAGACCCTTGTTCTCTGCTTTTAGACGTGTTTGCGCCTGTACCATCCATGTGACACTCACTTCCTCACCTTCTCCTCTTGTGGTTTTCACCCACCACTCTCTGGGTCTCACCCTTTGTTTTGCTCCTTATATCCGTGTAATATGATACACTCTAATTAGAAATAGGAACTCACTAAGCTAATGATTTTCAAAATCTTTCTTCTCCATTAGATGGAAATCATCACGGTCTCTTTATTCAATGCATTTTATTTTCTTACTTAACTTCTGCTCAGTCAGAGATTTTGCTTCTTTGAAACATAGGTGTGCTTGGAACTCTGACTTTGCAATTTTCCTCCGTTGCCCCTACTCAGCTGTAGGCCAATCTCCATTCATTTGTTCACTTCCAGGTTCTATGGTAACAAAGTGGTTGTTCTTTGCAGTTTTCAACTGAAATTTATTAGAGATGATTTTGGGTTGATTCAGTTCTTTCCTAATGAAGTAGAGTGGCTTGTTCCATTTGCCCTCATCTGCAAACTGGACCGTTCTCAGGTTAGCTGCTCACACCTAGTTCAGTTAGCAGCAGGTAGGCACCTGCAGTACTAATAGTGATTGACCTCTATAGTGATGTGTAATATGTGATCATGTCACTGGCAACAAACAAAATAGCACTTGTAAACAAAGTTGTTTATCCCTATTTACATGTGTAGGTTTGGACTTGAGGGGTAAAATAGCAAAATAGAAACCACAGACTCCCCTGCGCCTAAAACCTAAGAAAATAAATAAAACAACCCAGAAAAAAGTTACACAGCCTAACCACACAATGGAAGGGCTGCAATTTCATGCCGTTTTCTTTGAATAGCAGCTAGGAGGAAAGAGAAGAAGAAGAAGAAGAAGGAGGAGGAGGAGGAGTTGGGGGGGAGAGAGAGAGAATATGAGAGGCAATGAGAACACTCTAAGCTCATCCCTTAAGCCTGTCTCCTAGAAAATGAAGTTGAGAAGAAATAAAGTTGGAAAAGCAAATTCTAAAACGTATACTCCTATCCCTCCATCTGAGAAGGTGCTGGCCAAGGGGGTATGCAGAGCCCCGCAAAATGATGTGAACTTCTCACTCACAGAAGTCACTCGTTCCAGAGGCCAAACTGCTAGATTGCACCATTTGTATTTTTCCCAGCTTGGATGAAGGCCTTAGAGTGAAGGCAAAATATCCTACTTTCTGAAAATAAATTATCTCCCACAATAAACAAAAAGGTAGCATAATGAAAGTATGAAGAGAAGAAACTAGAATCCTCAAGGGGACAGGAGGCTCAGGATGAGGCGGAATGAAGAGAGCCCTGGGAGTTGTCTACACTCCTTACAGAGGACCCAAACCAACAGGATGGCATTGTCTTTGCCCTCACCTGGGGTCAGTGGGGTCAGAATGATAGCTGGACAAAGGTCAGTAAATTTGGGGACATAAACACTTAGTAAGACTGATTAGGTCTGGCTTCAGTAAAGATTTCCTGAATCTACCTGAATTGGGGAAATACCTGAGGCCAGATATTTCAAGCATAAATGGCCCACAGCCTCAGCCCACACTTCTCTCTCTGCAAACCTCTGAGCTCACATACTTGAGACAGCAAAACACAGAGGAGAAAACCCAGCCAACAAATTGAAAAAGGACTCTAATGACTGGGGATGAGATTCTGGAATAATTCTCTGACACTGTATTGGGGATAATAAAAGATGTAGATAAGAAAGTTCAAATGGAAATTATGGCAACTGTAAAGCAGATCTAGAAAGCATTTAGTCCCAATTAAAACAGGTAGTGAGAGGACTCCAAAGAAAATATCTATGAGAGTAAGAATCCAATGGTTCCCGAGTAATTAAAGGTTCCAAGAGCATCTGTAGGATAGTTAAGAATGAGATATATTTTAAACAATAGGTAAAATATATGGAATCTGGAGGCTATTTGAAGTTAAAGGAAGAAAGAATATATTTCTTTCCCCAATGGAACGTGTGAAAAACAATCAGAAAATCTCAGCAAAATCAAAGCGAAACCAAAAATTGTATTAAAAAGTGATCATTCAAATAATGTGAATGAAATTGGGCCAGATTCTGAGTGCTTAGTGGAAAGTAAGACAAGGACTTCATGTAACCTTGAATACATAACTTCCAGTACCATGTGTGTCATAATATCAGAGCCTCAGAGGAAGAAGTATAATCTTAACAATGACCTGACCGAAGAGTGAACAATGTTTTCATAGGAAATATATTGACTACCAATCTATTGATTATCAACTTGCTGAGAAGCATGGAGGGCCCAATTATGATAGAAAAACAAAATGTAAATAAAGTTGAGGATGGAAAGGTACACATGACAAAAGATGGCAAATGAAAGGAGGGAGAAGAGGTAGCCAGATAGGTGGCTGTGCTGACACCTTCATCTTACACTGGGAGGGGTCAAGCCATTCTGATTTGATGGGACAAGAAATAGAGATTTACATGAAAAATTTGGGAGTGGTTAAAAGAAGTGGGGAGTGAGGTTGTGCCTGAACAAAATCTTCATATGTCATAGCAGAAATCTATGTCTAAAGTGGATAAATCAAGAAATACTGAATAGGAATAGGAGTGGCACCACCAGAAGTTGAAACAAAAATGGTTAAAGATGGTGGCCTCTGGTGGGCTGAGATAGGCATAAAACTGCTGCTCTCATTAACAAATCCACCATTGAGTTTCTTTATTACCCAATGTTTTCATCGCATGGCGTCACCTTGATTAAAATTTTGAAAAATAATATTAAGGATAAGCTTCGCAAGAAATGAGCAGAAACTATATAAGAAAAAATCTTTGTTGCAAATCACAAATAAAGACTTAATATATGGAAATATATTCCTTTCTCCTAGATTGGAAATAATTTGAGAACAATATCAATTTTTCTTAATCTAATGTGATCCCAATGAATAAAACAAGATTTAGAGAGGAAGTAACATATAAAAATATATACGAAAATTCTGAAAACAAATGGTTATGAGTAGGGGCTATTAACTCTACCTGTTATTAAAATGTACAATTACAAGGCAAATTGGAGCTGAAATAGATTTATGGAAAAGAATAGAAAGTTTAGAAATAAAGCCATAAGCATGTGAATATTCGATATATGATAAAAGATATTTCAAATTAGTGAAGAAAAGATATTCATTCAATTAAATTGTGTTGAATCAACTGATCACCTATTGAAAAAACTGAGGATTAATTCCTATCTCATTATTTACACCAAAATAAATTCTAAATTTAAACTGATTTAAACAGCTAATTTCAGGTTTGACATGTTTAAAATAACAAAATAAGGAGAGTGTGAAACTACTGCATAAAACCATGGGTAAATTTATATCTAATCTTGCAGTGGGGAAGTCTTTTTAAGCAAAATAAAAACACTTTAAATAAAAGGAATGGCAGATTAGACCACACAGAAATTTAAAATCTATCTTTGCAATGATAAATGTGTAGGGAAAAATACATTAGACATCTATGACAGATAAAAGATGGGTTTTCTTAGCTTAATAAGAGCAGGTGGAATTTAAGAATAACATTAATCGGGTGTCAGGCAGATGTGGGGGGGAAGGGATGGGTGTATACATATATAATGAGTGCAATGCGCACTGTCTAGGTGATGGACATGCTTGAAGCTCTGATTCGGGGTGGGAGGAGCAAGGGCAATATACATAATCTAAACTTTTGTACCCCCATAATATGCTGAAATAAAAAAATACAAAAAAAAAAAAAAGCAAAGAAAAAAAATACGAGCAGGTGGAAACCAATAAGGGGAAAAAAAGTCAACAGGATAGGAAAATGGGATAACATAAAAATAGGGTAGTTCAGAGAAAAAAAACTTTCTCTAGGCCTTTGTTCATTGCTGCCTTCTCCACCATTGAAACTCTTCTCATCTTCTTTACAAAGGTTCGTTGTCATCAAATTTTCTCAGAACTGTTCTTGACTCACCCAAAAGGAATAAATTTGTTCTTCTGTGTTTCTCCTTGGTGTAGATTTACCATATTTTTCTTAGACACCATATTTTTAATTCTTCCTTTTCTTAAAGTTAGTTGTGTTCATCTTCTTCTTCCCCTCTTGATTATAAATCTCTTAAGAGAAGAAATGATGTTTTACTCATCTCAGTCCCCAGCACTCCACATCTTTAGTAGCCACTAATAATCCTTGTTTGAATACATAAGGAACGCAGGCCCTATGGACCATGTAAGTTAGTACATTAATTCACAATCTCAGACACACTATCATTTGAATTTAAATTTCTCGGTGAAATCTCAGCAAAATTGATGAGGCACCTTTAACAGGACACAAGTTAATTTTCAGCATGTAATAGACGTATTTAATGGCACGGCCTTGCATCGGTCTATTCATATGAGCAACCAGAAACATACAAACCCCATTGTAGCAGGAAGCTTTGCTCTCAAATATAATTCACAGCATCTCACAATATGAACTTCCAGGTGGTTTGAGCTGTGTGGAAATGAGATTGTTTTGTCTTCTGAGACTCTGAAAAGAGTAGAGGATAACCCCAGTGCTGTTGCCCGCATTGCTTGTCTCACAACCACAGATTACAATCCCACAGCTCCACTTCCCTGAGCATTTACCGAACGCATTATAGCTGAGTATTCCTCAAAGATAATGCAGAAGATGAAAACAAATCAAGTTGGTTTCTGCCCACGACAGCGGGAAGACACACCTGAATTTTTTGGAGATATCAAAAATGAATCTGTTGGGCTTAATCACAAGCTTTTGTGTTACATTGCGGAAAAGAAAGCAGAGGCAGTAAAACTCCTTCTATACTGGCAGGCACTATGACTCTTCACCTATCACTGTTGAATCTTTAGGACGTACACATGCTTTCATGCTGGTGACGTCTTTGTCGAAGAAAATACAGCAATCTGATGTTTTTATGTGAATCATCTTTGGAACTTGTATTCCTCACCTTTGGATGTAAATTAAAAAATTACTCAACATAAAAAAATACAGTGAAAAGTAATTGCTCTCAATGATAGATTCTGGCCTACTTACGAGGTTAAATGATGTTTTGAAAAAGTCTCAAAAGGATTTTTAGGCGATAAAGCTAATATTTTCGGAGTGTAGCCTTCTCTTAGGTACCTTGCTAAGGAAAAATATTATATTGACCTTGATGATTCTGGGGTCAAGCATCAATAACAACATACTTCATACTTTCATGAAAAAAACATTCTGTAAGATAATGAAATTATATAAAAATTGACTCAAGGAAAAGATTAGTGCTACACACATGGACAAAGGGTAAGTGGAGTTCAAGATTCATTTAACAATTAATTGCTTCTTTAACTAAATAGGTCCACTGTGTTGTAGGCATTTAACATCATGTTTCTGTAAAAGTTAGTTATCCCAACCAAAGGTAATTACTCTAAAAGAGATGACTGTGTGTCTAGGTCTGGGTGTATATAAGACTTCACTGAATGCAGGATGCAATACTTGGAAAAGTACTTACTTTGGAGTCATATACCTGGGTGCTACTTCTATTAGTGTCACAGATTAATGGAGTGACTTTGGACTAATCACTTATCATCTTTGAGCTTCATTTTCCTTATCTTCAAAAAGAAAGAATCAGATTAGATTATCTTTTGGGTCGCTTTTGGCTCTGAGATCCTATCAGTGTAACAAGGCTTTTATCTTGGGCTCAGTCCATCATTGTATTATCCTGGACTTTATTTCTTAAAATTCCAATACCTGAGAATTCAATTTATGTCTTCACTGTACTGAAGCCTATAAAGATGTTTTTAAAGAGTCACTAGACTCTAATTGTCAGCTTTTTCTAGACATTATCATAGAGTCTCATGAAGAAGCATTTATTGATCACTAATATGTATAGGATACATGAGTCAGAAATTGCATATATACTCATATATTTAATTAGAAAAACATGTAAGAATGAAGCTAGCCAAAGATCTTGGCAGAAAGAGTATGAGACTTTTAACTTGGCTGGCTTTTGTTGGAATGCTCTATTTTTTTTGGTCTTGGCTTCTTCCATGGTCTTGACTCTGTGCCTTGAAAATTTTTTAAAAATCATGAAAAATGTGTTTGTCTTCAAGTTGCTCAGCATGGCAATATCATTTAGAAATATTTATTTTTCAAAAAGTCACATATTTTTAAAATAATAGGTGAAATAATTTTATAGATGTTTACTAGAAAAATAAAATTAAGGTTATTGTTCTCTGATATGCATTAGACAATCAAATGTAATTCACTATAAAAATAAGTTTCTCTTAGCAGTAGGAGAAAAAAAATTATTGGAAATGTTAAATAGCTTGCTGAAAGGGAAAAAGAAGACAAATAAGCAACGATCTTGAATTTTTTTCTACTTTGTTCAACAGTGTTTACCACCAACAAGCCTAATTTTAATTCAGGGTAATTATTTTAGTTTTCCACTCTGAATAGGTAGACTCCACCTATTTCAGATCTTTGCTCTCAGCTCTTTCCCCATCTGTTGAATCAAGACTATTCTTCTCCTGATCAATCAGATAAAAATCAGTAATACTGAGATCAAAGTCCTCAAACACCAAATACTAATTTTAAATTGCATGCAGGCTTGAAACTGGTGTTTAATTGCTCCATTCTTTTCCTCTGTAGGCATTTATGTCCATGTTCCAGATCCTAACCCAGGAAGGATGGGTAGACGTAATGGACCAAACTCTAAATGCTGTGGGACATATGTGGGCACCTGTGGTTGCCATCTATTTCATTCTCTATCATCTCTTTGCCACTCTGGTGAGTTTAGCATTTCTTTTCAATTATGTCTTGGAATTCATAATGAGATGAGCCTCCACAGATATTTGGCCTATTGTCAATTTCAAAATGAGAGCCAAAAGACAAGTGTAGGGTAGTGCAGTTGGATGGGATCCCTTCCATGCTAAATTTCCGCAAATCAATGAACGGCGTGATTTATTAAGCTAGAAGTTGTCTCCATCAGGTACAAGTGTTTGAGAGAGAGAAAACAAGACAACACAAAATGAAAATCTCACATTTACATACTGATTTAACTATCCCTAAGTGATCACACCTAAACGATCTAAGGATCAAACCAGAACTACGTTATTATTTTTTATCATGTAGAGACACCCTCTTCAATTTCACCACATCCTCTTCACAGCTGTAATTAAACTGAAGACAGAAGCTGCAGACCTCAGGGTGCAGTCAGTTAATTAGAAATCAACACAATGTTTTTGTGCTGCATGCAACTGGAAAAAAAAAACACATGGGAGAAAAATAAAACACATATCTGCAAATATTACAAAAGCACAAAAAAACTGAATACTAAAGTCCAGGTAAAATTGACTTCTATCACAGAAGCATATTTTTCTCTTCAATGTATTTCTATTAAAAACAAAGAAAAAAGTTTGCAAAATGCAGCCTACGTTGCTAAATGACATGGTATGGTATGTAATTCACAGGTCTTTCTAATTCCAAAGGCACATCCCCATATAATGAATTTATTCATATTTAAGAAGCAAATCTAAGCTCTAATATTATGTTAAAAGTTTCAAGTTAAGATCTCAAATGTTACCCTTTATCAGGAACACATGAATAAAAACAACTATTACTTTATTATCTGGCAAAACGTTTCACAATGTTATTCATATTCTTTGGAGCACACAAGTTAGGTAATGTTCCCAATTAACAGATGGTGAAACTGAGGCTCAGAGGAGTTTAATAGTTTCCCCAATGTCACACAGAGTGTAAATGTTAGGGTCACAGTGTTCCCAGTTTTGTCTGATCTGGCTTTGGCCTGTAGTCTTGCTACTACTCATTGCTGCTTCCCTAGATAATGAAGTTTAAAGTTGCTACAGAAAGTGCCTTCATCAAGTCCAACCTCTTCCAAAGAGTAACTAAAACAAAGCAAATTACATATGATCTCTAGGGTCACTTCCAATTCTAAATATCTGTGCATTAAAGAAATTCTTGAGAAACTAGATGTGTTAACTTAGCAGTTGTGCTCGCTATAGACAAAAGGTTTCAAAAGTGAGACATGTCCATCAAAAAGTTTATGAGGATACATTGTTATGAGGTGTACAGTCGTGGGTCGAACAGTAGAACCACATAGAAATAGTTTTGGCATTTTTTTACATGAAGTTGACTTTTAAAATATTCACAAAAGGAATGAACATTGGGCAGTAGGAATGGAGGCCTGGCTTTCAGAGCTGAATCTGGCTGTGCTGGTATTTGCCCAACACTTAGCCCTGGGGTCTTTACATCCTTCCTTCCAAGACTTTTAAGTCTGTGTCATTCATTCATTCATCCATCCATCCATCATTCATTCATTCACTAATGAATTCAACTAATGTTTGTTAAGCACCCACTTTGTGCTTGTCACTGTAAAACTATGGAATAACATGGAGACTATTGATTGTGGGTTAAATGCAGGATAGATTTGATTGAAGTCATCTATATAAGGGAATATAAATCTCATTGTTTTTATAACAATCAAATTGTTTTCCTAATAAAACAATATAATTGTCTGCTGTTCTCACTGCAGATTTTTTACACTCAGAAATAGGTTCGATTCTTAAATCAGAGGCACAAAGTATGAAAGCTGGAATAAAAAACTATCTAGCCTAGTAAATTACTTAGTAATGTAATATTTTTCCAAGTGAGATTCTACTGGGTCACTAATACCATGAAACGAAATATTAAAACTGGTGCATAGCCTTCTTGGGCAGTCTAAATCTTCTTTATGGGCTACAAATCTGGCATTGATTATAGAACACTTAAGCATATCCAAGGACTCTTGGGGTTTATCTGAGGCTTTAGTAATTCATAGAGCACAACTTGAAAACCCATATCTAATTCCACTCCTTTGGTCTACTGATTTAAGTATCTGCCCCAAAAACCTATTATAATTTTTTTCATTATGATTTTCAAAAAATAGTTCTAAGTTAAAACTAAAAATTGAAATCATTTGTTCTTTTATTCACAATTTTTTTTAATCTGTAAAGCAATTGAGAATTGAATAGTGTACATATCAATGAGAACAGTTTGGTAAATGTGGTATAGTACCAGAGTGCGGGATTGGAGTCCTAAAATCTAGATTCAGATTCTAGTTCTGCTTGTCACTAGATATGTGACTTTGCTTCCAAAGTTATTTCCATCACTAACTTCCTTGATCTCTATGTTGTGTTATATCTGAAAGTGAGGATTATAATGTACAACACACCTAGTTTCCAAGGTTGCCATGTATATGTGCGTTAGCCTTGTATTTTTGAGGATGTTTTAGCCATGGTATAAGAGGATGATGTAGCTATTACCAAAAATGACTTCCTGTAAGTTTAAATAAGATGATATGTGCATTTAAAGCTATATTTTAATAAATGTTAAAATTGTGTTAGGTTAGTTCATATGTTTTTAATTTCTGTAAGCAAAGTATCGTTGATCAAAGTATCATGTATGTCACTTCCTGGACCAATCTCCCCTCTCCCTTCTCTCCTCTCTTCCATCACACAGTGACTATAATAAATCATATTTCACTAAATTTAACATACTATCACTTATAAGAAGACTCATTTTGTATAATACTAAGAAAAAGACTATTGAACTATACCCATAGATGATGAGGTGCATCCTTAGTGCAGAGTTTTTAAAATGTGAAAGTAAATGTTCATCTTAAAATCAATGAAATGCAGAAGTTTCCCCCACATATATGCATCCATTAAAAATATATAGGTTATCATCTAATTACATTTTATACCATACATGTTAAAGATTAATATTCAGTTTTTTATTAGTTTGGGAAGCTCTCTGCTCCAGTGAACTGGTGGCCATCCTTGAGGGAGATGTCTCGTTACACACTTCTCTCCCTGTAATGTCCAGACTCCATGCTGAGGACAAGTTATATATGGTCATGTGTGTCCTCCCCTAACCAATCACTAGTAGCAGCAATTTTCAGAACAAATGCTATCAAACTCTACATATATTTTATAGTTCAGTTTTTCACCAAATATTGTTTTTGAGAGCTTTTTATCTTAATACACATGAAGCTAATTTGGTCATTATTATAGAGTCATATACTAGCCCACAAATTGAATATGCCATATTTGTTTATCTGTTTCCTTCCTGATGGATATTTAGGCTGTTTTCCAAGGTTTCACTTTTATAATGCCGCAATACATTTATAAATTGTGTCCACTAGTGTAAGGGTTTCTCTAGAATATATGCCAGGAAGTAAAATGCCTAGATCTTGGATACTGCCCGAATGGCTCTATACGAGAGATCTGCAAGTCCAGACACCAAATCCAGTCTACCACCTAAACTTATACAGCCTGTGAGCTAAAAATGGTTTTATGTTTTTAAATGGTTATGTAATTCAGTAGCCACATAATATCCTAGATGTTGCCCTGTGGGCCTGGAAGTCTAAAATATTTACTGTCTGGACCTTTAAGAAAAAAAACGCAGACTCCTGCTCTATAGGCAAACTAATTTACCCTCCCAAGTGTAGTGGCTGAGAACTCCTGTGTTCTTACATTCTCACTTACCTTGATGTTGTTTGGCCTTTAAGATTTTGATAATGTGAGTGAACAGTGGCATAAAATTGCCCTAACTTGCATTTTTGCGTTTCCATAATTATTAATAAGGGAGCATCTCTTCATGTGATTACTCGCTATCTTCTTTGTGACTCACCCAATCATTCGCTTTACCTATTTTTCTAAAAACTAGTTTGTCTTTTTAAAATTTATTTGTTGAAGTGGCATATATATTCTGGATATTAATCTCCTGACAACTACATATGTTGCAAATACCCTCTCTTAGGCAGTACTTTGTTATTCTAATTTGTCTGTGATGTCTTTTGACATTATATATTTCTATTTTATTTTTAATTGACAAATAATAATCATATATACAATAGTCCTCCCTTATCCCTAGGGAATATGTTCTAAGACCCCCAGTGGATGCCTGAAACCATGGATAGTACTGAATCATGGATATACTATGTTTTTTGCTATACATATATACCTATGATAAAGTTCAGTTTTTAAATTAGGCACAGTAAGAGATTAGCAACAATAACTAATAATAAAATAGAACAGTTATAACAAATAAAGGTTGTTAGGTGAATGGGCTCACTTGCACGTGTGCTCTCTCTCTCTCCCATGCTCAAAAAATCCTAATATTTTTGGACCCCAGTTGACCATGGGTAACTGAAACCACAGAAAGCAAGACTTTGGATAAGGCAGGACTACTACATTTATGGGGTACAATGTGATATTTCAATACATGTGTACATTGTGAAATAATCAAATTAGGTCAAAACTCTTAGTTTTTCACTTATGCTCTATATTTATTTTGAACTCATGCTTAAGAAATTCTTTTTTTTTAATTTTACTTTTTATTATTATTATTATTTCAGCATATTGTGGGGGTACATAAGTTTAGGTTACGTATATTGCCCTTGCCCGCCCCCTCACCCCCCAAGTCAGAGCTTCAAACATGTCCATCCCCCAGACGGTGCTCATCGCACTCATTATGTATGTATACACCCATCCCCTCCCCCCCACATCTGCCCGACACCCGATCAATGTTATTCCCAAATGTGCTCTTGGGTGATGATCAGTGAAACCAATTTGATGGTGAGTACATGTGGTACTTATTTTTCCACTCTTGGGATACTTCACTTAGTAGAATGGGTTCCAACTCTATCCAGGAAAACACAAGAGGTGCTATATCACCATTGTTTCTTAAAGCTGAGTAGTACTCCATGGTATACATCTTTTCCACTCTAAAATAATAAAAATCTTCTCCTATATCTTTTTCTACTTGTTCACAATGTTTTGTTTTTCATCCTGGAGTCTTTAACACATGTCAACTTACTATTTATATATCATGTAAGCTAGATGTTTGAATAAAACTCATATCGATTTTTCTCAGCCAGATTTACATGAAAAAGTTAAAGCTTGAGAATATTTACTTGGTTTCTCTGAT
>CM052445.1:55582538-55600944 GCA_028533085.1 Varecia variegata | reverse complement strand
TTTATATATCATGTAAGCTAGATGTTTGAATAAAACTCATATCGATTTTTCTCAGCCAGATTTACATGAAAAAGTTAAAGCTTGAGAATATTTACTTGGTTTCTCTGATAATGAAGTCTAAAACAAAAAAGTTGTAACTATGAAAACATTTTACTTTATACATGATTTTTAAATGAGAAATAATTGATTTAATGAAAGAAAACACACCATATAATTAAATTAAAACAAAGATTATCACTTCTATACTATCCCAAAAGTCTGGTACTGAAGTTATTTCCCCAGTCCACTGGAAATTTTGCTTAAAATATGATCGGCAGTTGTTTTTCTTTTCCTGTATGTCCTTAGACTGACAGTTTCTATAATGGGCTCTATCAGGTGTCTTGGTACAGTTTTACTGAACTTCTGCTACTATGTATAAGTACTAATCTGCATCCTGGCCAAAGTGGGAAAGAGCTTAATCCATGTCCTCTAGAGGCTACAACTATTAAAAATAGGGAGTTAGCACTAGTAAAACACAGACCAACTAATCAACACATATATAAAACCTGTGATTCAAGACCTAATGCTGCAAGTGATAGAAGAGATGTGTGCACATTGCTACTTGCGCTGTGATCAATGCCCACATAACAAACATCTGCTTCCCCATTGTTTCAGGTCTACCTGATAAGAAATATTTAAAATATTGGAAGTAAAACAGCTGAAGATAGTTTGTGGATCAACATTTAAATATATGCTTGAAAATTACAGGCCTGTGTTAAATATACACTTCATGCCCTTAAAAACTGAACTTGTACAAGTTAAAATCTTATTCCATAAGCCTATCTTTAGACTTGAACTTACTTAAGTGAGCATTTTGTTTAATTGTATGGTTTTTTTAAAAAAATACTACAAAGCATTTTAATCCAAATGGGGGAAAAAAAAAAAACACAAGTCTACATAAATATACAAGCTCTGATTTGTCTTTTATTCACGCTGACCAGTGGTGCCCCACAACCTGGTGAGTTCCTGATTTAGTCTTCTCAGGGACAGGCATGTGCCAAGCAGCAAAAAAACAAAATGTTTGGCTGCAGCTTGTTCTGAAATAAAGAACAGCAGGCTATTCCATCACCCCTGGGGGCACCAATTTGTCAGCCCCCAATGAAAATCAACCTTAAGTGCACAGCAAATGCATATTCATAACCATTATCTATTGTCCCTTTAAATATCTCCCTCTTCTGCCAGGTATGTATTCGGTATTTCTGGCCTGACTGATTGCAGTTTACAAAATGCTTGTTAAATTCATCTTTTTCCCCACTTTTGCCAATGATTTGGGGATAAGAACTATGAAGACTTAACCAGTTGAAAAACTCTTTTTTTTTCCCCTGCAATGTTTTTCCCTTTATTATTATTTCAAAGGAAAGCCCTATGATGTGAATACTGAAAAGAGAGAAAATGTAATTAAGTGTTCATTGTGGATAGTCTTTTTGCTACATTTGAAGTGCTGAAATTAGCACAGCAATCTCTTGATTTTGTCTAGGTAGCAGCAGCTTGCTGAGAATATCATTTTTTGCTGACAGAAATGGACATTCCAAAGTGTAAATTAAATAACTTGATTTTATAGAATTCATTTAAAAGTGCATCTGTGTTGAACATATCCCATTTTACACTGCTCTGATTACATTTGACTTTTTGTCGACCCACATAAAAAGTGAAATTATTTCATACTACATACAGGCTGCAAGACAGCTTAGGGTAATGTGATTATAAGTGGTAAAAAGGAAAAAAAAAAACCCACAAGATTGTGGGACATTGATTCTGTTGTGCTTCTATTATATATTTAAAAATAAATTAAAGGTAGAAATTATTAATAAAGTTCACAGTAGAGAAATGAGATTTAAGGTGACATTTCAGCTAAAGGGCCATCTTTATATAAAGAAAAAATAGTAAAAACAAGCTTTATGAAAAGAAATGAAAAGAGAAAGATACATACATATATAGGGTGAGGTCATGACTATATGCAGTTAGAAAGACTGTAAAATAGGGTATGTTGCTGCTACAGCAATAGAAATTCTCAACCAAGAAAATCCATTCTAGATGATAAGGCTGCCTTTTGCAAAAATAAACCATAACTCAGCAGTCCAAATCATGTGAATTCAACAGTGATTCTTATATAGAGAGAATGAGAACTATAGTGTGTTGGACAGAATGATTTGTGTCACAACAAAATTGGAGGAAATAATTATAATTATAAACACAACTATTTCAGTAATTTATTGAATTTGACTGAAATTTGTTATAGGTAAATGGAAGAAAAACAAATTTTTGTCTGCAGTTAAATGTATAAAAGTTGAACATAGCAAATACCTAGCCAACTGTCAGCTCAGGTGGCTTTGGGATTTTTCAGAGGAGTGGGAGAAGGAAAGGCAGAAGTTGGAGAATGAGAAGAGTAATAAAGAATTTTAGAGTAGCCAAACACCTGTAAGACTCTAGGGCAGGCACCATACTGAAACTAGAAAATCACACTTTTGAAATCCACTGAGCTAAAAAAGTCAAAATTCCATCATGTCATTCATAAAAATTCTGAGAAAGAGGCTTCCCAGGCTTCCGGTGACCTGATATGTGGTGTTTTCCACACTGAATGCATTGTCAATGCTAAAAATATCTTGGGACCAGGCATTATAACCTGAGGAAAATAAAGAATTAGATACTTGAAATATTTTATTACTCTCTACTTTTTCATTGAAATCAATGATGCATAATGTATCAATATTGATCACAAAATAAAAGATGGACATATCAGTTGTATATTACACAGTAGAACGAATACTATTTTGCATAGTAATATAATCAAATGCTGTAGACCTGTGTGGCAAGTAGCCAATGCACAAAAAATATATATATATATTTGAATTTCTTTTTTTAAAGCATTGCACAAAGTAAACACCACTGTGTTGAAAGTTTACATGTACTTTAACAAACTTTAAGAAAAAAATGGGCCAGGCACGGTGGCTCATGCCTGTAATCCTAGCACTCTGGGAGGCCAAGGCGGGAGGATTCCTTGAGCTCAGGAGTTTGAGACCAGCCTGAGCAAGAGCGAGACCCCATCTCTACTAAAAAATAAAAAATAAAAGGAAAAATTAATTAGCCTATAGTCCCAGCTACTTGGGAGGCTGAGGCAGGAGGATCGCTTAAGCCCAGGAGTCTAAGGTTGCAGTGAGCTATGATGATGCCACTGCACTCTACCCAGGGCAACAGAGAGAAACTCTGTCTCAAAAAAAAAAAAAAAAAAAAGGAAATGAAGGGGTATGTCATTAGCCTTTTTTCCCCTAAAATTGTGTCATTAAAAAAAATAGTGACATAGTATGCCGTGCTATATTATGAATTAAATATTATGTAAATGTAAATGTTAGAAAATAAATAATGCAAAGCAAATTGATTGCATAATTTAGAACTGGCCAAGTATAAAAGTAAAAGTGTTTCATACGAATGATGAAGCTCTTGTGATTCAATTTGGCAAGTCCCTGTAAAAATCTTTTATTACATCAATAACATTTTAATGTAAACCTGTAAATCACATTTAATGGCTATGGAAAACCTTTTGGCACAGCACATGTGGCACTTGTAGTAGGTGAACACGGACTGAAAATAAGATGCAAACATCAATGTGGTGGGTTCAGATTATTAATGAGTATTACCTCAGCTTTCTATAAACACAGAACAAATGAAAACACCCAGAGAACTGGTTCTTGCTTGCAGAATTAAGATTTGTCACGCACTCCCAGGACTGTCAGTACCGTGTGTTACCGAGTGGCTGACATCCAGGTCAGCCTGCTTTTTCAGTCCAATTCCACACAGCACTGGGTTGGTAGGGAAATACTGTATCATCGACAATGTAAATTAAATATGAAGGAAACCAAGCTGCCACCTCCTCTGACTTCTATTTCTTTGTCGCAGTAGTATTGTCACCTTATTAGAGTCTGAGAAAAGAATGACAAAGTAATTCTCACCTCCTGGCAATCAGCTGCAGACTCACCCTGCATCTCCTGAATCTTCTATCTCCAAAGACACATCCAAGGCCACAGACCAGACTTTAGTCATCTCTCACCCCGAGTGCCAAGTTGTCACCTTATCACAGTGCCCTCCATGCCAGGGACGTGGAAACGAGAATCGAGCTAAAAGTCCATGTCCAAACAGAGCTTCAGGAAGAAACTCAAGCTCCACACACACCTTTCTGACTGGTTCCTCTTTTTAAATAGTTTCTGCCTTTGCCATCACATTGTCACATTAATTGAACAAAAATGCCTAAACATTCAAAGATATGTATTGAATAAAATTAGGTTTTATGCTGGTTTAAAGCAAACTTTAAACTTTCTCTTATTTTACTCTTAGATTTGTTGACGACCCCTCCCCAACAGTTTGTTCCCAATTCTGTAAGCCTGGGGCTTCCTATGGCAGAGTCCCAGCAGCATCTTCCCAGCAGAGCCAGAGCTTTTCCTCTCCCAGCCTTTCTCTCTCCCATCCGCCACAAAAATCATACTCCTCTGCCATGACAAGGAGAAAGTGCAGCTAGCATCCCACGGCTGTCTCTGACCTCTGCTCTGAGGGTGGCTTTTTTTCTCTTTCCTTCAAGAAAAATGTATGAAATACACTTAAAAAAAAAAAAAACAAGGTAAGAAGACACTATACATCTAATAACCTTTGGTTGAACTGCACTTAATACCATCTAGTTAGTGTTTCAACGAGCCAGTTTAAAATGGATGCATCACATGCAATAAAAACAAAAAATGCCAGAACTTTTTAAAGGGAAAATTTAACAGAGAAGAAACCAATGCCATCGCTTTGTGACTATTTCAGCCTCCCTCTCCTGTCCCCTGACTTCCCTCTGTGGCACTCAGACCGACTGCCCACCCCGCCTGCCTCTCCAGCCCCTGAGCCCCCTCCCTGGAAGCCAGGCGCTGGCCAGACTCACCCACTCGCCAGGCCCCAACAAGCTGCATGCCCCCACCTCCCCAGAATGCCTTTCTCACAGTTCTCTTCCTGCCAAAACCGTCCTTCTCCTTGGTACCTTGGTACCTTGGTACCTTTGGAGCGCATCCTTGGGATCTTTATCAGTGTCTCACAATCGTAACTAAGGAGAGTTCCGAAGATGTTCCTGACCCATGTGCCCAGATGGGCTCTCAGAAATCTAAATGCTCAGATGCTATAGAACTAAATTTGCCGTACTCTGATAGGGTTTAGTTTCTGGTTGTCCCTCTTCACACGTATGTGGCTGCCTTCCCCACCCCACCCCCTCCATTTTTCTTGGACATTTCTGCTTGCTAAGAGGGAATAATGTTTTCTGGGATGGGGCATGAGAGAGACAAAAGCGCTTGAAGGGGGAGTGGTGGGAGAGAGCGGGAGAAAGAGAGAGAGAAAGCGTGTTTCCATGGGAGGTGGCAGTGCACCACACTTGGGGACACCACCAGTGTTGGTACCCATCTGGGTGTGTTTTGACTTCCAAGACTTGACCCCACTTCTTGTCTGAACTTGAGGGAGAAAGAGCCTTGCTGGGGCCTCTCATGGACAAGGAGCAGCCTGGGCAGAGCTGGGAAGCTGCCTGAGAGGTCTAGGGAGAGAGGCCTGAGAGATACCCCAAGAACGAGTCTCTCTTACTTAGTTCCAAGTGGAATGGCAGAAATACTAAGCTTCCCTAAGAGTCGAGAGCTGGTGAGTCTGTTGTAGGAACAAGAGCCTAAGTCAAAGACCAGATGGAGAGTATGGTGGGTTGAATGAGAGCCCCCAAAAGATATGCCCTGTCTTTTTTTTTTTTTTTTTTTTGGAGACAGGGTCTCACTCTGTCACCCAGGCTAGAGTGCAGTGGCATCACCGTAGCTTACTGCAACCTCAAACTTCTAGGCTCAAGGGATCCTCCTGCCTCAGCCTCCCAAGCAACTGGGACTACAGATGTGCACCACCACGCCCAGCCAATTTTTCTATATTTGTAGAGGCAGGGTCTCACTCTTGCTCAGGCTGGTCTCAAACTCCTGACCTCAAGCAATCCTCCCACTTCATCCTCCCAAGGTGCTGGGATTACAGGCATTAGCCACCACACTCAGCCTATGTTCCTGTCTTAGCCCTCAGAACCAGAGAATGTGAGCTTTTTGGAAAGGGGGTCTTTGCAGATGTAATTTAAGTAAGGATCTTGTAATGAGATCATCCTGGATTATCTGGGTGGGCCCAAAATCTAATGACAAGTGTCCTTATAAGAGACAGAAGAGAACAAGATGTGAGGGTGGAGGCAGAGACTGGTGTGATGCAGCCACAAGCCAAGGGATGCCTGGGGCCCCCAGGAGCTGGAAAGGACAAGGAAGAATTCTCCCCTAGAGCTCTTGGGGAGTGTGTGGTCCGCTGACAGCTCAGTTTTGGACTTCTGGCCTCCAAAATTGTGATAGAATAAGTGTCTGTTGTTTTAAGCCATCAAGTATGAACGATTTATTATAGCAGCTCTAAGAAACTCATACAGAGGCTATCACTGGGAATCAGAGATCTTAGCTGGAATTTCAGGAGCCAATATGGTGAGCAAGTGAGCAAAGAGAGTCCCCACAACAAGCAACATCAGTACCCCTAATGGGGGATGGAGGACACGTTACCAACTCAGAGTGGTAACCTTGACCTGAAACTAGTCCTGAAAAGAAAAGGTACATGTAATTTAAATGTAACAGAGTTTAGTTTTAAAGGACTTACCTGAATTGATATAGCAAGATTATGTTTTCAGCCATCAACAGAAATAAGGGATTGTGAACTAAATTAAATTCATTTATGGAAAAATCAAGAAAATTATTTTAGTTTCATATATGTAAATTTACATCTGTATATTTTCAGTCATAGTATAGGCTATGCTACACATCAGTGTTGTTGAGTAAGAATTAAATGAAAAAATGATAACTGCAATTTGTTGAGCTGTTGTTGTTATATCCATAATATTTTACAAACGAGGGCCCTGAAACTCATTTGTTGGCTAGTGGCTGCCACGTTGCTCATAACTGGCAGAACCTGTTTGCTACTCAAGGTCTCTGACTCCAAGCAAAGGGCTCTTTTCCACCAGTCTGCCAATGTCTGCTTAATTCAACTGTAAACTTTTTTGCAGTGAGTGCAATACTGTATTTAGGTTTCCGACCAGGCAATGCCTGACACATCGATGGAGTCCAATCAACTGTTTGTCGAATTTAATCGAGTAACACAACCTCACTGTCCTTAAGTAGCTGGCCATCTGTCTAGTTTGGGGGAAATAATTAAAATTAAAATCTCCTGCCAACCCAGAAAACCTCTCCATAAAGGTAGAAGAGAAAGAAAACAGTTTTATCACGGGACAAGCACGAAAGCAGACTGCATGCACCTCATGGGGAATGCACTGAATCTCCCCCTTTTATATCACCACATTCCATATATGTTCTCAAGATAAAAATAACGAGTACGCAAGTAAGAAAACTTGACAGCACCATTTGTTAAATATAGTTCATCCTAAATCCACCTGGTAATTGAGGTGACCATCTGTGGTGGTAGCTGACTGCCTTTATCCAAAGGAAAATTAAAACTTCTCATATCTCCACGACAAGTAGGTAGCTTTACAACTTGAAGCCAGCCATCTAAGTTAAACTCCCACCCTCTACCCAGACAGGGAGATAGAGGCATTATCTTCCTTGATATTTACATCATTTCAAAAAGACGGCCCTCAGGCCCTTAAGGAAAATATTCCTGGGTGGTGAAACTGGCGAGAGGCTCATTTAGTTTTTACAAGTATTTATATACATCTCAAAGGGAAAGAGAAAGAATTTACAATTATACCTTTTCTAAAGGAAATGCTCTAGGAAAAGGGAGGGAGAGAGCCCCCATTTTCCTCTTTCTTTCCTTTTTGAGATTTGTGTTCGCACATTCACTGGAGAGATAGGAAACCTGGTTAAATTAGGACACAGAGCAATGCCTGCTCGAGTGTCCAGTAGTGATATTACATCACTTCCTCCTGGCAGGAGGAAACTGGCAGATGACATCTCAGAATCTGGGGTGAGGATTCAGGGGAAGGTAGATTCCTCCCCTTATATTACTTTTGATCATCAAGGTTATGGGAAGAGACCTAAACTTGGAGTGAACTGTAAATTTTCCAGTTTAGAAAAATGCCTGGTTTAGAGTACACCTGATGCCCAGATGCGGTGTAGCAGACATGGTGATGTTAGTAGCAACCTCTGGTCTAGATCATCCTGTGTCTTCTTTAAGTTCTTGTGAGATCCCAGAGGACATAGCTTTTAAAAAGAAAGGTGCTGGCACTTTTCCCAAGCCAAGCATAACCTGTCACAATTTAATAATGTTTATATGCTTGGAAAAGAGCTAGACGTTCAATTATGCATCATAATCTCTCTGCTACTTGAAATTCATGGCTAAATTTCCTCAACTTTCTAACCTTCATGCTTATCCACCTAATATTAGCAAATGTACATAACTTGTTAAGAGGGAAATTGAAAGGAAGAATATAAATTAGGAATGAAAAAGATGGTTAAATGAACGTGAAACTTTAGAGAATTCAAAGTTGAAGAGGGATTAGAAATTTAAATATATTTTAAATACCACTATTTTGTTGTTTTCTTTCTCTTACCTTATTTACCTGTTCTAAAAGAAGCATATGTCTTCTTTTTTTTTTCTAATTTGGGAACAATCATGAAATACAGAAGTGGGGGGGGATTCATTATTTCCCCTAGGGAGGTGGGCACCATTAACATTTCTAAAGTAACTTCTTCTAGCACTTCCTTTATTATTCTTTTTTATACATGGTTGAATTTCTACCATATATGCTCTTGTTTAATATTGTAATATAAGCATTTTTCAATGGTATAAAAATTCGTGAGTGGACTAGTTATCTATTACTATGTAACAAATTACCCACACATTGGACGCTTACCATCAAATAGACATTTACTGTCTCAGTTTCTGTGGGTTAGGAATCTGGGACAGGCTTATCCAGGTGTTTCTAGTTCAGCATCTCATGAGGTTGCAGTCGAGATGTTGGCTGGGGCTGCAGTCACCCTGCAGGCTTTCCCGGGGCTGAAGTACCCGCTACCAAGATGGATCACTCACACGGCTGTTGGCAGGAGGCCTCAGTTCCCCACCATGTGGGCCTCTCCATAGAGCTGCTTGAGTGTCCTCAAAACATGGCTTCCACCAGAGCAGGGGATCCAAAAGAGAGCAAGGTGAAAGCCACAGAGTATTTTAGTGCCTAGATTCAGAGGTCACACGTGATAATTTCTGTAACCTACTGGTTACTCAGGCCAAACACATCCAGTATGGGAGGGGACTACAGAAGGGTATGGACACCAGGAGCTCAGCACAATGGAGGTCATCTTCAAGACTAGCTACCATGATAAGAATTTTTAATGGCTGCATGAATTTAATCATATAAATCTCTATAACTCTATTAACCACTTACACAAAGTTGGATATTATTTCCAGTATTTCATTATTACGTAAAAACCCTCTGATAAGCACCTTTGTATATTAAGTTTTTCATCAATACTTCAGATTATTTTCTTAGGATATAATCTCTGAGGTGGGATTGTTAAATGAGAAAAAACATTTTCTTAATTTCTTTTTAAAGTTGGCTTCATAAAACAAATTAATATTTTATATTGTTTATTTTAATTAACACATGAATTTCCTTTAATGTATTTGTGATAAATACCTTAAAATGCCTATGCAATGAGTCACAACTGCATGTTTATTTTCATTTAAATGAATTCTGTATACAATATATTTTAGGTAGCTATACTATATTATATATAATATTTTGATAATTATGGCATGTGGGTTTTTTCATTGTTATTTAACCATTTTATAGATCCTCCTGAGTTTGTTTGTTGCTGTTATTTTGGACAACTTAGAACTTGATGAAGATCTAAAGAAGCTTAAACAAGTAAGTAATGTATGGGGCATTTTTAAAATCTGCATTTAAAAAAATAAGGGCAAAACGTGCTTACAGGTACTATTAAAAGAGTTTGACCTTCAAAGTAAAAACAAAATAAAATTTAATAAGTTAAAGCAGTTTGACTGAACCAAATGCTGTTCTTTTAGTTTAATTTTATCTAACATCAACAAAGGGAAGGTCCCATTATTCTATAACCATCCTAGAAATAGTTTTATATGATTATTTTTGAGTAAAAGGAAGATGGGCATAAGTGTAGTAAATTGGATTTGGAGACCATTCTCCTTCTGCCATTAAATGATGGCTGGAAATGAAATGCCTGAGGGTGAGATTGCCATTTTGCATAATTACGTGAAGTACTCTTGATCATCATTATAAAAATATTAAATATCAACCTGCCTGACCTTTAGACACTAAAAGAGAATTTAGTCTAGGTGCCCATAGTGATTATAAGAAGTAGAATAGAATAAATGATCCCATATCCACCCAATTAGGTATCAAAACAGACAAGGTGTTATGGTGGTGAAAATTGTACCCAAAAAATGGAACTGGACATGTGTGAAGGCATGTTATCAGTGGCAGAGGATTATAGATATGATCAACAATTCATGGCTTCTGTTGCATGGAGGATACTTGGATACAATATTCTGCTCTGTCAAAAAGGAGAGACCCTTTGAGAAGCAGAGCTGGTGAGAGAGGGGAACACTGAGCAAGACGTTCTTGGACCATCCTCCCTATCACTGCAAGAAGAGTTGGGTCGGCAACAAGCAGAACCAAGGCTCTCAAACATTCTATTAGTAATTATAAGAAGGCCACACACATTCAGGATTTTCAAAATTTGTCTATTTTTCACAAAGCAAAAAACATAACCTATTTACCTTTAAAATTTTTTTATATAGCTAATGGTCACTTGAGTCATTTTATTACTCCAAAGACTATGCTTTTAACCAAGGGTATCAATAAGAAGAAAACATATTTGTTATAAAGATTCCTACTATGAGCATATCAAGTTCTTTACTATCCTTCAGCTACACAGGCAAATGGGTATCTCTCTGGTGTGCTGAGGATGGTTTCTTCCTGATCTTTTCACTTTATGGTAGCAGGAATAAGTTCTTCAAATGAGAATTGGGCAGTTCTTTCATGCCGTTGATGAAAACAATGAAGTGACTTCTAGTTGTAGGAAAAATATGTAATGGGTGAGTTCAGAATTGAAACTGATCAATTATTTAATTACACATGACCCATAACTGTATAACTGTATAATATATATTATATATAATAGCGGTATAACCACTTTAGACTATGCTTTACAAATCTGGTATTTAGATATATATTTTCCTTTATACCATGTTTATTATGCATAGATTTTGAATATCCCCTGATTGAATACATTAAAATGTGTACTCTATAGATAAAATGAAAAATATTCTATTTTTTCTAACTGGTGCTACTGCCAGGTTCAATATGCTTTTAAATAACCATTGGCCAAGTAAAATGCCATATAATTACAGCCCACATTTATAAAATAGTTTTTCTGCTAAAAACCAGTAAAATAAATCGATAAGTAGCAAATTTTTTCAAGTTTATTAATCCAAACCTAAGAATATTTTGCAGTGTTGATTTTTTCAATATTTTAATTTATTCATATATATATAGATATATATGTATAGACTATTTAAATTTTTTGTCGTTTATATATCTAATGGTAACTTTAGGTGCTTCATTTTATTTTTATCTGCCCCCAAGTGAAAAATCAATGATAAAAAATCAGGACTTTAATTGGCATTGACTTTCTTCCTGGACTATAAAGTCTTAATAAACTATATGACTCTTTGCTTTGAGTATGTATCATTAATTATAAAATGGATTTTATTTAATCACTTGGTAGATATTAGTGATGCCTTGTGTTTCTGGAAATTCTGTACATCAGAACTGATTATCCAATTGTGCTAGCCTACAATTTGGACTATGTTCTTTGGATATTTAGAGATACTAATATTTGAGCATTGAAAACTCCAATCATAAAGCAGCAATTCCATTTTCATTAGCACTTTTGGCGTTGTTCTTCATTCGTGATTGGACAGAAACTACATATCTATTAAATTCATCTGTTAATTTCACACTTGAAACTCATTGAACTTGAAATTTATTTGAGCAAATATTATTATACTAAGTTAAAGTGTTCCTAATTAACTTTCTTTCAGTTTTGTATGAGAATATTTAGTTTTTTTCACTCTTTTTAAACAATTGTGTCATTTTTCATATTCTCAGTTTTTCTTATTTTCAATGATCTCGGCCTTTAAGTTAGGGCTCATTTGCATACTTTCAAGAATACACGCACACACATGAATGTGCATACACATCCGTGCACTTTTATACATACAAACACATAATAATGTGGATACCTGAAACTTTAGACTGTCTTTTACAGCTTCTTTTAAACCACCAATAAAAATACTTAATATTACCTTAAATATTTGTTTATTTAGCTGTCCATGTACAGATCCAGTCCTTAAGATTTAAATGCATATGCTCTATTTTTACTATTCCCAGATAGAGAATAGAATGGAGGAAATGTGAAAAAACGTATTTGATTTTCTTAATGTTTCAAGTTCCAGAAAGCACTATTGCAAAGTCCATCTTTGTTCACTTCAAACTTTTTTCATCTTTTGCTGCTCCTACCAATCAGTCTGTAGGTTTTCATAGCTATGGTAATATTTGTGGAATGCTTGGTCAGTGCCAGGTGCTTTATATTTTCATGTATTTTTTCAAAACAATCATTCACTGCAGTTAGTATTACTATATCCATCTTACATATGAGGAAACTAAGGCACAGATAGGTTAGGTAACTTGCCCGAAGTCACACAGCCAACAAATGTCAGAGCTAGAATTTGAGCCCTGGAAATTTGAATCTGAAGCTCACGCCCTTAAACTCTAAACTATATTGAATCAAGCTAAAGCTATATAAATGCAAAACATGAGTCACGTATGCTGTGCAGACTCACTCATAGGAGCATTAATTATTTGTTTATAAATAATGATGTTATGGATGACAAAGGCATCACCATGTTCACCAAATAACTGTTGAGGTGAGGCACAGTTTTCTGTGGAATGCAGGTGAATTAAGCAACCCAGTCATTAAAACTATCCAAAATAGTTCTTTGTTTCCCCTCAAAACTCAGATGATCTAATCAGAGCCACAGGAGTTATGGCTTTGCCACATGATGGCAAACACCACTCAAGGTGTCTCTTCTCTTAGTGACCTTCTTGGAGTAATGAGCCTCTTCAGACACATGCATAATGTGCTTGCAGCGTATTAACATTTTAGTGAGGCCTCCGGAGACTTTTAAAGTACTTTATTATGGCTGTGTTAAAAACAGTTGTGGTAAAATATAAAAGTTGGTTCATAGATATTTTTCAAGAGTAATAGAAAGTGCCAGTTACTTCTAAAATGGGGAATTTGAATGTAAAGCGCTCAGTAGAGCTCAGTACAGGAAGAGAAAGTAGTTCTCATGCTTGGGAGAAGAAAGGCCACCCTTACGCTGGATGTGACATGGTGGCAGAAACTGAAAAGTACTAGTGAAGAAATTGGAATGGAGGAGAAGGAAAAAGTAAAGAAAACACCAAAGATATGAAATTAAAGGAAAGAATATGAATACAACCCAGTGATAAAGGCACAGGAAAGTGACCAGATCCAGGGTTAAGATCACAATAAAGTCAGTGGCCAAACGTCAAAGGACACTGACTTTCGGTTAGAAGCCCCCTGAGGGCATATGGCTGTGGGTTCGTATCCTCCTTAAGGAGAAATGCGATGCTCTATTTTCCTGCATGACCTCCTTGTGCTTTAAGGGTTGGTTTCCAACCAGGAACTGCTCACCTCTAGGGGTCCTCATCAGAAGCTATGGCGCCACTCTTGAGGAAACCTAAAGACAATTTTGCATTTACCCGATACTAGTCCACATGTGCTAACTAAAATGTCAAGTTTGGTCTCTTAAACTGGAAATCTGTAAATTCTAGGTGGCAGCACTGCTTCCTTAAGGCTAAAGTTCCGAAGTCTTTTCATACATGCCTTCTTTTAATTACAAAAAAAAAAAAGGCAACAATGAATTTCTTGTTGCTTAATCAAGGCATTTGGGTGGAAAAAAAAAGGGTTTTTTTTAAAGACGCAATCCAGAGGGGAAAATAAAAGGGCTCTTTGCAGATGCATTTTGAGAGGTTCTGATGTAAGTGCTTATTCCCACCACCTCTCTCCAAGATATCAGCAGTGTGTGCCGTGATGGTCACTAATGTGGCTTTTCTTTTGTCATTCCTTAAAATAATGTTCCAAAAAGTCACCCCAATTATACATCCATATAAAATTACCCTATTGCTTTCCTTTTGTGTTATAGATAAGATGCAACCGATTCCTAGCAGCCATAGAACAGCAGGAGTCCTTCCATAGCTGCCATAGTTTACATGACCCCATAGCTAATTAAATAGAGACCACGCTTCTCTTTACAGCATCGCTAAAACACAATACACGGATCTGGAAAAAATGTTTAAAATTGTTTCTAAAATTGAGATCTAAAAATTGACTAGAAATGAGATTGTGAATGTGTGATTGTGGTGAGCTGCTGAGAATCCAGACCAGTTGGTATAGAAGCTAAAAAACCCTTGACCTAAAACTGTCCTTTGAACAGTAGTGAGAGATGATGACCTTGAAGTTCAAGTGATGTGGAAATAACCCTGCAGAATGTGGACAGAGTTTTGCAAATTTTGAAAAGGAAGAGAATTCTTGCAGCTTTAATGATTTTTGCAAATTCAGTTCAAGAAATATATAAAGGGTGTTCTTTTAAGCAGTATAAAATTCATTAAGCTATGAGGGGAAAAAACGCAGAAAAGCCTTAGGGAAAGAATCATTGAAAAGGGAAATATAGATAGTCTGTTTAGATTAAATTCAAAGCTATGAAATTAAAAACTGTTTCCCTAGCTCTGGATCCAGTCTCGTTTGAATCCTGGTTCAAATTTGATGCTATCTGGTGTTTGATATAGAGTCCACTGCGTAGCTAGGTGGATATATCAGGAAGCTTCTCTCTCTTATTGACTGTGATTTTTTGAAAAATAAAAACAACAAAAATTTTATATTTTTTTTGTTAAAATATGAGCTCCAGTTTCATGTTTTGTTTAGCCTTACCCTGTGTGATGGTTGATGTTATGTGTCAACTTGACCATTCTAAGGGATGCCCAGATAGCTGGCAAAGTACTTTTCTGGGTGCATCTGGAGGGGTGTTTCTGGAAAACACTAGCATTTGAATTGGTAAAGTAAAGCAGATCCCATCTCCAATGTAGGTGAGCATCACCCAATCCTCTGAGGGCCCAAATAGAACAAAAAGGTGAGGAAGATTGAATTTGCTCTCTGCCTGATTGTTGAGCTGGGTAAATGGTCTTCTCCTGTTCTCAGGGCTCCTGGTCCCCAGGCCTTCAGACCTAGACGAAAACCTACATCATTGGCTCTTTGGTTCTTGGGCCTTCACATTACCCCACTGGCATCTGTGGGTCTCCAGCTGACAGATGGCAGACAGTGGGACTTAGCAGCCTCCATAGTCACATGAGCCAATACTTTAAATAATTAAATATATTCTATCAATTATTTTTCCTTGGAGAATCCTTCTTAACACACCCTGAAACTCTCATTTGCACCTGTGTTTCGCCTGCTGTATTGAGCTTATTCCAGATTCAGGGTGGTAGCAAGGAGGGAGGGATGCCACTGGGGTGCCATTCGGCCAAGCACTGGTTGTCGTCTCATGATCTGGGTGCCTTTGCTCTCCCGAATATTTTGTCAGTCTCCCATAAGGGAACTCAAACTCATATGATTTAATAGAGAGTGATGGAACAACAAGAACAACTACTGACAACAGCTTGTGCAGGGCACTTCATATTTAATTATCAATTTTAATCCTAAATATTAAAGATGTGGAAACTAACATTTAGGGGAGTCGATGTCTTACCCAAGTTCACACAGTTTATAAGGACCTGGGTTGGGACAACACAGACTCTCTGGCTCTACACCAGGTTCTTGCCAAAAGATGCCATGCTGCCTGCTCGGAGAACTGGTTCCTTCATTTATAATGAAAAGTGTGTCTAGGAAGTGGATTGGAGGAGATGATGCTCATCCAATTTGTGGATCAGCATATTCTCTCCTGCTGGGTGGACAGACAGGAAGCCAAATTATAATCAGAATATAGCTCAGTGAGCCAGGAATTGGCATGGGATAGGGGTGAAGGAGGATTGTGATTCAAATACGTAGTGGCACAGACTAAGATCACCTGAGATATCCATTGTACAGTTGAGATATTACTGACTCAGAGACTAAATTTACCCATTCTGTAAGCCTGGAGTCTGGATACTCAGCTACTGTGCTACAGGTATTGTGTTAGGGGCAAGGGACATACAATGGCCAGGACACTGTTTCTATCCTCAAATAACTTGTCAGCTGGTGGGAGAAAGTGACATGTAAACAGGCGCTTTTGGTTCAATTGTGATCATTATAAGGGATTTTGGAAGCACACAAGAAACATATCTAACGCAGACTACGAAATCGGAGACATTTTCTCGCAAGTATAGCGTAGACTGGAATCTGAAGGCTGAGTAGTGCTTACTCACCTGAACGGGGTTGGGGGAAGAAGACTTGAGGAGGGCACTCAAGACCAAGGGTACGGCAAATTTTTCTTTAATGGAGAAAAAGCTCAGTGGCTTTTTGGACACTGGAAGCTCACTGTGGATCAAGGGTAGAGCAAGAGAGAAAATGGTGGGCCAGAAAAATAAGCAGGGACCAGTAGGTGAAATGCTATGAGCAGCACTAAGCATCTAGATATTATCCTGATGACATTTATGCCAAAGAGTGGCATAGTCATGCCTACATGCTGGCTTCAGTGTGGAGTGAACTGGAGGGCACCTAGACTAACGATAGGAGGATTAGTTCTTGAGGCAGGTGGTGACGGCAGCCTGAACTAAAGAAAATAGAGATGGGAGAATACTACGGGGTGGTGGAATACAGAGGCAAGGACGTAGGAGTTAGATGTAAGAAGTGAAAAAACATAGGGGACAAGGGTGTCATCCAGGTTTCTAGATTGCCCTAGGTGCACCAAGACAGGGAATACAGGAGAAAGAAGAAATGGGGGGTTTGTGTATTTGTTTTCTTTTGGGGAATGGAGGTTGGTCATATTTTCCATGAGATGCCTAGGAGACACCTGTGAGACAGTGTCTATGGATATATAAAGTTTAAAGCTTAGGTTCATCCTGGAGAGCAGCAAAGTCAACAGGCAGATGGTAATTTAAAGGAAGAAAATTCTGACACATGCTACAACATGGATGAACCCTAAGCACAGCATGCTAAGTGAAATAGCCAATCACAAAAATCCTATATGATTCCACTTTATATGAGGTATCTAAGGTAGTCAAATTCACAGAAACAGAAAGTAGAATGGTGGTTACCAGGGGCTGAGGAGAGGGCTAAAAGGGAATTGTTTAATGGGTGTAGAGCTTCAGTTTTGCAAGATTAAAAAGTTCTGGAGCTCTGTTGCACAACAATGTGAAGGTACTTAACACTGCAGAACTGTACTCTTAAAAATAATTAGGATGGTAAATTTTATGTCATGTGTTTTTTACCACAATTATTTTTTTTTTAATTTAAAAGTGGTCATCCTATCAACAATAAGGAGAAAGTTAGTGATGGCAGGAAGAGCAGGCTCAGGGACTTTGATGGTGCAGAGGATGAGGAATGAATGATAGCTGAAAAAGTGAAGATGAATTGCCAGCTTTTCCTGTCACACTCCTCATACTCTAAGTTTCCAAAAAGACCACCTGGTTGCTGATTGATTCTTAATTTTTTTAGATATGTTAACACCACTTACTACAGTGCTGCCCACATTTTTTCCATTGCGGTGTGCATAGAGAATGATGCTATTGCAACACGCTGAAGTCAACAGGGAGGAACCACACACAGTAGGAAACATCAGATATCTAAGACTCCTGCTGCTCTAGGAAACACTCCGCTGCCCAGGAGCTAGAGGATCAGTCCCCTGAAGAACCTATAAATCATTAGTGGCTGAGAGTTGGGAAACTAAATTTTACTCCAAACCATTGATGCTACCCAACTCCACTTGATGCAACTCTCTCAATCTTTTGGTCAGAGATGACTCTTTTTTGTCAGTTTACAAATGATTACCCATAATTTTCCATGATGTAAATCTCAAAAGATCATCTTCTAAAGCATTTGATCTGCTGTTTCTGAAATAGCTCCATCAATGTTAGACTTATTTTTTTATAACAAATTCTTATGTCACACTAAGATAGGAACAGCAATAAGATTGGTTCAAAGAAATGAAATAGCTAAGATCGAAAACTGTTTGGGGTCAACATTTAAGCCAAGAGGTCACAACCAATGCTCAGAATTTGGAAATATCAATTATCAGCATGAAGACAATAGCCCAGAAATCTAGA
>CM052445.1:55554812-55582038 GCA_028533085.1 Varecia variegata | reverse complement strand
AAAAAAAAAAAAAAAGAAACATGTTTCTCACATTTCCTGAAAAGAATATTTTGATTTTGTGAGGAAAAAATAAGAAGATTCTTGGTATGTGTAGGGGGTAAGGAGGAGTCTGAGGAGAACTTGGGGTACCCCTTCGTGCACCCACCCCAGGCCCTCCCCGCCAAGGTGATCTCTTTGTTGGGTCAGCTTCAAAGAACTTAAAATGCCATTTCCGATTTCTTTAATGCCCTCATATTTTTGTGGCTTATTTTTATCTTCTCATTTAATAGTTATTTTTAACTGAAAGTAAGATAGGAATTATAGTTTTAATCTGTAATATTATGTCTGTGCCTCTCTCATAATCTCCTAAAACATTATGAATTAGCAAAGATGCTGCTTCTCCGTGGTATCCAAGTCACGTAGCATCTAACGGGGACTAGAAGTTTTTGAAGGCTGCAGACAGCCCCCAGTCTGCAATGTCAGCTGATTCAAACACACAGTATCTTATACAAAGAAAATCATAAACAATGGTTAGGTTGCCCTTCCTCCCATATATGCCTAACTGGCCTCTATGTAGATAAACTATAGTTGCAATAATATTGTTTACCCCTGTAAAGCATTAATTTTGGGAGTAAATGCTCCAGTTTGGAAAGTGGAGTGTAAAGAACATATTTTTTCATCATTAGAGTACCCTACTGTGGGAGCAGCAAGACCACTGATGTTGCCATCCATCCTTTCTTAGAGGCTTGACTTTATTTAGGTCGTCAGAAAAGTAGGCTCCATTCTTTTTAGGATCCACTATTTTCAGCTTTAGCTCCCTCTAGTTTTTGGCATTCCTCGTAAGAAATTAGGATTTGTCACCCTTGTTGAGTGCCACTGGGCCAGGGAAATCTAAAACAGAAAATCGTCTTCCATGAAGTTCAGTGATAAGGATGTACTGGAAACAGAAATTGAAGAGAAGGCCATCTAGCATTCATATTTTAAATATGGCAAGCTTTGGTTTTATTAAGAAACCCTGAAGCCACTTAAAAACAAAAGTACATAAACACAGAACCAATATCCTGAACATAGACCATACCACTGTTAGCTCCCCTTATAAACCCCTTATAAAGTATTTTTGAGCGAGCACTTGATCATTTCCATTAAAATCCCAACTGCCTTTGGAAAAGCCAAATTTCCATTTGGGCAATGTCCTTTGCTCTATATAGACCACAGTGTCCCAGAGCTGTGCACATCGCAGCTGTTTTTCCTCAATGAGTGGGAAGAAAGGAAATGAGAGGCTGCCTTATTGGTGATTTTTACCGCATGAACAAAGGAACAATAAAATAATACTTTTCCCTTACTGGTTACCTGTAGGGAGAAACTTCTGACTTCCACTACCCTAGAGAGAATCACCTTTCTCTTTCCAGGGAAAACAGTGAGTCCCCAAGACTACAAGTTAAGGAGGGAAAAACAATTGCCAACAGCAGTAAAAGGGGGCTGGGGTTTGATTAAGCATCGCAGAAAATGCTAAGCACAAGTGAGGCAAGATTTTCTCCAGTAATTACCCTGGCTTTGAACAGTGATAAGTAATTTCCATGGCAACCTCACTCTGCAGAGACCATGTTTTTAAAAATAGCCCTGTTTGATCACCTTTATCACGTACTTTAAAATACCTGCCCTTCTCCCAGTAAACAACGGGCAAACCAACAAAAAAATCTTTAAGCTGTAGTCGGAGCCTAGCCCAGATCCTAAAGGAAAAAGACAGGAGAGAGTGTTTTCCTGCCTCTCCGTGGGATAAACGACAGCCCTTCCCGACTCCACTGAAAGGACATTCCCGAGTGGTAATTCCCACACCGTTATCCTCCCACTCCACTCCTGTGGGCAGCTGAGAGGGGCTCCTTTTCTTCCCGATTCAAGGAGAGGAGTTTTTCTAGCTTCCAAGCAGAAAGAAATCAAGCAGCAGTTTCCACTCATGTTTTTCTCTCCATATTATTGAAATAAACCCTAAGTTCCTTAAACAGAGTGGATGTGAATAAACTGAGATGTAAATGTGGCTTTCCTATAATGCTATAATAAAAGCAGCCCACTTGGTCCTCAGAAGTGAGTCATCTCATCAAAGTCAAGGTCTCCATGGTGGCCGTGTCCAGGGATCCTCACTGCTCTGTGGCTGAGCTCCCTGGTGGTTCTGCCCCGCTGTCCTGGCTCTCGAGCCGTCCCAGCCCCTCGACTTCATGCCCGTGCACTTCCTAGCAGAGTGTAAGGACCCATATGATAATGAACAGTGAATAGTTCTCTGACGATAGTGCAATGTCTGCTCAGCCCCTTGTCTGCCTCCTTTCTGCTAAGCATATAAGCAAGTTCCCTGTTGAGCCTTCACAACTAACAGCAAACTCATGTACAAAATAAAGAGGAGAATGATAAATGTAATCACTACATTTTGTTTACCCTTTTTTGTTTCCATAAGTCTTCAATATTCATACAATCATTCAGTCATTCAACAAACATTTATAGAGCACCCGTTATTCATCTGCCACTCTTCTGGGTTGTGTGAATTCAGCAGTGAGCAAGATGTGAATTGTGCCCTGCAGAAGCTCATAGTCTAATAATGGACAGAAACACACATACGTGAATGGAAGTAAAAAGCACTGCAGGAACCACGAGACAGGACCCTCTAAATCCCTTTACAGGAGAAGGAGGATTGAGAAATAGAGGCAGAAGGTCCTCCAGGCAGAGAGGGCCACATATGGAAGGTAACTGGAGGTAACTGTTTGAGAGAAGCAGGGTAGAAGAGTTGGTGAAATGATACAGGTTTCAATCTTCATCTGTAAAGTAGAGATAATTCCTATTTCAAGGGTTGTTGCGAGAATCAAATATGTTAAATGCTCAGCATCGCACCTGGCTTAGCATATGTTACCTGCCTCTCAAACCAGATTAGAAAGCTTGCTGTTATTAAACCATACCATGAAGTCAGACTCAGCAAATAGACTCCTACTCATCAATCAAGACTAATGACTTTTACTTAAACAAATTTAACTTTCAGAGGTTAACAGTCTATGGAGCACGATATATTAATCACTGATTAATTTTTTTTTATTGTATGTGAGTCTGAATTTTTTTGGAGCTTGGTATTTGTTAATATTTCCGTTGCTACCCCCATTGTCTACCCAGTGTCTTAAACGCTCAAGAAGCAAATGAATTGTTCTGGAAAGATTTACTTTTCACAAAGGCTTGTTGATTGCAATACAGCATTTTGTAATTTTCTATGTAATTATAGAGTGTTTGCTGATTTGTTCTAGTAACTCCTCACATAGTAAGTTACTCAGCCTGATCTATAATTTCCAGGATGAAAGTTTACTCACTTAATGAGAGAGAGAGAAGAAAAACAGCCTGTTTTCATCTTTAAACAGAAAGCTTTAAAGCTTTCACTCTTCTGAAAGAATTTTCTAAAATAATAGCTTAGCATCTCTGCAGTACCATTCAAGATACCTGTTAATATCTATAGGGAAGGAGAGAGAAATTACATGATACCACCACATAACCAAGTGCTGTATCTCAAAGATACAAAGTGGCATGGTCCAAGGAGGGAAGAATTGCTGTTCATCATATCAAATATGAAAACCCTGTGCTTATCTCTCTTTAGCTTAAAAATAATGTAATGAATTATTCATTTAGTCATAATAATGGGGACAAAATAAAAAGATACCATGGAATACTACTCAACTACGAAAAACAATGGTGATCTAGCACCTCTTATATTATCCTGGTTAGAGCTGGAACCCATTCTACTAAGTGAGGTATCACAAGAATGGAAAAACAAGCACCACATGTGCTCGCCATCAAATTGGTACTAACCGAGCAACACTAAGGTGCTAATATGGAAGTAAAATTCATTGGGTGCCGGTCAGATGGGGGTGGTGGGGGTGGGGTAAACTCACAACTAATGAATGCAGAGTGCACTGTATGGGGGAAGGGCACACTTGTTCGGGGAGGCAAAGGCGTTATATGTAACCAAAATGTTTGTGCCCCCATAATATTCTGAAAACAAAGATACATAATATAAAATCAAGACATACTGTTTTTTCTTTTTTGCTGGACTTTGCAGTAAATTCTTGAGCTCAAGATAAAATGTGGCTGTGTTTAAGTGCACACCCTTTCTTTCAATAATCATTTTTTGAAAAAGGAGCAATATATTCAAACAGTTTGCTGGGTCCTGAGTGAAAAACACATTTTTCTACCTTCAGCTAACGTGAGAGTAGGAATTCCCTATCAATGATTATTTTTGCAGAATATTCATTTGTGTAATTATTTTTAGGTTGGGATTATGTGTAATCTGTTTGTATTCATCAGGTATGGGCTCACTGAAGGTCAAAAGTAAATCAGTCTGGGTTATATATCCTAGACTATTATAGGTAATATAGGAGGTTTTTAATCAAGAGTTTTCCATACTGTCTCCAAAATAGATATCAAGGAGCTAAGGTTGCTGCTAAATCTATCTTTGAAATTACATTTTGCTCTTTTTAAACTTTGTTCTTTTTAAACTTTCTTCTCTTTTGAGTATAGTTGTACTTATAAATTGTATTATCCATTAAATGTTATGCTGGTCTCAGTGTGTTGCAGCTGTTGCCAGTGATGGTGTTTTTGTTATTAATATCTGTACTTGAAGTTCAAATGCAACTGAAAATAAATATAGTCCAAGGACTGCTTCCTTGTACTGTCAGAATGCCATGGATTTAAAATTCATAAACAGCTGCATGGTTAAAAGCCTCTGACATTTTCTCTGGAATCATAAATCCACTGATCTTTTTGTCGCTGCAGATTTCCAATCTTTGTCTTTCTGTTTATATGAGATATAACCATAAAGTCATTTTGTTTTTTACTTCTATGATTAAAATATACATAGCATATATTTATAGTGTCTTACCAATAAGCAGTGTATATTAAACATATCTAAACTTTGTTTTCAGTAATTGAAGATACTGTTTTTCCCTCCCCCTTGGCATCATAAGTTACATTGTACTACTCTATGTGATGTGTAAAATGTTGGAGATTTGACCAAATCTATAGTGACCCCGGACTATTGCTTTAGTTAACTAAAGCACTGTTAGAAAATTCAAGTGCAAAAAAAAAAAAGAAATCAAGGCAATTAAGTTTTCAATTGTTTAGTTTCTAGTTTTAAAAGATTTTCCTACATATCAAGTGAGTTGATTCATTTCAAAATAAGCATTCCTCCTTTGTAATGTTTACCTCATTCACATTTGTTATTTCACGGATTAACTACATAAAAAAATGTAGAACAAAAAAGGATGTAAAGATTCAAAGTAATCTTTTAATATTATGAAATTAATTCACTTTCAAGTATATTTCAAGCACCAACAATGCACAACGCTAGACAATGGAGGAAAATGTATTAATAGTAGACAAGGATTATACCATCCTTATACAGAGCTTAGAATCTAGTGGAGTTCACAGAAAGATAAAACGATGCTTCACACAGGACAGGGATCAACTGGTGCTGGGTGTCATGGAGCCCAAAGGAAGAGTGAAGATTTTGGTGGGGATTGGGGGTACTGGCATGCGTGCATGTACACATGCATATTTATATTCATATTTTCACTTTTATGTGTGATTTTTTTACAATTTCAGCATTAATAATAATGAAATAAGTTAAGATCAAAAATCTTAACCTGTCATCTAAAACTCCCTTTTCATAAAATTCATATTCTAAAACACATTTCAAAGCTTCCTAACATGGTGTTAGAATGGTATTCACCCTTGTATACATCTGTAATATAACTATATTTTGCTACTGCTTAATTAGTCACCTGTTTAAATGGTTTCTTTCTAAGCATAATGTCAATTCCATTAAAAAGTTTATTTTATAGAAAAATCTTGCCATACACATGATCTGTCATATGCCACTTTGGGATTAATTCTGAGTTCATGGATGCATGAAAAATTCAAATGTAGTCAAATGAAGAACCACCTTCAACCTATGCAATTTTAAGTAATTGCTTATTTCCAATTACTATATTTTATGTGGGAGACTTATTCAATAAAGTGGCTCATTACAATAATTACATTACACCTTTCTAGCAGAAATGACATTCATCAAGCCATATTCATTGGACCATGGTTTTGTGCTTCATGGTCCTATGTTTTTATAACCGCTTTCCCATTTATTGTTAGTCTGTTCATATTTTCAAAGTGAGAAAAGAAAAATAGGGCCTCTCAAACTCTTTCCCAGTTAGAAACTGAAATGTATTGTTAACACTCTAAATAAAAAAGTTAGTTGCAGTGTCCTTTCTCAAATAATATTTGCAATGTCCTTTCTCAAATAAATATCAATGGCTTCATTCTGAAGGAGGCTACTATGGGCAAGCCATGGTTCTTTAGGTCTAAGCATTGCAGCATCCCAAAGGAATCTATGTTTCCTGGTAGGTCTGTGGTTACTCCCAGGTGGCTGAATTAATGTTGTAATCAACTGAAAGTTGTGATAGAGACCAGATTTTCAGGAATCAGTAAATGTAAAATGTAAGTACTATGACCATAGTGGATTTAATGGGTTAGAAAATCCATTGATCTTTCTCAGTGCTTCAAGATCATTATTCTGAAAAATCAATTATGCATATGTAGAACAAACAAAAAATTGGTTAGTTTAGATTTTGCATTAATATTTGAGATAAGTAAGAGTTTGCGATATGTGTAAACCAAATCTTTCTAGGCAAGTAGACAACATTTTGTTACGGTATACTTTAGAAATGTTTTTTTTTTAATTCTGTTAAGCCTAGTGACATTTTACATAGATACCATGAAAAGATTTGAACATGGAAGCTGTGCAATCTATAGTTATAATAATTTTGTTATTTATTATCTGGGTGACCCTAGACAACCTAATTTTTATGATCTTCAGATTTTTCATCTGTACAAAGAGATAATAATATCTACCTATGAGGATTAATTTGAAGATTATGCTAAAAAATATGTACATATCACCTCAGCACAGTTCAAGGAGTCAAGAAATTTAATAAAGATGTTGAGGTTTTGAAATATATATGTAATGGGCATTTATACAATTCTTCATTCAATGACTAGAAAATAACTTTCTAACTCAAAAAAACATATATGATTTACAAAACATGACTACTTACTGTACCACAAGAACATTCTAAACAAATAGCAAATCAATATCCTAGAAAAGACATCATTTGACCAAAATATTTAAAAAAATTAGAAACCCAATAACAAGAAAATGACAACCACAGGAAAAAAAATCCTACACACTGGAAATTTTAAAACTACTCTAAATAAGCAAATAAGAAACAACAATGAAAATAAAAAATATATATACAATTAAAAAATAATGAACAAGGGATATATTTAGCTTGTGGGAAGTAGCTAAAGGCATTTTTAGAAGGAAAATTATAGCCTTGAATGCATATCTAATAAAGGAATAAAGGCTTAAATTGATCTTCCAAGCATTTAACTCAAGAATTTAGAAAATACCAACCAAGAAAACTGTAAGACAGCAGAAGGAAAGAAATAATAAAGAGAAAAACAGAGATCAATCAAACAAGGGGAAAAGAAGCAATAAATAATACCAACAAAACTGAAGTTCTGTTCTTTGAATAGACTAATAAAAGTGATAACTCTACATCAAAATACAACAAGAAAAAATTAAGGAGCCTTCCGAGAAAGATGACAGAGACATAGGCATAGTTTTTTAATCTAGAATTCCCACGGGAAAACAAACAGAATACCTAGATAACAAAACCCAAAATCCATAGACAACATTTACAACAAAGCAAGGTAATCCACAACCCCCTCCAAAAAAAGCAAGTGTACATAAACCAATAGCCACATGGTTTGCATGGCATTGGTGTCTGTGGGGAGGAAACCAAGGTTAGTTACAGAGGACCAATGCTTAGGAGAACAGGAGAACACCTTCTTAGCTCCACTCTGAAGAAAAACATCCAGGAGTGGAATCAAAATTGAACAGTCTAGGGATAAGAGTGATAAGGAAAAAAGCAGATCTGAACAAAATTGGGGGGAGGGGATGGGGGAGGGACTGGGGAACAGAGCCAGGAAATCCCAGGAAGAAAGCTGCCCTATTTGATCGCTATATCAAAACAACCGAAGAGGAAGCTCTGAAGTTAGAAGAAAAATACTAAACCATTTGGGAAAACTAATTTTGTGTAAGAACAAGTAAGAGAAAATTATCAAAGACAAATTTCCTACAAAAGTTATTACAAGAAAACATACAATGAGCAGAATACTATCTCTGTAGACAAGGAAAGCAAGCCATAAACATATGCCCACCAACAGCTTAAACTATAGCATACGCTTGCAAAATGAGTGAAAAGACATTAAAATTACATAAGGTTCAAATAACAATGTAAATAAAAATTAGAAAAAAACTTAGAAATGCGGTGCTAGAACTCAGAAAAGATTGTAAATGAAAGCATGAAGACTAAACTAGAAGGAACATAAAAGGACCTCAGATGAGGTAAAAGTGAAAAACAGAAAGTGAAGAGGAAATTTTTAAAAATCAAAAAAATGAAGGAAGAGATGAAAAGGATTTGCTGGAAGAATAACAACTTGAAGAATGTCAAAAGTCCAACATCTACATTATAGGAGTCCCTAAGGAAGAAAATCACAGCAAAAGAACAGAACAAGTACTAAACTTTCCTGAAATATAAAATGATTTGAAACTACGTATTGAAAGCACATACCACGTACCTAAAAATATCCGGTATGAATGACTAAAAGCAAGACATACACCAGACAAATTACAGGACATTAAATTTAAAAAAATTATTTTGATATCTACCCCCAAAAAGAAGTGATTTATAAAGGGAAGAACATTAGATTATCATCAGACTTTTCAGCAGCAATGCTTTATGTAACAAGAAAACAGAGTAACATTTATAGGATACCCAGGGAAAGAATATGGGAGCCAGGTTTTTTATTTCCAGAAAACTGACTTTCAAATTTAAAGGGACAAAAAACTGTTATTAAGATGTAAGAATATAAACCTTCTAAGATATAAGTCATGTCATTCCAATGAGCCTCTAAACTACTAAAAACATGCTTCAAACAACCGAAATGAATTCCAAAAGTGACTCTAAGACTGTGGTCCCCAAGCCCTGGGCTGCACACAGGTACCAGTCCATGGCCTGTTAGGAACGGGGCTGCACAGCAGGAGGTGAGCTGCAGGCAAGCAGCTTCATCTCCATTTACAGCCGCTCCCCATTGCTCACATCACCGCCTGAGCCCCGCCTCCTGTCAGATTAGCGACAGCATTAGATTCTCACAGGAGCAAACCCTACTGGAAACTGCTCGTGTGAGGGATGTAGGTTGCACGCTCCTTATGAGAATCTAAAGCCTGATGATCTGAGGGGAACTGAGGCGGTGATGCTAGCACTGGGGAGCGGCTGCAAATACAGATTATCATTAGCAGAGAGGTTTGACTGCACATAAATGTAATGCACTTGAATCATCCCAAAACCATCCCCCCTACCCCTAGTCTGTGGAAAAAATGTCTTCCATGAAACAGGTCCCTGGTGCCAAAAAGATTGAGGATCACTGCTCTAAGACATTGGCATAAGAACCTACATTGTTATGTAAGAACTAAGACTACACAAGGATTAAAATGTAGAGTGAAATATGTAATAACTGCTCTGGAAATGTGGGTATAGTTACAGATGTATAAATGAGGAGGTGAATGGGAGAGTACATGCAAACACTTTTAAAATATTCACTGGTTGTCTTGGTTGTGTTAGGTATTGTTATTCTGAGAGTATTGTTTATGAAACTTGAAATGAAGCTAATGAGTCATTATGACATAATCTAATTCTGTCATCCCTTGTCCTTAATAACCAAGAGTCTTGATTTGCTGGGGGGGGGGGGGGTTGGCGGTGGCGGGAGGAGACACAGGTATTCCACAGAAGAGCTTGGGTAAAAATTAAAACCCTGGGTCCTGAATTTAAATTAAAAATATCAGAATAAACTCAGGCAAAGTCCTCGAAACAATGACCAATTTAGTGGCAATAGTCTCCAGAGACTAGATTGTGGTCTTGAAACACCACTTCCCAATAAGTAAACCAGGGCTTCTTGGAGAAAGTGGTTGATTTGGAATAAGAAATATACAAAATGATTTTGCAACATTTTGTTGTACCTGGGAATAAGGAAGCTTTGCCAAGAACTCCTAGAACCTATGGGCCAACTAGAAAAAAACTCCCAAGTAGTGCGGTTGGGATCATTTGACTTATAATAAGAATAAAAATGGAAATGGACTGAAATCCATCAGTTATGTTTAAATCTTGAGTTCAGAATGACATTTTAAAAATAGTGATTAGTCACCTTAAGAGGATGACAGAAAGTCAATTAACTATATGAAACTAACAAAGATCAATCATCAAGCATTTATCTTGCCTTTTCTGTATGAATTATACCACGGGGTAACCAAATAACACAGGAAAAAAGTACCTCCTTATAATACTATTCCAGCTAATAAATAAAAAAGAAATGAAAATTTTGCAAACTGAATGAATCAACAGATCCAAGCAATGAACATCAATACTGCCTACATCACAAAAAGAAACACACAGACAGTATGCACCTCCCAATGAAAGAACCTAACACCACCCATGGCCTTGCCAAAGAGATCAAACCTAAGTCTGCGTGGTGAGTGAAGCCTCTGAATCCAGCTGCCAATCTTCAGGAACTAGAGTACAGAAGATCATGTTGAACTATGCCATGAGTGTGCACTCAGCAAAATCCAGACACCTGGAAAGTACAGGTCAAATGACCTGGGGTTCCTCCATTGTAAGAGGAAGAAAGATTAACCCGTAGATTCAAAGAAACAAAAGTCATTGCCAAAAAATCAGCAAGGTCCATCCTACAGTGATTCCTTCAAGTTCAAATTACTCAACCACTAATAACTCTATGCAAATAGAGTTGAACTTGTAGGCTCTTAAATTTCATGTTAAAGTGCATAATCCTGGAAACATCTTTTAACTTAAAAGCTTAAGACTTGGAAAATATCATCTCTATATTGTTTGAACATTTCAGTTGATTTGTTTTTGATCATTAATTCAGTCAAAGAATTTTTATCTGGTGCACTTGAATGTTTTAGGTTTACAAGCAAAGTAAAACCACAAAAAGGTCTTTTCAACTAATCTTTGATTTTTTTCAAAACAAACTCTATGTAAATGCATCGCTCATCCCCTTTCCTTTTCATTCCTACATCTCTGATATGTTTATATCCAGAATAATCAGTTACTGACTCCTTTCATAGCTGTAATTTACAATTTCAGATCAAAATTACTTATGATAAAATGGATTTCTGTATTCTGTATGTTTTGATAATTATTTCAGGTGATTGTCGGTATCTTTTACGACCAGAAGAGGGCACTGCAGAGCAGTGTAGCTCTGAGTTCTTTGTGGCTAGCCCAGTCTGAGGATGTTCCTTGCTAAAAGAAATATGCAAAGCTTTACTATAGAAATAAGAAAAACTGAGGGGATAACTGCATAATCACTACAGGCTTTCCTTATTATAAAAAGGAATAGTTAAAATATATAACTATCTAAATACATATCTAGGATATCATATATAATATCAAATATATAGAGGAAGAAAGAAAGATTAGATAGAGAGGTAAATAGATATCATTTCCTCCTTTCAAGAACATCCCAAAGCTGAATCTGATGTTTTTCTTTTACAATATTTATTCTTCTGCTACTTCTGCTGTTAATTATAAAAACAGTTCTCCTGTACTCCCTTGAAGAGATTAATACTATATTTTGTTTTAATCAGTTCAAGTTAAAGACAAAGGAGATTTGGTAGCCTTTTTAGCAATCTTACGCAGTGCAGAAATCATGTAGGCAGTAATATACTAGATATTATCACACAGGTTTTTCCTAATGTGAAATTGCAGGTGACTGGATTCAGACTGCCATCTTACACAAGGGGAAGATGACTGAGGCATGTCATTGTCCTTTGAAGATGAAATGAGTTGTGGGATCTGTAGTCCTTTCCTAAAACTCGCTGTCACAAGGCCTCTGCAACCTGGGCCTGTCTCCTGACTGTGTGTTTTTAGGTGTCAAAAGATCAGATGCTCCACCATGAGGCCCTTCAGCTGAGTCTTCTGTCTCCAAAAGCAATTCAACACAACGTTCCTTAGGACATGTGCTGTCAGCTCAGGGAGTTTAAATCAATGCCAAAAGTCACCTCTTTAGGGGAGGGGAGAAGATGTAAGAAAGTTTCCTGACCCATCATTGAAAATAGCATAGGTACGCTACCATGAAAATGTCATTTCCAAATAAATGACATTCACTCTTTTCTCCTTGTTCACACATTAATTTGTTCTCCTAAGAGTGCTAGTGAATAATGAAACCAATTCAGTTTTTCATTATTGAAAAGAAAAATGAACGAGCCACCTTTCCTCATGAGAAGGAAATTGCCAACGTGTTCAACGATCTTGCCCTTTATTGCAGATCTGCTGGAAATAGGAAGACCAGATTGCTAATTATGGTGTTATCTAGGTTGTCCGTTGTGGTTGAAAAGACCAGTTTGTGACTCTGGTTCTTTTCCACCTATGTCCAAGTGGACATATTGTTTGACATTATGGCATTTGTTTATAGGTTTGTTTGTAGACAGAGTTTGGGGAGTGTATCTTCTGGTTTATTGTCAGCCTCCAGGATTATTTTATTCTTAGTCCTCTTCTCTGGAGTAATGTTCTCGTTGCCCACTAGGAAGAGACCCTGAACGCTCATCTCATTTGTCCCCGTGCCTGTAGGCAAAACAGCTCCTAAACTCATTGTGCAGATTAGTACTGGGACACAGACCGAGAACCTGCAGCAGACACTACGTGGATTAGAGAACATTTACTAAACAATGGCAAATAAGGGGTCCAATATTAGTTTCAACATTAAATTCTTGGGAAACTGAAAAGCCTATTCAGATATAGGATGACATTATCACTGTGATACGCCACCAGCAAACCATCCCATGGCTGTGACGTGGAGCCCCGCACGTTTGTTCACAGTTCTGCCCAAATAAAAGTAAAAATAGAAAAGAATGTTTAATAATAGAATCAATCATATGATGATGTTTTAGTGAAAAACACTCATGTTTAACATTTTAACAGTGTCATCTGTTTAATGATTTGTCAGTATATTATTCCTTTACATTCCCAAATTAAAGTCATACTCTTATAACTTTCAGCTTCGCAAGTCTGTATTCAGCATCAGGGCAAGAAACCTTCTGGAAAAGGAGACGGCAGTCACTAAAATCTTAAGGTAACACCAATAAACGTTAATACCTATTTAAACACAAGTGGGATTATATTAAGCAAAAAAGAGCCTTCTTTTAAAATGAACTGAATTTTCTGAGCATCAACATATACTTTCTGCTAGAAAGTAGCTTTAAGTATCCACTTGCTTACAAATTATATCAAAGATATTATCAACTTCTTTCCTAAAAAAATGTTTTGTTAGCTCAGTAGGCCATTTCTTTTCTTTTTGTGTATTTTAACATAAGTTGTAAGTATAAACATTTATAAGAAGGTGAAAAAAATAACTCGCTGTTATTCTCAACAGTTTTGTATCTTTTGTGATATCTAAAGGAGAAAGCACAATCTAAAGGAAAAATAAAAGTAAACTTTCAAAAAGTAATTATGATTTATTAATCTATTAAGAATAAAGTTATTGAAAATCTAGTAAGAATAAAAAGCATACTCATCTCAGAATGCTTATAAAAACATAATTGTAATGCTACTTTCCAAAATATGCCTTGAGATGAAGTATCAATAAGGATAATTAAGCAACCTACTTAGGATTATTTTATAAGACTGTATGTTCTAATACAGAGTAACATGATAAGTATAAAACACATTTGGAATATCATTTGCTGGTGCATATATCACATAGATGTATATAAATGACAGAACTCAATATTGGGAGCTGGAGGTAGGACAGCTGACAAGGTGAATGGACAAATTCACACTAGGAATCCCTCTCCAAACTGTGGTAAATGGAAGGAGTTCTAGTTCTCTTCTACTGAATTCATTTCTAGGAATAGTCATTAAAGCATTGTCCCCAGAATGTCTATTACTATAACTTGGAAACTATAATGAAGAAATAAAGCTAAGTATACATGATTTGAGGCACTATTTTTACTTTATAATACTACCTGAAATTTGTGTGCAAAAAAAAAAAAATCTTAACTAATCAAGACAGTATTGGCTCTCTGTATTGGCTGACATTCATGCATAGAGTTAAGTTTGTGTTGGAGTAGCTTTTGTGAGGTGGGAATAAATGTTTCTGGGGCTTGTGTATTATTACCACAAAATACGATGAGCTAAACATACAAGGTCTCATTGGAATAGACAACCTGCATCCCAACGTAGGTTGGGTGGTCACTCCATCCTGGTATTACCGTCAGACCATGCCGTGAGACTGGCCTTGAACCACATATCGTTCATTCGAGATCATTACTCAAACTGTAACCACACTGGGCAAGTTCATAGTAGGGTCCTACAGCAATGCCAATCCACTCAGCAGGAAGAGAAACTCTCCCTCAAACAAGAAACTACCCACAAGGGCGTTATAATACTCTGAGTCCGTACTGAGAATCTACCTGCCAAATCAGGAACCAAAATGACCTTGCTCACCTGTCCAGAACAACTGCCTTCCAGTGAATGTGAATGTGCCCTGGGGCTACCGAGAGAATTTCCAGGGCAGAAGCAGAAGGGGATTATGTAAGGAAGAGATTTCCAGGCCTCACTTCCCTATGAAGTCTTATTAAAATTGATCCACCACTTTCCCTTTTCCACCTCCTTTCCTTATCCACCCCTCTCAGTTCTCAAGAGGAAAGTGAAACTCCCACCTATCCAGAAACTATGGTGCATATGGATCTGGGATGCGAAATCCTCTGGGTTGCCAAACAAAAGGATTATTCCCATGTGGCTTTCTCCAAAAAAGGGTCCCATTGGACCACACCTTATTATTTATCCAGGTGACAATGTTTTAGCAAAACTTCTTCCCAGAATTCATCTACCTTAGAGTTAGGCCATAGCCATAACCGGGTTGTCCCAGGGGCTTATGATTGCATGTTATCTGAATTGAAAAATAAAGCCAGACTTTTTCTGACAGATTGAGATGATTGGTTTGACAATGAAAACTGACTCAATAGGTGCACAAGATCATAAAATTGAGTGCGTTGGATGGATGAGAGTCTCCAATGTTTCCTCAAAATTCTATTCCTGCACATACACAATAATGCTAAAAATTACATTCTTTACTGCTAGTTAACATGGCGAGGAAAAAATTTAGTTGTTGGTTTTTAAACATACAGAAGTGTTGTTTTTAATTTTATGGTGTACATAAGCAGACATTTTAAGATCACCAGGGATTATGGAGCTCCTCAAACTTGCCTAGCGATGGTGTAGTTTGGGGGCTACTCGGAGCCAGTCATATTTTACAATAGCCCTGCATACCACAGCTCCTTAGTGCCACCTGAGCTGTGTTACCCTGTGAATCTCAGGAAATACAATGCTATAATTTGGACTAAAACAGGATTTTTTTAAATACAAATTTGATCTCAGAAAGCCATTTAGCTTTTTCTTCTGTAAAAATGGGTTCCTCATTGCTGCTGCACTCGTCTCTGCATGAATTAAGGACAAGTGCAAGATATTAAACTGACACTTTCTTTGGGAATACTTGTCTTTTTACTACTAGTAGTAATGATATCATACCTGTATTATAATGTAATCCATTGGTTAGTGTAGGGGTGAAGGGAACTTGCTCTTTCCCCCGAAAGTTCACCAAAAGATCAACTCACAATTAAGGCAGATTAGTAAGGGAAAGGTTTGTTTACCATGCACATGGGGAGAATCACAGAGTGATTACCCAATAACCCAGTGGGACCGAGTTTTTATACCTGCATTTTAGAAGGGAGGGGGAGATGAACGGTATAGGTAATTCTGTCTAGGGGCAATACTTGGTTGCTAGGGAGGATGAATGGATGGGGAAACAGATTGGCTTGTAAATGATTCTCTTAGCCAATTAAATTAACCTGAGAGACACATACTATATTTAAATGATTTGGGCCAGTGCTAGTTGCATTCTTGATCTTCCTTCTTGCAATATATTGAGCTAAGAGAGAGAGGAAGTGAAGTCAATTCCCCCTTTGATCTTTTTGATCCTTCAGTCCAGTTTATGCAGATAGAGGGAAAGCCCCCTCCAATGCTTTTTCATCTGGAAAGGCCTTTAATTCAAAATATGTGTATACCAAGGAGTCATATTTCAGGGTGAAGTTTCCTGAGCTCCTTCATTAGAAAGTCAAGAATAGACTGGGTCCTTGTCTATGGGTGTTTGTGGGCATTGTTCTTTGCGCTTTTCCAAGGAGCAACACAGCTAAAAAGAAAAAAAAAGAAATCTAAAAGAAAGAAAAGTAGTCTCAGGGCAATTGATTCAATAACTTTCCACAAAATGGGAAAGTAGAAAAAGCTTCTACACTCTCAATGTCTTCTTACAGCCTCTGGAGACTCCCCTGCCCTAGGCTTCAACCTTTTTCTCTGTTAATTCTCTCTATAACTCTGCCTGGGTTCCCGGATAGCATAGAAGTGGCCTCTCCCAGGACCATTTGCATTTTGAAAGCAGGCTTTTAAAAAGAGGAAAGAGACTTTAAGTCAAGGAGGATGCAGATTCAATCTTTTAGGACATGGATCTGCCTGGATGCACATCAAACTACTCTGGCAGAGACTGTCCTGTCAGTGTTCCATCACTCTTGACTTTCCCAAGTTTCTTATTGTCATGGACTTATTGTCTTTAGTCTCATCTGAGATGTTCTTTGCTAGGAAGGTAAGAGAAGTATAGGGACCCCCGCTGAATCATTTTGGCAAGTTTATCACAGGTTGGCATTTGTCAGGATTTGGGTGCAGACAGAGGTAAATCACCTAAACTTTAAATTCAGTGTGATATAAGAGGAAGATATTTTATGGAATATTATTGTCTCAGAAATAACTTTCAAAAAAATAACAAATATTTGGGAAAAATCAAAGAAAACAAATCTCTGAGATAAGGTATCTGGAGGCCTGGCTGTGAAAACAGGTAGTTTATTTAAATTCTCAGTTCCCTTATCCATTCAGCAGGAGCCTGGAGGAGGTGATCTTCAGGGTCCCTGCAGTTCTAAGAGGATGCGAGGCCCAGTGTTAGAGGGCCTGGCTGGCACTGGGCTCTGCTCCTCTGTAACTTTGAGCAGCTCACTTCTCTGACCCTCAGTTTTCACATCTGCCTTTGCTGTGGAGACTGCCCGAAAAAGGTGGTCTGCATAACTGTTGATCAAGCAAAGTGAAATTTAATACTTATTGCAGTGAGGGAAACCACTACTTCAGTAGTCTTAATAATATGTCAGAAGGGATAGATCACAGGTGGATATTTATAAGATTTGGGGTTTGGGTTTAAGTGTTTGTAGGGTGGAGATCTGATTGAGCAGAATTCCTGGCATGAATTTAGGACTATTCGAGATACACGACAGGTAACAATTACTGTTCTGGGGAGGGCAGCAGTGTGGCTGGGCACCAGGAAGGGAAGGTGACCTGCCTGGTGGTACCGTTTCCCTGCTTTCCATGTTCTTTCCGCCCACGTCGTTCAACATTTCAGTTGCTCAGCGAGAGTTTGCCCTTCGGTTTCCATTTTCCCTCTTGATTTCAAGGATCTAAGAAGAGGGAAAAAATAATGGTGACGTTATGCTGCCATCTTCACACATGAAATTTTTCTTTGTGCGCCCTTTAGATTTTTAAACATACACATGTAGTACCTTTAAAAAGTAAATACAACTGATCTTTAAAAATATCCTTTTAAAAAGTTAGGGATTGATGTATCCCATTGGGCAGGGTCTTGGCAAAAATCTTGATGAAGACCAATTATTTCTAGGTGTCTGGTTTGACCAGTTGAACAACCTGTTGTCTGGAGAAGGGGGTTGGCCCAGCGGTCTATAGTTCAGATAAATGGACTTGGGAAAAGTGCTTGCAAACAGCTATGAAGTGGCTGACAGGGTAACAGCTTTACCTCCCTGCACTGGTCAAGTCATGCTGATGCAGAGACCTGAGTCCTCAGCCCGGCTAATTAGGCTGCGGGGCTGCCAGTGGACTCGGTTCCCAGGGGACCCACGTTTCCAAATATCCATCTTCCATTTGAAACAGGATCCACATTATTCCAGCAAAAAGTATGCTATATACATTACCATGAACAGGAAATTCCAGCCCACAGAGGAGCAAGTCTTTCAGAGGGGAAGGGCCCCAGAGCCTGAGGCCTGGGACTCATGGGTGGAGCCACCCATTCTACACATAATCATCTTTCATTTGTGTCTTATTTTCTAAAAATTAATTGATGTTTTGAGAAATAGAAATGATGTTTTGGATATATTTGAGAACTCTTCGATGAGGGAAGAAAAGGTGAGCCATTTTTACAGAACTTAAGAATACTGGCACATGTATTTTCAGGTGATTCACTTACACAAGCAGTCCTCTGTGTTGTTTTGTTCAAGACTTACCTGAAGAGTTTTGTGAAAGAGAGGATGTTCCACCACCAAAATTATAAAATCCGAGGTTGCTATTAAATTTGCCGCTGTTCTGACTTAGACTCTATCATTCAGCTCCACTAAAGAAAGCTTCTTTTCAAAAGGCAGTGACCTTTTCTGTGCATCAGACGAAATCAAAAACAAATAGCAATGTGCTTTCAAAAGCATCACTGCCTCTACTGAGATTTCCTCTAATTCAAAACCCTGAAATTGAGCAAAACTGCATTATCATTCCTGCTAGGCTGAGTGAATAGAGAAATGTCAAAATAAAATAATTAAACATTTTACATTATTTTAGAAAGCTCCATCTTTTTGTGGTTTGCCAAGAGTATCTCATTAGTTAGGACAGTCTCTTTATAACCTTTTTGAATGCTCTGTCTGATAATGATATTTGCATTCTGATATTTGGTTTTATAACATAATTTTCTTTGCCATGCACTTATATTAATAATTTGTAAACGTCTAAGGAATGGTCTTTAGTTGAGTGCCACTTACTGCAAAAAAATTAAGCACATTTAATGAAATATATAGGGTTAGGCTTTCTCTTATTTATCATTTTAAAAGAATCCTTTTTATTGACTACAAATACAATTTATATACGACTTAAAATATATAAATCACTACATATTTATTAAGGTACAGTTTTTTTAAATGACACTCACTGAATTTTCTTCCTGAAACAAAGTGCTCCTAAGACATTCATTCCTTCATTCAAGATGTATTTCTATAGCATCTTCTACGTGCCAAGCATTTTATGCATTTGCTTTTTCCCATTTGGCAAGTTCTCTTTTTAAGATTATTGTTTCATCAGTGAGCCCAGCCATTCAGCAACTTTGGAGTAGGTCATATTGTTTCTCTGCAACTTCACATTCAGGGCATGACTAGCAAGACACCCTCAACAGCACTGAGAGGGCCTGAGCACCTTGCAGCACCCACACACCTCTGAGCTGGACTTGACTCCTCCGTGGACTCCAGAGGTGGGGAGGGCGGGTCCCGGAATGACCCTGCAGACCAGAGGGAGGAGGACAGACATCCTTGAGGCTCGAGGTTTGGGTCAACCTCCTGAGACAGCAGCAACTTTTGATTACCAACATTTGGCAAAAATAACCCCAGATTTTAAGAAAACAGAGTATTGAGAATTAATGTCGTAAATATGTATCTTTATGATTCTATTAAGGCTGACTAGTTGTTGTTGTTTTTTTCCTTAAGATTCTCCTGACACTTAAATGGTCTTGTAGATTAGTTGAAAGACTATTTGGAGGTAAGGAAACTGAGCACAGATGAAAATTAAGTGTATTCAGAGAACTGTAAGATAAGATCCGTAGGTATATGCATTTGTATAACACATAGTAAAAATTTTAAAGTGGCAAAATATAACTAAATTGAACTAAAATAATGTATTCTGAAGATATTTTCCTAGATAATACATTATTTGTGGTAATGAAAATATCTAATATTTTATTAAGATAGTATATGATTTGTAGATTATTTTTAGATAAACCCCAAAGTGATTTTAATAGTGGTATGGATTAGGAGGCCTACTATTGAATTTTTCCAAACAGGTGTGGGAAGATTTTTTGTTAAAATAGACTTTATTTTTTCAAGCAGTTTTAGGTTCACAGCAAAATTAAACAAAGGTGCAGAGAGTTCCCATATACCCATATACTGCCCCCACACAAGCTCAGCCACCCCATCTATCAACATTCCCCACCTGAGTGGTACATTTTTTACAACTAATCAACTTACACTGACACATCACTATCACCCAAAGTCTCTAGTTTACGTTAGGGTTCACTCTTGGTGTTGTACATTGTATGGGTTTGGGCAAGTGTGTAATAACATGTATCCACCATTATAGCATCACACAGCATAGCTCCACGGCCCTAAAACTCCTCTGTGCTCTGCCTATTCATGCCTCCCTCCCCCCAACCCCTGGCAACCACAGATCTTTTTACCATCTCCACAGACATCTACATGCATAGAAATACATAGATCTATGACTCCATAGACATGCATAGATGTTTACAGTAGCTTTATTCATAATTGCCAGACCTTGGAAGTAACCAATATGTCCTTCAGTAGGAGAACAGCTAAATAAACTGTGGTATATCCAGACAATGGATGAAAAAGAAATGGGCCATCAAGCCATGAAAAGACACAGAGGAAATGTGAACGCATGTTCCTGAGTGAAGGAAGTCGATCTGAAAAGGCTATCTTCTGTATGACATTCTGGGAAAGGCAAAACTATGGAGAGGGGAAGACGTTTTAACAAGATCTCTCCTTTGGTATTGCACCATTAGAGTGTAAAGTAATAATACAGGAAAATAAAATACTTATCGGTAGAAAAATTGGTTAGTACAGTTTCTGCAACATTTACAAAATTTCGCTTGTGTTATAATAAAAAGTTTGATCTTTGCATTGTAATTTACATGTTTCTGAATCAGTAGGTGGGTTACTAAATTTAAACCCCAGTGAATGATGTGGGGTCGCAGACATTTTCTTTGCTGAATTTTAATAGATATGCTCAAGGCCTGGATTTCTCATGAGTTAATTTTCTTTTTTGTTTATAGTATGTGCATCAGATAAAGACATTCAAGGTTTCTTTTATTTTCTACCTACAATGAGGTCCTGGTGGCCCATGTATTTACATAGCTGTATATGACAACATTTTTATGAATAACACAAGATTAGGAAGAACTAAGCCATCAGTGCTATTAAAGAGCCAGCTCCATTTACTCAGGACAGCGCTGACTCACAAAGGAGTAGTAAATGCAGCTTTTTTCCTCATCTCAGCAAGAGGCCATTACCAAGGAGCTCACTCATTAGCATCCGCTGTTGTGTCTACTTGGGCTGATCACATTGTCACTCTCTTGGAGTCAGGTAGGAGCCATTTCCAGGAAATACTCATTATCTATTCTCTTGCACAGTTATACAGTCGTAGTTTTACATAATTACCATTGAAGGACTATTTTTCTGTTGTCTGCTAAATGTGATTACATTACATTAACCAACCTCTGATAATACCGTAAAATGTATTACCTTGTGGCACTCAAGATTTGAGTAAAATCCCACACATGTAATGCTCTGCAAAGTTGCATTGCAGTTCCTTTCGATGGTAATTACATTTAATACCAGATGGGATCGTGTAATCTAACTTTTCTATAATGAGTGAAAATAATTTGAAGACTCCTAGGCCTCTCTCTTTCATTATAGAATGTGCAGGCTTTCCCACACCCTTGTTCTGGGACATTAAGAAAGAAGACATGGAGACAAAGAAGAAAGGACCCGGGGACCCCCTGCTACCGTGTCTATAAACAACCAGTGGTGTTTAAAGGCTAAGAAAGCCCCAAAGATCCCTCTTATAACCATAATCTTTGGGCCAATTTTAAAATATTTTAGATGGAGAAGTGTCAAGAAAAATAGAGACAATTTCAACACATGATTCTCTTCCCCAGCCTCCATAAGAGATTATATATATATGGCTATCATATAAGGGGCAATTGAAATTCCACAGCACAAAGGCAATGCAGGAAAAAAAAAAAAAAAGAATCAATCTTTCATATGTTTTTTTTTTCAAAGGCTTGGCAAGAAACCAGGGGTAATATTTTTGCAACTGGGAATGTGTGTTTGCTGAAGAATATTCCCACATTTGAATCATCCTCAGGGGTCCTCATCTTGTTTTACTTTCAAAGGTAGAGAGGGCATAGCATTAACCCCAACTGGGAAAAGGAAAATGCCTCACTGTAATTCTCCTCCAGGGAACAGGAATAAAGGGATTACATATGCCTGCATAATGGAGAATTTCCTCACTCCGGCAAGACAAAAGACTTCATTATTTTTCACCAGACACTTGAAGCCTTGTGCCTCCCAGTTCTAGAAGCCAAGTAGGCAGACCAATTTTTTTTTAATATTAAGCCACTAGATGGAGTTCCTAAGAAACTGGCCTTCTAGTACTTGCCATTATGAAGAGAGATAGGGAAGATGTGAAAGACCTTGTTCCATGACACTACACAATCACAATCCTTCCCCTAAGAAAAGTGAGGCTGTTCCTGCAGATCCCAGTGTGTTTTTTCAATATCATTAAAGCAAAGCTGCTTTTTCTTTGGGCAGCAAATAAGTGAACATGTTCTTCCTGAAAACATCTTCTTTTATCCTTATGTGAGACCAAAAAGCATCTCAGTGTTAATGAAAAATTTAAAGTGGCAAAATATAACTTAGTTGAACATTCCAGTACTTCTCCTTCTGGGTAAATCTATTACTGACTGAGTAACTTTAATGATGTGTGTACATCTCATTTTTTATATAGAAAATATTAAAAGTCTTAAACTCCTTAGTCATCCACTATTTCAGCTTGCAAATAGAGTCCTGGAAGACAAGGTATATGGAGACCATGTTCCCAGTGACAGATCAGATCTCCGGGTTAAGAAACTTAAATAAGTGCAGCTGTTAAGAGTCTGCTCTGCTCCTCACTGGCTTTCAGGTTTCCTTAATAGCTTTCACATACAACACAGATAAAGAGCGATAAATTTTCTAGTTTGCAAGAAGAAATGTCTGATTTTTTCTTTCCTTACTGTCTCAGGGTCTTGTCTATTACAGGTACACAGCGCGTCGTTCTTGAGTGGCATAGTGTTCTGACTTGAGATAAAACCAAAATTATTTAACTGCCCCATGAAAAAGCATATTCTGAACACCTGCTGTTTTGTTTGTGATTATCTTCATGCTTCTTAAGCATGAATGATCAAGAAAGAAATTAAAATATTTGATCTTTGCAGAATGTCAAGGTTCATTTATTCAACAAATGTTTGTTGAGTGCCTACTGTACAAGAACTAAGACAATAATCATGAACAACTTTAAAGAGAACCGCTGCTCTCTTAGGGCTCTTTGGAACTTGGTGTACGTGAGGAACTGAAAGCCCAGAGAGAGTAGCGTGCAGAGAATGAGGTGAAAGATGACACTGGACAGGGGCATTAGAGGGAGACCAAACAGGGCTTTGCAGGCCACACTGGGCTTTAGGCTTCATCTGTTTCTCAAGAGCTATGGGAAGGTGAAGGGTTTAAGGCAGAGATAATAACTGCATTACTTGTCTATTGCTGCATAACAAAGTATTCCAAAACTTCAATGACTTAACACATTTTTTATCTCACAGTTTTAGCAAGGAATCTGAGCATAGCTGAGCTGGGTCTCTAGCTTTGGGTCTTTCTCAGAGCTGCATGCATTTGGACTTGAATGGGAAGAAGCGCCTTCTTAGATCACGTGGTTATTCGTAGGCTTCAGCTCCTCACAGGCTGTTAGATGAAGGCCTCAGTGGTTAGCTGGAGGCTGCCCTCGATCCCTTAACAAGAGGATCTCTCCGTGGAGCACCACACGACTGGGCAGCTTGCTTCAACAGGGCAAGCAAGCAAGAGGGCAAGAGGGTGTCAGCAAGAGAGAGAAAGAGAGAGTGCTAGGAAGACAGAAGTCACAGTGTTTTGTAAACCTGTCCCATCACTTGTGCCTTCTGTTCCTTAGAAGGCAGCCACTAAGTCCTGCCCACACTCAAGGTGAGGGGCTCACCCAAGGGCATGAGAACCAGGAGGAGCAGATCATTGGGGCCAGGCTTAGAAACCTGTGCACCAGGACAACATTGTGGATGTTCATCTCAGAAAACGCTTGGCTCGCAATAACAAGACAATACACTTACTGAGCATGGGTGCATGGAGCCCAGGTCGGAGGCTGTAGCACCAGCTCCTAATAGATGTCACTGTTGATCAGAGTCAGAACAGAAAAGACTCTCCTTCCAACATGACCCTCTGCCATGCTTGCTGTGCAGTCCCCAGCACTCTGTAGAATGTTTTAACATCAACCATGACATGGGACAAGACAGCATAGGAAGTAATAGCAACTAAAATTTAAATAAAGTGTCAATGCGTCCAAAGTACTTTCACACTCAATCATCTTTGCTTCTTCCAATTCCCTCTGAAGTCAGCAGGAAAGACATTATTGTTCTCTACACTTTACACGTGGGAAACGCAGGCTCAGAGAATGCACCTAATGCGTCACCTGCCTAAGGTCCCACAGCTTGTAAAAGCTGAAGTCAGAAGTGCGTAGCTCTAAACCTTGTGTTTTCTCAACTGATCTTCTGCGTGAGGCTTCCGACAAAGGCAGAACCTTCTGTCCACAGCTGCACTTCTGGGCATGAAACTGCAAACCTACTGCGCTACTCTGAACCGTGAGACTAGCAAGTCGAGGATGCATTGGGCCCACACAGTCCCCTCACCTGCCCCTACTCTCCTTCCATGCCCCACCCCCACCTTGTTTCTTATTCATTCCGCCCATTGGCTGGCGGGAGGGACAGGAACCGAACTTCTAGGAATGTGAGGATGAGAGACAAAGTGATCCCTAAAGAACTCGGGGTCTAGTAAGGAGGATAACTAATAATAAGAAAGTGCCATAAGCATTAAAAAGCCTGGTTAATAACATGCTACAGGAACATGGAGTATGAAACGAGTCATTTTTCTGTGCTTCCATATAGGGGAAGTGTTCATGTCTCACTTCGTGTTACTTATCGGAACCCATTTCTATCGGAGTCTGTAATTATATTGTGCATGTTACAACACTGGTAGTTTGTGATTGCTTTACCCTATTATGCTTTTATATGGTAACATTGTGTTTCCCTTAAAAAATAATAAAGCCAACTTTTACCATGCTTTTGTATGAACCTGGGCACACTGGATTAGAGTTTATGTAACTTCTTAGTAAATCTAATTATGTCCAATTGAGTTAATAACTTTCTGCCAACACTGTTATTTTCTAAAATAGCAAAATATTTTACATGACCAAAGAATGTGACAATGGCTGTTTTATTTATGCAGAAACATTCTAGTATGACACTCCTTCTATTCCTGTTTTGATGTCCAGGTGTCTTTGGGGCCAAAGTATTACAAAACTTCCCTCCCATCCCTTTGCTCAGGCACCTCTCTCCCAGCCCAGATTCACATCCACCCTTCTGAGGTCCTTCCTCATTTACCGGCAACCTGTGTGTGGCCCCTGGTCTCTTTGTATAATGTAATTAGGTTTTTCCACATTTTCTTTAGATGAATTTATGTGTCTGTAGAAAAGTTGTTTCATGCTGCTTATTAAAATAAACTAAGAATAGTGATTGTGAGGGCTTTATTTCCAATAATGCATTTACAGTCATTGAATTTGTATGATTTTTCATAGATATTCACCATAATTATCTTCATCCACATCAAAACCATTTTTAAATGTTTAAACATATATTCATAGTATTATAAGAGGTGCTATTTTAAGTGTGCTAAGCAGATACAGATCCTTTTCTTGAAGTTCTTAACTCTGAGACAGATAGTAATAATGTAATTCAGAGCTATTCTAGAAATGCATTTTAAGAAACGTAAATAAGAAAGTGTTATGTGAAGCAGTGGCAAAAGTATCTGTACTCAGATGTTGAACAAATACAGCATCATAAGATTTGCGTATTGTAAAATCATCACATTTTAAGTCTGTAAGTTATCCTCAAAAGAAAATCTTTCTCCTCATTTTGCCAATAAGGAAACTGAGCCCAAAAATCACCCAACCGGTTAGTGACAGTGTAACTTCTGGCACACAGTTCTTTCAACCCTCTGTATTGTTTTACTTCTACTTGAAAATAATTCTCAAGGGAATTCCTGTCATTCCCAGCTGGAGAAAGCTTTCTGAAAAAGAAATTTTGTTTTCTCACCAAAATCGTTCACACCACAGGTGTTGGGTCACCCAATTGTCTTCACTCATTAGCAAATCTGAAATTAACACAAGCCCAGCTATGGGCTAAAGAGAACATGTTTTAAAGAGTCTTCATGATGTAGAAGAATACAAAGAAAGTGGTACCTAGTTTCTCTAGGTAATAATTCCAAAAGCTGTATTATGCTTTTTTTTTAAATTGTGGGGAAAAAAATACGTGTACACACATAACATAGCATTTACCACCTAAACCATTTCTAAATAAACAGTTCAGCAATGTTAAATACGTTCATATTGTTGTGCATGATTTTGGCCTTAGTCACTTCTGTTTACAACTCATTTTTGCCTCTAAACTTTATGCTTTCCTATTTTCCTAAAGTTCTGCAAAATCTCCTTGGAACATGTATTTCATCATTCCAGAGGCCTAGATGGACAAATCTATCCTTATGGGATTTAATTAGAAACCTGTTTAAATTCAAAACCAACATCATGATTGCCTGCGAAGGCTGGCCTAACTTCTTACAGAATCTTCACAGAAGCGCTACCATTTTTTTAAGTGGGGAGGGAAGCTTTCTAATTATTTTGCAGCACCTCTTCATAGCAGTGACTCTCCTGCTCTGTAAGTGTTCTTGACATAGAGCCTGCAGTCCATTTTCCTTTGTACTTATGTGTTGGTTACTGTATTTTGCCTTATCATTGGTGTTTCCTTAAAATAATAATAATAATGAGCATTTATATATTATATATCCCAAATGTAAAAACCATGCATTTATCTAGGGCTTTTTTTTCCTAGAGCTTGCACTCGCCAGCGCATGCTGAGTGGATCGTTCGAGGGGCAGCCTGCAAAGGAAAGGTCCATCCTTAGCGTGCAGCATCATATCCGCCAAGAGCGCAGGTGAGTACTTTGGGGAGACACTAAGGAGAGGAGTTTTACAGGAAATGCTCACTGTACTGTACGCAGCCAA
>CM052445.1:55480597-55554312 GCA_028533085.1 Varecia variegata | reverse complement strand
GTGCTTTCCTTCAGGGTGATTCAATAGAAATGTATGCTCTACTTAAGAATCAAATTAGAACATGGCTTTGATAATATGTGCTTAAATATACACAACAAAGGCCCTGTTTGAATAGTCTCCATTCCAGAAGCTTACTTCTTCTTCAAAGACTTATTACATTTTTCTTATAGAAGTACGACAAAATCCATCCCCAATCTTGTCCAAAGCAAAATGGCATGGGGTTCTGATGATTTCACAAGATAGCCTTATAATGTCTTTTCTCCCATAAAGGAGACTTTCAAATTAAAGAATTTCAACTTTGTCACTTCTTCCAAACAATAGAAGATACAGATAATTAAATCTAAGGAATTCTTTCTGCAAAATCTATTGAGTTGTTTGAACAATGGCTCCCCGCCTCCCAGAGTCCACGTAGGGACTGCCACGGCCCTGCACAATCTGCTGCCCCACCTCCCTCAGGCTCTGTCCTTGCTCTCCTCTTGTGGCTCCACCACACTGGCATCCTGGTTATTCCCAGCAGACACGTGGGGCTGCTCCCACCTCCTGAAGAACACATTTCTGCAGCTCGCGGACGGCCCCCACTCTCCTCTCCTTCTAGTCTTCGCCCAAATTGAGGTCTACCCTGACCTGTTTATTTAAAATCATAGTCTTCTAGCTCTCTCTACGCCTCTCACCTGCTTTGTTCTTTTATCAGAGCACTAAGCATCCTCTGACATACTTACTTACTTTTATTTATTTTTTTATCTGTCTCCTCCTGACTAGAACATCAGCCCCATGAGAACAGGGATTTTGTTTTTGCTTGTTTCCCTATTGCCATATCCTCGGCACCAGAACAGTGCCTGGCGCACGATAGGATCTCAATCCATATGTGCCAAATGAATGACTTTTTAGAGGAAAAAATACCCTTGCTAAGAAGACTGTGGCCATTAAAAACATATATATATAATAAAGATATTGATTTCAATTTCTTAAATGATAATATATGTTGGCCTTCAAAAAAAAAAACTCCCATTTTAATATGCCCCCTCTTCATTTATTTCTAGCATTCCAATACAGTGAGGTATAGAAATGCACAGAGAGAAGACAGTGAGATCAAGATGATTCAGGAAAAAAAGGAGCAAGCGGAAATGAAAAGGTACGGGGTGCCCCGGTGTTCCCACGCTCATGTTTTGGAATGGCAAAATTTCCCTTAGCCTCACTCTCCCATCAATTCTCCCTTCAAGGAAAGTGCAAGAAGAGGAACTGAGGGAGAACCACCCGTACTTTGATAAGCCGCTGTTCATCGTGGGGCGGGAGCACAGGTTCAGAAACTTTTGCCGGGTGGTGGTCCGCGCGCGCTTCAACGCGTGAGTACGCTTCGTTTCAGCCAGGTGTTGGCCTGAGCCGTGCAAACAGCAGGGGGGGAGGGTTGTCATAGGCAGGAGAAGGAACATGTAATCCTAATGGGGTCACAAAATAAACTGTGGGCTCATTAATCATGCTGCTCCTCTTTGCTGAGCGCCCGACCAGGTGGAAAAGAGGTGGCAAGTAGTTAGCATTTATAGAAAACTCCCATTGGTAAAGCGCTTAGCCATTTTTATTGGTGCATTTTAACAGTCGCCTAATATGTTATATCAGTTTTATTAATTCCATATTTTATTTTGGAAATACTGAAACAAAAGGAGTTTAAATGAAGTGGTGAATGTTATTCACCATGTCTTTTATCAAACTTGTATTTTCTTTGTGGTCAAAATACCCTAGGTGGTTTCTTTGAGAATAATGGAAAAGAAGAAAGAAAGTTGACAAGGACTTCCATTACCACCTCTCATAAAAAGAAAACTCAGTGTCCATTGTCTGTTTCCTACCAACATGGAAGAAATGTGTAAGAAGCTATCAGTAGGGTGAGCCTTGAGAACACTGTATTTATGGAGACCTAAGCCAAGTTTCGCAGGCAACCAATGGATGAAATGAATTATTCTCAAGGGTCACTTTAATATCCTGAAGACAGTGAGCCCAGAGGAAACGTGAAAACTCTCCATCTTTCCATTAGGTAGTTGGACCTTCCCGATGCCACCATTTTAAGTAAATTGATTCCTTTGTTATTACTCAGTAGCATATGATGATCACTATCAGTTATGGGCTGAACTGTTCCCCTCCAAAATCCATATGTTGAAGTCCTAACCCCAGAGCCTTAGAATGTGACTGTATTTGGAGATAGGAACTTTACAGAAGTAATTAAATTAAAATGAGGTCTTTGGGTGGGCCCTAATCCAATAAGATTGGTTTCCTTATAAGAAATATGGACATAGACATATACAGACAGAAGACAATGTGAAGACATGTAGGGGAAGATGGGCGTCCACAAGTCAGAGGGAGAGGACTGGAGCAGATCCTCCCCTCACAGCTCTCAGAAGGAACCAACTCTACCGACATCTTGATCTTGGACCTCCAGCCTCCAGAATGATAAGGAAATCAATTTCTGTTGCTTAAGCCACCAGTCTGTGTTGCCTTGTTACAGCAGCTCTAGGAAACTCATACACACTATTATGACATTTCAGAGATGGGAGAGACCTCAGCAACCAGTTGGTATCATTTGTGTACCTTCTCCTTCAACAGAGCAGGGTATGGAAGTCTGCAGAGGTTAGGGCTTTGCTCAAGGACCCAGCTAGTACCTGGCTCTCTCCTGATTGCCAGCATGTTGTTCTTTCTGCTGTTCTAGAAAGAACTTCACAATTTAAAACACCAGAGTAATAATCATTAAAATTCTCCCTGAGTTTTCACAAATTAAAAAAAAAGAAGATGGAAGTTTAGAAGTTGATTTGATCTGTTCCCAAAGTGGGATTTTCATCTTGAATTATCCTGTTGGCTGCCTACAAGTTAACATCTATCTAATTGCTAATTCTCCACTTCATTTAGTGTGGTGTAATTCTCCTTTTGTCAGCAACACAGCTGATGTTGAATGCGACTGATGACGACTTGGCTGTAATTGGGGACACAAACACAAAGAGCATCAGGGGCCTCACTGACAATTGTTCACAGTCTTCCTGAAAGCGAAAACTATAAATCCCCCTCCCAAGAAATTCTATACAAATTATTCCACAAGATCACAGCTAAATGCAGAGTGAATGCTCTTTAATGTATGGAGTATTTTATTAAATTATTTTGAAGAACATCCTTGAACTAGTAAGGCAAACATTTTAAATGAGTGCTTCTAAGTGAAAGTCAAAATTTAATTTTGTGATACCCGTGTCAGGAGATTTTGAATGGAGTAGAAAATTCTAAGATGAAATATCTTGAAAATTATAAAATTTTACTTTCATAAGCATCAACTGAAAAGTCTTTGGGTTTTTCTTTCATCTAATGTTCTCTGCCTTCCAAAGTCACAGATAGTTAACCTATTTTTATAATGGACATATTATAAAGGATATAAAAGAGATTATAGGTAGACAAGATGTTTGTAAATACCATGCTGCCAATTTATGACATACTTGCTCTGTTGCAGAATTTCCTATGTGCGCTCTCTCTTACAGATCTAAAACAGACCCTGTCACAGGAGCTGTGAAAAATACAAAGTACCATCAACTATAGTAAGCATTACCAACTCCATTTTCCATGCACATTTGAAGTTTTCACGTACCATTTTACGCTGCACAAAAATATAAAAATTCTCTTTTATTTTCTTGCTATATAGTGCCTATGAAATAGAAGATTGAGGAGTTATAAAAAAAAAACAGCCATCATGTTAATAGAGTCACAGAGGCCATCACCTGACTCTTAGCAGCCTTTCCTGGAATGTTTGTGTTTCTCAATTTTGTTTGGTCTTTGGCAGTGATTTGCTGGGATTGGTCACTTACCTGGACTGGGTCATGATCATCGTAACCATCTGCTCTTGCATTTCCATGATGTTCGAATCCCCCTTTCGAAGAGTCATGCATGCACCTACTTTGCAGGTACTGCTGCTTAAATCTCAGCTCACAGCTCAGGGGTAAAATACTGACCTGCAATTTTTCTTTCATTGTGACCAAACTGCCTCTTGCCCGTTTCAGATTGCGGAGTACGTGTTTGTGATATTCATGAGCATTGAGCTTAATCTGAAGATTATGGCAGATGGCTTATTTTTCACTCCAACTGCTGTCATCAGGGACTTTGGTGGAGTAATGGACATATTTATATATCTGGTAAGTCTTTAGTTATTTCCTAACTGGAAAATGGAATGATTTTGTAAAATCTCCAACATTTCTTGGTACAAGAGTGAGATGTGTGAGTCGCAGAGGTTTAAATGCCCTGAGTTCCTAAATGGACTACAGAGTAGTCCATGATATGCAAATAAGGGACATGCATACAAAATCTAAATTAAAAGCATTATAAATATCTAGGGACAGTTATATTTGTTCAAATACACCAATCACAATTGTATGTATGAACAAGATGTACATTAATAAAGCCTAAAATAGAAAATCTAGTTTGTATCCCATAATTCTTGTGGCTCCTATACTGAAAAAAGTTTGCCTCATATAAATCATGTTATTAATTAATGAGCCCCTTCCTGTTAATTGCAAAGTACAGTGATCGTGGTTGGACCTCTCTCTGATTGCAGTGCACAGAATATCTGGCTATAGCAAGTGCCTATTCAACTGCTCAGTTAAGCTAAATTGGTGAAGCATAGGAATGGACTCAAAACAAATTTTATTTCTTCTATGTGTCCAAGAAGGCATGAAATTAATGTCCTTTCAGACGCAACATGGAGAATTGTAATCGTTAACAGGTAGCATGTTGCAGATTATTAATAAAATAGTAGTAACCTCAATAAAGGGAGTTCCAGTCATATTGACATCAGTGGAGCCTGCTGTGTAGTAACTTAAAAGAAGGAGCAGAACTCAAGGGTATACGCACAGACACAGCGTGGGCACCTCCATTTCATTCCTGCACACACATGATGACTTTCCTTTGAGGCTTCTAACAGATCTAGATTAAGTTCATTGCTTAAAGTTAACAGATTGCAAACACAACTGCTGAGTGCTTGTCTCACATAACACGTGGAATCTCTGCTAACTGAAAAGCTGTGGCCAGTTGGCTCATGTAAAATGCAGATAGCAGAAGATAAATTACATAAATCCCAGAGATTATTTTTTCCCCTCTAGGTGAGCTTGATATTTCTTTGTTGGATGCCTCAAAATGTACCTGCTGAATCGGGAGCTCAACTCCTCATGGTTCTTCGGTGCCTGAGACCTCTGCGGATATTCAAACTGGTGCCCCAGATGAGAAAAGTTGTTCGAGAACTCTTCAGCGGCTTCAAGGAAATATTTTTGGTTCGTTAGAGTTACCCTTTGCCTCCAGTTCACTGTAGTCCAACTCCGTAATGTAGACAATGCGGGGATAAAGGGAGTCTTGCTTGTCAAGGTCAAGTCTATATTTTTGTTTATTACCAGAGGGTTATAAAGCACTAACAAAACATAATGCACTTTCAAAAACTTTGTCCATGGGTGTGTTTGGCTATCAGTTTATTTAATTAAGTGAACAGCGAAAGAAGCATTCTGGAAAGTACAATGAATGGGGGACTCCAAAGAGATAGTATCTGCTGACTCTTTCATTCCTAACTGTTAACTCTAATTTCTACTTTGTGTTTTAGTCTCCCCATCAGGAAGTTAAGGATAAGAAGATTCAACCCCATCTACTTCATATATGGATTTAGAAATTAATGCATTTGGGCTCATAATCTCACTCTGTATGTTCCCTAAAGCATATAGCATAGAATTTGTCTCTAGATCTTAGGAGTGTTAACATAAAACAACTTAAAAAAAAAAATCTAACATACAGGTATACCCTACTTTAAGTAACCTCAGTGTACAGTAATGAATGTTTACAAATGTGGTTGGGAATAACATTCTTTTTAGTTGTACAAACATTGATTTAGGGTCTTCTAAGAACAGGACTGGAGATAAAACAAGTAAGAGGCTCATTGTTCACAATCTGTTACAGAAGGATCTTTGCCTTACAAAAGAGTGATCAAAAGATTCTTTTTATTATTGATGAGTTCTGCTTGTGCCTGAGATAAACATGAATTAATTTACATAAGCTTGTTTTGTATCTTGCTTTCTACAAACATACATATGGTAAGAGAACAGTTGTAGGTGTAGTTGATACAAAGGTAGATAGATCATGATATTACTAGAGGCATAGAGTAGCTGACTTTTTAAAATGTATTTAAAAGTCCTTATTTTCTTTATGCAAAACCATGAAACTGTGGCTTATCACACAGTTGGAAATAAAAGAAGAGAGTATCACCTGATAACTAATGTTTTTGAATATTTTGATCATTGATAGATTTTAGAAGAGAATCTATTTGTGCCTTTCTCCTGATGGTATTTCTGTGTAATGTTAGTATACTTAAGGTATATATTTAGATTATTCAACCAGTATAGTTCAAATGGTCTGTTACACATTTTACCCTTTGCCACTTTTCTCCCCTGAGTCAGCCAGCAGAGGGAGCATGAGTTAATTAATAGATTTGCTTTTTAGGACTGAATTATCTCCTGTCCTCTGTGCACAGCACATTCTCCTAATACACACACTCGTGCTCACAAGAAAGCAAACTCACTGTCTCTCTCATTTGTGCTCTGCTAATAAAGATATGGATTCTTTTTGAGACACTGGGCAAAATGTAATTATTTAAGCATTTTTCCTTTGTTCCATTAAATAAAACAGAGCAAGGTTTGACTTTAAAATCAGAAAAGTCCAAGTCATATAAAAAAACACCATATTCCATTTTCTTACATGAAAGCCATATGTTTTTATTTCAAGAATTCAAAGCCTGTTAATTTCCTCCTTTTTATATTCCAGTAAGGCTAATTGAATGACCTATGGTGGAGACAGTAAAAGATAGTATCAAAAACTCATGAATTTTATACAATGTTATCTTTAAAAATCCAGTTTATATCACTGTTTAAACCAACCCTAATGTTTAGTTTTTACCAAAAGATTTAATATTTCATCAATTTCTTTCAGGTCTCCATCCTTTTGCTGACATTAATGCTTGTTTTTGCAAGCTTTGGAGTTCAGCTTTTTGCTGGAAAACTGGCAAAGTGCAATGATCCCAACATTATTCGAAGGGTAAGATGCACCTTTCTGGCTTTTGAAATAAAAATTAAGGTAGTTTACCCTCCCTTGGAAAGCATGTGGTTCAAGGGCTGCTGAGGCTACTTTGAGAACCCCCTGACCAAACTCTAAAATTCTCTTCCCACAAACTCCTTTTTGCTTAAGCATGCAGTATGTCTGTTCTGGCTGGGAAAGGTTTATAAGATGAAAAGCACATCTCAGAGAGTTCTACTCTTCCCTCCTATTCCAGTGTCGATCCGCTGTAGACATCATGGGTGTAGTCACCCAAGATTCCAGATGTTTGTAGCTGTGAGCCTCGGAAACTTTCCCTTTAAGTCTTCCCTGACTTGATCCTGCCTCTGCTGTCACAAGCAGAATAACTGAAAAGAAATTCACATAGTGAGAAGTGGTCAGTGTCTTTTCATCTTTTCTCATGTTAGCAAGCAGCCCTGTACAAAAATGTACGAGAGGCAAAGTTTGGCTCTTACCCCCCCTTTTTTTTTATTACTTCCCCACTCTCAACATTGTCCCCGTTAGGAAGCCGGTGCCTTCACATTGGCTCTTCGCTGCCCAAAACCTTCCTCTTTATGACGACCAACAAGGACTCTAACAAAGACCCAAACTTGAATACCTTCACTACAGCATTTCTCCTTCTCTTTCTTCAGCCAGTGTTAATAAGAGGAGGCAGATGCTGTAACAACCCCAATAGTTCAGTGGCTTAACATTTGAAATGTACATGCTGCATCTTGGATAAGTTGGCCAGGTGTCCTCCAAATGATCACTCAGGGATCCAAGTTCCTTCTGTCCTGTGTCTCCACCCTTCACTATGTCTTCAGAGCCTTCTTTGATCAGCGATTAGCTGGCAGATGAGAACAGAGGGCCATCTTTGTCGGAGAGGGCTGTGGTCTCACCGAGAAGTGTACACACCCTCTCAACCCACATGCTACTGGTGAGAGCATGAGCTCACCATACTGGAAGGGAGGCTGGAAAAAAAGGGTCACAGTTTGGTTAATAATGAGCCAATCTCTGTGACACCACGCAGTGTCCCATTCTCTTAGGACTCTTCTCAATATTACAAATAGATTTAATAAAGTAAACCAAGTACTGCTGATTTATAAACTAAAAAAAGTATTTTCTCTTTCACCCAAATAAAATAATGCCTTGATTCCATTAAAATGTGCATTTCCAAAAGGCCTAATGGAGCTGAGCTGTGGTCTGAAAGTCATGATGGACCAAATTAGCTGGTGAAGGAAATAATGAATGAAGAGCTGATGAATAGTCTACAAGCCTGTCATTGGAAAGAAGAGTTACTTTAGATCCACACTGAATAAAGGCCAGGAAAATAATAACAACTTTTAAAGATGAAGCCTACTAAGACTCTTGGATGACTCAGTGTACTAATAATGGCCTACGCACATGGTGACTTTATGGTATCTGCTCATACGCAGCCCAAGCTGAAGATTGATGACTCTTACAGAGATGGAGAGCAGACAGCAATGGGCACAGACACAGCTTGCACGATGCATTTATCCTCTTTCCTGCAGCAGGGAGGTCTGTGGGGGGCGCTAAAGAAAGCCTTAAGGAGACTTAGCCATCTTAGGGAGCGTCGGCACCAAGCAGAATAATTGAAAAGGAATTCGCATAGTGAGAAGTGGTTTGAGTCTTTTCATCTTTTCTAATCCCAATATAAGAGGCCAACACCAAGCATGCCATGTGGATGAAGGGATGTCACTTCTATCTCAGAGCTCCCTAGGAAAAGGGAAAACTGGATACACCAACATTTAGATCACACAGCTCGTGCTTAAAGGCCGTGGAGCTTGAGCTGTCTGGGCCATGTTTTCCAGCTGGGAGAACATGTTTTCTTGTATTTGTCTGAGCACTTTCCCCTCACTCCTTTGCTCCTTTTCTTAAAACATGACAGCAGATGTCTTGAGACCGATATAGCTAGAGATATGGAGCCTAGAACTTAGTCACCAAAGCCCTGGAAACAAACTCCGAGGATACCTTTTGACAAGTAGCCATTAAATATCAGTTATTTAATGATAGCTATTATCAAGGCACCATGAAAGGTGAAATGAAATGAGGACTAGTAAAATGGGTAGGCCACTACCCCTGTTTTGCAGTATTCTCTGTCCAATCAGAACATGTGTTTCATGTTCAAGCAACCTTAATATAAAGTCAGCAGTTAAAAGAGCACATGGGAGGCAAAAATAATGTGCAGTCTGATTTCAGCATGGGAAATCATGCTTCCAACTGGGAGTGCTGTGCAGGGACGGCTTCAGGGAGGAGACAGGATGTGAGACAGCAGGAAAGGACCTCCCAAGCAGAGCAGGCAGGATGGGGAGAGACACAAAGTTTGCCAAGAGTCATGCAGAGGCAGGGACAAAACAAGGAGGGACACCATGGGCTTTGGGATCTCGACTCCTGAGATGAGAATCCAACTTTTGCAGATGTGATGGCTTGATCCAGGCACTTTATCCCTCTGCACCTGTCCCCTCCTCTATAACTCTTCTCACACGGTGATATTGTGCATACTAGATCAGCTTGCTGACGTAAAGTAGCTAACCCAATCGTCAGGGCAATTCATTGCCCTCCCATGTAGGAAAAAACTGAAAAACAAGGTCAGAAATATAAGTTAGGGAAACATCATCAAGCTCCTGGAATGCCAGGCTAAGGAATTTGGAATTTCTTTGATGAGAAGTGAGCCACCACTAATGGTTTGCAAGAAGAGGAATCAGACACTTCGTGCTCACAAAGCACGAGGCACTGTCCCTAGAACTGTTTTTGTTACCCAGATTATACGAATGAGGAAAACAGGTGTAGAAAGTTTAAATAATTTCTTCAAGGTCTCCCACCTAACAAGTGGAGAAGCTGGGACACATGTCCAAGCAGCCTGGCTTTTAAGCACACGGTCAAAGGTGGGCTTGGGTGGTTCAGAAAGACAGATCAGAAGGGGCAGTAAGGCTGACTACATCACGGGGCCTCTATGTCACACACTGCAGCACAGCCTTTTAAAATAATGTTGTGGATAAATAGGTATGGTCATGCAAAGATAATCACAATATATTTCTAACTGAAAAAAAGTGGGCCATGAGTTCGTGTATGCATAGAAAAAAATGACTGGAAAGATATACTCCAAAATATTAACTGTGTTTGTGGATAACTATAGGTTAAGTTTCCTTCCTTTTATTTACTCATGTTTCGTAAGTTAAAGATGTATTATTTGTGTAACAAGGTTTTTATTTTAAAGAATTTTATTGGTAGGTAATCCAGAAAGAGGTAATGTTGGCATGAACTAAACTAGTTGTGGTCAGAATGGGGACTTGGGCCCTGAAGGATAGGAGAAGGTCTTGCTGATGCATTGCTTTGCTTGGGGGCCGGTCCAGGGACAGGAAGGGAGAAGCCCAGAGGTGACAAGATATAGGGTCAAAGGGGACTTTCAACAGGCAAAATGGAATTTCTGTTGAAATATTCAAAAGGTGGTCAAGAATTTTACCATATATACCTTCAACCCAGAAAAGAAGTTTAGGCTCAAAATATGACAATTATTGCCTAAAAGACCGAGATAACCAAAGGGAGAACAAAAGTAAAATGAGTCCAAAACTTCTTACTGGTATTTAATTTTTAAATCTTTATAACAGCTTTATTGAGAGATAATTCCTACATCCTACAATTCACCCACTTCAAGTGTATGACTCAGTGGTTTAAAAACTTTATCATATTCACAGGTTGTATGAGCTTCACAACAGCCACTTTTGGAACATTCACCTCCCCTTGAAAAGGAGCCCCATGTCTTTTAGCTGTTACCCCGATCCCTTTGTCTACCCACCATCTGCAGCCCTAACAACCACCAATGTACTTTTTGTCTCTAAAGATTTCTCTGTTCTGGACTTTCATATGAATGGAATCATATAATGTGTGATCTTTTGTGACTGGCTTTTTTCACTTAGCATAGTATATTCAAGGGTCATCTGTGTTGTAGTATGTATCAGTGTTTTATCCCTTTTTATGGCTGAATACTATTCCATTGTATGTATAGGCCACATTTTGTTTATCTATTTGTCCAATCATCGACATTTGGGTCATCCCACCTTTTGGCTATCATGCATAATGCTTATGTAAATATTTGTGTGCAAGTTTCTGTATACACATCACATTTTCATTTCTCTTGGGTAGATACGTAGGAGTGGAATTTCAGGCTCATATGGTAACTCTATGTTTAGTTATTTGAAAAACTGCCAGACTATTTTCCAAAGTGGCTGCACCATTCTACATACCCACCAGTAGGATATGAGGGTTCCAGTATGAAGAATCCGATTTTTCCACAGCCTCAGCAACACTTGTTATCTCTCATTTTGATTATAGCCTTTCTAGTGGGTATACGGTGGTATCTCGTTATGGTTTCGATTTGCATTTTCCTAATAGCTAATGATGCTGAGCATCTTTTCATGTGCTTATTGGCCATTTCCATCTCTTCCTTGGAGAAATGTCTGTTTCGATCCTTTGCCCACTTGCTAATGTTTTCAGTATCAACTCTCACCTGCCCATCTCCTAAGTCTTTGCTATTATCTGCTGGGTAGCTGTCCACATCACTGTCGTTAGAAAAAGGACATTTGGTATTCCTTGCAAGAGGCGTTTCCTATCTTTTGTATTTTCTGAGTTCATTTTCTGATTAGGTTTCCCCGTTTCTCCTTTTTGTTCTCCTTTAGGAAGATTGTAATGGCATATTCAGAATCAATGTAAGTGTGTCCAAGAACTTAAACTTAAAATTGAGACCTGGAGAGAAAAAACCTGGATTTTGGGTGCCTCGTGTTTGGTAAGCATATCAGACAAACATTCTGAAGAATGGTATTTTTGTTAATATGGCATGAAACTAAAGGTAAGTCTGCTAGAAATATTAAAATGATTTTAAGTAATACAGGGCAAAGCACCGGATTACAACAGGATACAAAAATAAGGTAAATAATAGAACAGGTGGTACATTGAGTTCCACATTGCTTCATGAAACTAATGAAATATCACCTCAGTATTTTTCTAATACTTTAAAAGTCTGTATCTGGATTCCAATGGCTTTAAAAATTAGGGAGGCTTAAAAAACGATTTCCTATCAAATTAAAACTAAACTCATCCTGAGTTTATATCTTTAAAAGAGGATCTAATGTCCTCATAACAGTTGCAGAGAACCCTAAATCATAAAGCTATTTCAATTTTAAACCCCATTTACATTGAAAGATTTCCATTATTGCAATCAGTAACACAGTTGATTACGTCTAACTCTCCCTTCAAAATTCATTTTTTTAAAAAAATGCATTTTCAAAGCATTAGCATTTATATCAAAGCTAGGAGTACCTAGTACCTTCTTTCTCATCTAGCTTATTAATGACCATCGATGAAATCTCTCAGTCTGTTTCATTAAAGAGCTGAGTGTTCTGTCAGCTTCATTTGTCCTTTTTAATCGTGACCTGTTCTTTTAAATTTCTTTTTTACCTCTTGGAATAACGAGTGAGCAACAGCAACTCTGCCTTTATCACAATTGATGTTCTCTTCTAAATGTCAAGGCTCTTTGAAAGGAATAGCAGCCGTACTCTACCACTCTTCGTTACCTTTCTTTGGAACTTCTCTAATATGAAATTCACTTTTATAAACAATCCAATATAACTTATTTTAGGTTTTTTTCTTAAATGCCCAAGAACTAAGAAAAAAGATTAATTTTGGATGTGTGGCTGGAGCATGGATAGAGAGGAATGCAGCACAGGAGGATAGCCTTGTCCAACTGCTAACTAGAAAGCAGTCGAATTTACATTACAATAGATGTGCATGAACCATAAAAAATTTACTTTTCTGAGACAAAAATTTATTATACCATAAATAACTTATTTATATCAGGACATCAAATGGGATTTTTTTCCCCTACTGTTTTGAGATTTTGGCTAACGCCTCCCATCTGAGGTCAATAGGGTATAAAATGTCTTTACATTCTACAGAGACCAGCTAGACCCATCCCAGCGGAGCTTATGAAAAGATTATCCACCTTCATCACCCAGCTCTAGCTTATGTAAAAGAAAACTCTACATTCAAAGATAGCGTCATGGAAGTAAATGAAGTCAGGAGTAGAGAATCTGGGGCATCTCCCTCCCTTCACTGTGGAAGAAGGGAGAGGGCGCCTCCCACCCCAGCAAGTGAGGGAGCCCAGGAGGACCACTTACCATCAGAGACTGGCGAGGCAGGAGCAGCAGGTCTGTGGGCAGGCTGTTCTTCCCCTCTGGCAGAGCACAGTTATCTGGTTCCTGGAGAGCCAAGTTGTCATTGCCTAGGACCACCTGATCTGAGCCGTCTTGAATGCAACTTTGCTGCAAAGGGCTCTGTGCTGGGGAGAGGGCACCCCCTTTGCAAGAAGCTGTGGGTGTCTTTCCAGGAGCCAGACCTGAGAATCGCCCAGAGCAGCAAAGGTACAATGAGGCACTCTCGTGCTGGGGACTCAGGATATATAGTGCATTCATATATGCTATATATGTACTAATAATTAATAAATGTAGTGTATTACTCGAAAATTTGAGGTATGGCAAGGTCAACAGATCAGGTGACAATTGCCTTTGAAAAGATAGTTTGTTACAGTTCCTAAAAGAGGGGCATGTCACACCATGGAGGACCACATGAGGAAGCCCCAGTTTGCTCATGAGGCAGAGGGAGGGGAGCACTCTGGGGAAACCTATCTTCCGGTTTCCGTGGGAAGGAACAAGGGCAGGGATTGGCTAGGTTGAATCATTGCAGCAGGCCAAGGGGCATAGGGGCTGTCCCCAGTTGTCTGGTGCCCGGCCCTGGGTGATCAGGGCAGGTGAATAGTGACTTGGAGTATGAGAGCTGCTAAAGGAAGTGGTTGGGGTGTGCACCCTGGGTTGGTGGGTTTGTATTTGGAAAGCCACACCCCCAGGAGGAAGACTCCTCCCAAGGAGGGGAGGGGGCTGATGAGGGAGGCAGGCGGTCAAGGCAAGGTGGCTCAGGCAAATTACTGGGTTGTCCAGAGCAAGATGTGCCCAGCACATGCCTGTAGGACAGATGTTAAGGCATTGGTCAACACAGGGAGTGTTTCTGAGGAACACACAAATGCACCCCATGAGAAAGCAATAGCTGCCACTCTGGGACGCAGATGGCCAGAGTCCAGTCGCATCAGATAACAAGACTTTAACTCCATTTCTCTCACTGCAACGACATCCCACCCCAGTCTTGTAAGAATCAGAGTGGCCTGTAGAGGAGGAATGGAAATGAAGGGAGCGGCCAACTCTTCTTTCCTGAAACCAGGGGTCGGGCTTGAGCTGCTGAGGATGGGGTCATCGTATGGGCTATGAGAACAAAGGTATGATGTGGAGCTGGCTTTTTGAAAGAGACTGATCGGGATGACTGAAAATGACCAAGAAGCTTTGGGACCTTCCCAAGACGTCAGAAAGGAAGCCGTAACACACTAGAAGGCAGTGTTTGGAGAAAAGCAATTGTACCTGCTGGCATTCAACCTGTTCCATAAAACCAGCTACACAGGGTTTTAAAAATCAAAGTGAAGTGAAATGCAATATTTTATGTAAGCTATTATTAGGGAGTTCAAGTTCAATGACATTTTAAAAACATAAGAGAATAGAAGGACATCCCTTGAACATCATCACAATTGCTTTTATCCATTTGTCCAGAATATTGTGACTTGGATCATTTGCAGTGAAATAAAAATCTTTAGTCTACTAAATGTCAACTGTACCCATGATAATGTTCAAGATGTTTCTTCTTTAGTAAGCTAATCAAGAGTTAGAAGCTGAAAATATTGTAATTTCGTATTGGCTAAATTATGATTAAGAAAATAAATTATGCCTGGGAATACACCTAGGGCATGCTTTGATAATTATAATTAGGACATAAATATGCACTAATTCAGGAGATAGTCTAGTTTCTATATTCTCTCTTCAGATGAATAATTTATTTTCTTCTTAGTCATTCAGACTTGATGAGATAAAAATCACCTCAGTAAAAGGATTAAACATATCATATATTATAAATATTATGTGTTTCATTTTAAGCAGAGGTCTGGAATATAGGCAAATGGCATGCATGGGAGAAAAATCAACAAAGTATTCAAGTTTACAATCAATGTATTTATTGAGTGCTTACTATTCACCAGGTATTATGCTTGTCACTGTGATACAGCCCTGAATAATCTGTGGCCCTACCCCATAGGAGCTTTAAGTCTAGGGGGACTAGAAAATGAAATTACAAATAATTTTATATAATATGCTTAGGGCTTTGATGCTACACAGATAAGCCTGTTAGCCTACCTCTAGATAACCTGAACTCATCTCCAGGTAATTTGAAGTTACACTATGATAACGTTCTAGGCAGAAGGAGATCCGGTTTTGTAGGGTCTAAGGCTCAAACAATTCAGGGTACCAGGGTCTTGGAAGGGGCCTGTGCAAAGGGACGTCCTGAGGCTTAGGTTTCCTTGGCTTCGTGGTACACCTGCCTCTGATTCCTACAGAAAGACAAAGGGTGCAATGGCACACACTGGAGAGGCCCCAGCCACAAACTAAGACAGGACCAAGCAGAACAACCAGAGGAGAAGACACATTGGTTAACTTTTGAAGGATGGAGAATAGGAATTAGACAAGTGGAAGGGGGAAGCTTCAGAGGCAGATGGGAAGAAAGGTCGAGGCAGAGGTTAGGTGTTGCAAGTTGAAACATCTCCACTGTCAAAGCTCAAGGCAAAAGGAATGTTGGTGCCTTCTAGGAAGCACAAAATATTTCTGACTTCTTTAGGCGAAGTGATTGTGTGGATACAGGGTACCATTTTGGACAATGTTTTTCCCCTCATATCCACATCTAAGTCGCATCTTCATGGTGCCCCCATGTTCCTCAGAGGAGGAGTAGCTCTCCTTATAGTGATCTTGGGGACCTTGGAGCACTTTCCATTGGGAAGTAAAAGATTGACCAAATTGTGAGTTCAGAACCAATGTCTTCATTTTCTGAATTGGACAGACGAGATTAAAATCTGTTAAAAATTAACCAGAAAAGGTGATACATAAACACCCTTCCAGTTTAAGGAAAGGTAACATGTAAAATGACAATGATGGATTATGTTTGGGATTTAGTGAAGTCCTCTGTAGTTATAGGTAAAATTTCAAATTTTCCAATTTTGTTCACATGAACAAAGCATAAATAAACATCTTCTGTGATTAAAACTGAAAAAGACTTATTTTTAAAAATGTGATAAATTCTCCCAATTATTTAGGTCTATGATACTACGTTTTGTTTTTCTTGGTGTAGTTAGAATATTTTTAACATATTCTAACTTCTGAAAGATGTGGATCATGAAAGTAGTTTAAGTTGCTACAAATTCAGCTTAAAAAGCACTTTCACATAAGGAAAATGGATGGGTAAGAAAACTCGACATCAGATCTGAGAACCGGCTTACTTAGTTAAAAAGAAAAAAATCCTTATTCAAGCAAACTGTGGTATTTGTAGAATCCTTACAACTTCTATCTATGGTAAAATATATGAAATTTAATGGAACCTTCCCAAAGGAAAAATCCAAAAGAATCTATTTGTACTTTCATATGTAAAAAACATAAATCAGAATTCTAAAATATGAATTTCTCAGTGGGGCTTTTGCACTGTATAGAAAACATCTCTACCAATCAGTCTTGAGCCCTTGGGAGCAAGTCAGTTTCAGGTTTATGTTGTCTTCTTATATCCCCATCTATTTAGTATTTCAAAAAAAACTTATAAAGGTACAACTCATGATTGTCTACATTGTTTAAAAAGCATAAACAATGATAGAAAAATATTGAACCAGCTTCCCCTCAGAGTGTTGCCTGTCATGAGGGTTACATTTTGATAAATGAGCTAGCAGGGAAAATAATGATCCAAATATAATTTAGATAGGCTCCCAGTAGGACCACTCTATTCAGGAGTCCAGAGCTCAATGCTTCCTCAAATTCAGGAAATGTAGTGATAGTCCATAATTTCCTAATATGTGGTTATCTAAATCTTTTAATTATTTAAAATTAGCCTCTAATAAGAAGGAAAGAAAAAAAATACTGAAAGCTACTTCTTTTAACAATAAAAATGTTAGCTAAGATCCATAACAATTAAAGAAGATATTAATCCAATATAGTATTAATATTAATAGAAAGGATCACTTTTGTAAATGGGAAGAAAAAAGTATAAATGTGTCAGTAAAACAAGAAATAAGACATTCCTCCCCAAATAAAATGAATAATAGCGGGGCCAAAGTGGTTTAGGAATCAGGAATCAACTGTGGGGGTACACAGCATACTGCACATTGGGGACTATGGAAGTGTCTATTGAGAACATGAAGAGTGAATGAGAAAAAAAATCCAACCAAGAGAGTGATTTGGAAACATACAGGCTGTGAGCAAACCCCTCTTGCCATCTCAGTAACCTCTAAATTCATCATTACTTTACAGCATAACGTTCACAGCCATGACACACAATGAAACAAGGTGACCAAATTCTACTCTTTTTGTGCTTTCTATACTAACCCTGGGAATTGTAATTGATGCCTTTAGAAAGATTTTCAATTATAAAACTATTTCAAAATTCACATCCAAAATCCAGTGCCCCTTTGTACAAATCTATAAACTTGTATTTCCAATCCTCAAAGAGTTAAAACTAGAGTTGTTTAGCACTTTGTTTTAAACTGAGACTACCCCATCACAAATTACAACACATGCATGCATTGTTATGATTTAGCAAACAAATGCCGCATAGCCCTCCTTACCAAATGCTACATGGACCCTGCACCCAAGATTGGGAAGCGCTACAGATAAGTGCCTTAGCATGCTTCTCATTGAATTCCACAGAACATTTCTCTCTCTGAATTGCAGGGCGAATCCTCGGAACTTTAATTTTGACAATGTGGGAAATGCTATGCTGGCATTGTTTGAAGTTCTCTCCCTGAAAGGCTGGGTGGAAGTGAGAGATGTTATTATTCATCGTGTGGGGCCGGTAAGCGAGCACTTCAAATCCTCTGAACACGTCAACAGCGGCTTCCATTTGCTTTGATGAATAACCGTATATTTCATTTGTGCAGATCCACGGAATCTATATTCATGTTTTTGTATTCCTGGGTTGCATGATTGGACTGACCCTTTTTGTTGGAGTAGTTATTGCTAATTTCAATGAAAACAAGGTAAGAATTCTTGGTCTGAATGCCACAGGATTTAGTCTTTTCTAGCCGTTCACTTTGAGCTATCTTTCTCACACGGCATGAAGTCGCATTAAACTGTAATGTGACTGGTGTAAATAATCTTTATAACTATTTTACAAGCTACCTAATTGCTGCCTTTCAGACACTTTATCTAAGAGTACAATTCCCTGGCTAAATTTACCCTTTTGGTAACGGCATCATTAATTCACCGACAACTGAGAGGCGCATCTCCTATTGTTGAAATTGAAAGGATGTGCAGTAAGTTATTAAAACACAATAGCTGAAAGTGAGTCACTGATTACAGGTAATATTACTTTCACAAAATGTAAATTGTATGCTTCTTTGTAACTCAGTAGGTGAACTCAGAATTTTGATGGGGTGGTGGGATGTGGTGAAATTTTTAAATCCTAATTCATAGAATAAGAAGAAGGTTTTCTAATTCCATATAAACTATATCTTTTGTGAACTCGGGAAGCCTACTGAGTTCGTAATAGCTCTAAGGATCGGTGCAAGGGCTCACAAACATCAATGTAGTTTCCTATCCAAAAGTTTAGAGAAGAACATTCTATTAGCACTCCTTGGAGAGGTGCTTGTTCTTCTGGGCACTTCTCATATGCCCTCTCTTTTGTGAGGGTCAGTCTTTTGGAATTATAATGATTGAAATGCATGCAGTTTTTGAGCACATACTATTTACTAAGATCTTAGATATTCTATCAGTTTTCACAACACTGAAATGCACAGTTGAAGAAAAAGTAATGACTTGTCTGGGGCTTATAAGGAATAAAACATGGGGCCAGAATTCAGAATCGGTGCCTATTACAGCAGGCTCTGTGATTCTTCCAATGCAAGAGCATAAAAACGTCAGCCGTCATTCTGCATTGAGTTAAAGCTAGATCTTCCCGCAAAGCGCCGTGCTGTTCGGTGTTATTCACGGCTGGGACCGATTCCCATGCGTTCACATCAGAGCTCTTTGGTTTGTGTCGCTGCACGTGGGACTGTATCATTCACGGTCCCCGGGCTCAATGTGTGTGGTACCAGTTACTCAGTCAGTTGCCACCTTTGATGTGTGTCTAATGACTATGTCATTTCGTTCAGGTTTTCAAAGGGTACAATTTAACCCCCCCCCCCCTGCTTTGGGCCCCAACACTGCTGGGACCCATAGAATCCTGGAATCTCAGAGTTAGAAAGAACGGTAGTGATCACATCGCCCAGCCTCCTGTTTTATTCCTTGACACGTTCATAAATGAGTTTCTTTGAGTCCTACAGTGTTCAGTTTATTACCAAGCAGAAAGAGGGAGAAGGATCTTTTTAGAGGCCTTTGAGCCATGCAAGAGAGCAGACACTGGGAATTCCAGAACATGAGCAGAAGCTGATCGGTCAATTAGCAGGCGAGTTTAGGCACTGCTCGCTCAGAACGCCATTCGAGGCCCTCTGTGCTGGCCCCGGAGTTCAGGAGAAGTAGGGCCTGTGGCAGCTCACAATTCAGCAACATAAATGAATGACATAAAATGTTCAATAACTGGCAACAAATGTACAATTAATTGTACCTCTTGAACTTAGAGGAATGGCTGAGGTAAGTGGAATAACCAGGGAGGTCTACTTCCAACACTGTATTTATGTTCTGACGGAAGGAAGAAGTGACCGGGCCTGTTTGGGGGCCATGTTATGTCAGCTCAAATGGACACTTAGAGAGAGGGGAAAATTACAAGATCTTATGATACCACACAGGACAAACTTGATGGTTAATTGGAGACAAGTTTCTAAGTTATGTAAACCTTCTAGTAAAGTTTTTATTTTTCTGCAAGTTTTTTAGAAGATAGCACATGAGCTGCTATCTAACAGCATTTATTCATTTATTATTCAATATTTCAGCAGATTAATTTGAGCGCTTACTAGGTGCAGACACTGCTCTTGGCACTGAGGAACTAACAAACTAAACACTAAACACAAAAATTTTATTTATTTATTTATTTTTTAATTTCAGCATATTATGGGGGTACAAATGTTTAGGTTAAGTATATTGCCCTTGCCCGCCCCCCATCAGAGCTTCAAGTGTGTCCATCCCCCAGACGGTGCTCATCGCACTCATTCTTTATGTATATACCCATCCCCTCCTCCCCCTCCCATCTGTCCAACGCCCCATAAATGTTATTCCTATATGTGCACTTAGGTGTTGATCAGTGAAACCAATTTGCTGGTGAGTACATGTGGTGCTTATTTTTCCATTCTTGGGATACTTCACTTAGTAGAATGGGTTCCAGCTCTATCCAGGAAAATATAAGAGGTGCTAGTTCACCATTGCTTTTTATGGTTGAGTGGTACTCCATGGTATACATATACCACATTTTATTAATCCACTCATGTATTGATGGGCACTTGGGTTGTTTCCACATCTTTGTAAACACAAAAATTTTCACCCTCGTGGAACACACGTCTTAATAGTCATATTCAAGGGAATATAAATAGCTTTCCAAATATAGAGGCAACAGAGGGATGAGAAATAAGCTTTTTGGGGCAAAGTTTTCACAGTTCAGGATTATGCAAAAATATGTGCTCCTTAGCAAATGGAAGCCTCTTTAAAAAGTCCCGAGTCTATACCAGTAAATAAGGTTTTTACCAGTAAATAAGGTTTTTTTTTTCTAATTTCCCTACCGTTAAACTATGTGTTTGATTAATGAACTTAATTTGACAATAATAAACTTTCAGAGGTTTTTATATATTATCTGGTGATACCTCCATGCTTATTATTATTATTTTTCTTAGATCCTTCACAGTTCAACTTTTCAAAATATCTTGTTTTGTATAACAAAGGAATAGTATTAATGTCTGTGGTGCCTAGAAAACAAGTATTTGTTAGTGAGAAATAAGTGAGAAATTAGTGAAATTGCTAGTTAGCAATTAGTGAGAAAAGTGGCTTAGCAATATTAATATCAGAGTAAAATAATTTTAAACAAATATCATTATTAGGAATGAATGGTGTAATCAAATGATGAGAAAAGAAACTAATCAACAGAAAGATAAACTTCTGAGTCTCAAAATATACAAAGCAAAAATTAACCAAGTTATAAAAAGAAGCTTGCAAATCCAAAATCATAGTAAAAGATATTAACATATTTCTCTAAGAAACTAATAAATCAGATAAGAAAAAAAATGAGATTTCATATAGTAAACACCTCTGATCTAATAAACATAAAAAGAACTCTGAGCCCAACAATTTGAGATTATTCATTGTCTTCAAGTACAAAATGTATCCTCTAGAAGGACATAAAACAATAATTACCAGAGTTCATAGTTTACAGAATATGTTCTCTAACCATAATAAAAAAGATGGCAAAAAACCCCCTCATAATTTGGAAATATTAAGACAACATTCTAAATAATTTATGAGTTAAAGAAGAAATCATAATAGAAATCACAAAACAATTACAGATAAATAATTTTAAAATATCATATATAAAAACTCAAAAGGTATAGATGAATCAGTAATTAAGAAAATTTATCACTTTAAGTGTATATATTAGAGAAAAAAATCAAAGATTAAATATTAATATATCAAATATCAAAATCAATAAATTATAATAAGAACAACAAAGTAGAATCAAAGAAAGTAGGAGGAAGAAATTAACAGATCAGGACAGAAATTAATGATAAAATCATGAGGAAACTTGCATAATTTCCATATATAAGGTTCAAGAACAACAGCTGGTTCTTAAAAAAAATTAAATCAATAAACCTCCAGTTAAGATTGAGCAAGAACAAAAATGTAGAAAAGGAAAGTAAACAAGCTATAGTAATTAAAACAGGGTAGGAGTTGGTACAGAGATAGAAAATTAGATTTACAGGAAAAAACAGAAAGGCCCAGGAGGGACCCACGTACGTAACACAGAAGTAGCTCAGCAAATCAGTAAAGGAGGGGGAGATCAACAATGAGTGATGTCAGGAGCTTTGGTTGTCTCCAAGTAAGACGCTAAGCTGAGATCTCTACCTCACAGCATACTCAAGAGTGAATTCCGGATGAAATAAATACCTAGATATGAAAAGCAAAATTCAAACCATTTTTAAACCATGCAAGCATTTTTATTTGAATTTCAGATAAGCATAAAATAATATTTTTTGCTTTCATTATTATTTTTAATTGACACATAGTTATTACACATTTATTGGGAACAGTGTGATTATCAATACCCACATACGATATGTAATAATCAAGTCAGGGTAATTAGCATATCCATCACCTCAAAAGTTTATCATTTCTTTGTGTTGGGAAAATCAAAATCCTCTCTTCTATCTATTTGAAAATATGCAATTAATTGTCATTAATTATAGTCACCCTATAGTGCTGTAGAACACTAGAACTTCTTCCTCCTATCTAGCTGTTCTTTTGTATCCATTGATCAACCTCTCCCTTCTCCCTTCTACCCTTCCCTGCCTCTAGTAAGCATTGATTTTTTGATCCTAGAGTAGTTGTGAATTTCATAACATGAGCCACAAAGTAAAATCTATAAAGAAAAATAATTTATGAGTTAGATTACATTAAAATTAAAAATTTCTAAAAGACAAAAGGCACTATAAGCAAAATAAAAATACAAGTCAAGACCAAGAGAAAATATATTCAACCTACGTAACTGACAAAAACTCAGTATCCAGAATATATAAGGAATTCTATAAAACATTAAAAAGTAAATTTTAAAATACAAAAATGAGCAAAGAATAGGAATAGGCAATTCACATAGAAAGATACAGGAATCACTATTTATACACATACAAAACATTTCATGTCATTAATATTAAAACTACATTAGGCACATTTCACACCTATCAAAGCAATCAAATTAAAATGTCTGATAATATCAAGTATTGACAAGAATATCAGGAAACGAGAACACATATAATGCTGATGCAAAATTTTTTGGGTTATTACTCTTTGGATAGCAACTTGGCAACATCTGGTAAATATAAAGATGCTTAAATTCCCAGACCTCACCAGTTCTTCTAGAGATTTACAAAGGAGAAACTCTCATAGGTGTTTACCATGAAACAGTACATGTATGTTTATCACAGCATTGTTTATGGCTATAATCCTAAAAGGAATAAATTTCTGATGTATTTGCACAGTGGACTACTATGTGAGCCGTTAAAATGAACAAATTAGATCTAGTAATCTAGTTTGTATGGAAAACATACTGTTCGGTGAAGTCAAAGACAAAATGCATAAATAAACACATATTGGATACCACTTATGTAAATTTTAAAAATTCAAAACAAATAAATTCTTATGTATTTATGTATATATAAGCACAAAAGTCTGAAAACATAGTAAGGAGGACACACCCCTGAAGGACAGGGTTAGCTCTGCAGAAGGAAAGGCAGAATGGAAGTGGGGGTGGGGTTGTTTTCTAGTTTCTTAAATTATACTTCTACCTTTATAATAAAATACAATGCAATGCAATGCACTACAATATAATACTAATTGTGTGCATTTTAATTAAGTACTCTTATTATACAAAATATGTAATCCCATTTAGCCAGTTACCACAGCACTAATTTCTTAAAAAGGCAAATTCTATGACTTTGCACCTCTTAAAAAAATAGTTTTGTGATTGCACACATCAGAATTTTTTTGTTAAAAAAAGAAAAATACTCTTAACTGGATGCAGCAGCATTGACAAGCTATAATTTTGCTGCTATGAAATGAAAGGAAACTAACCACTATTAGTATCCCTTTTTGAAAATGTAATTATGTAGAAAACCCTCTTTCAATTTTCCCAAACCTGCATATTGCACATCTTCAAAGCTATAAATTGAAGGCTGCTGAATTCTCTCTGAAACACGTGTCCACCATTTGGGGAACTCCTCCCAAAACCGACTGAGTATTCTGACCGTATTTCTGTCACCACCACGGTGGGAAGAGCATCCTTATGGCAAACCCCCACATCAGTGCAGTTTGCCTGCGATGTTCTCGGTGTGAGCATGCGACAAAAGCCCTTTCCCTGCTTTCCTTTGTCTGTTAAGGGGACGGCTTTGCTGACCGTCGATCAGAGAAGATGGGAAGACCTGAAGAGCCGACTGAAGATCGCACAGCCTCTTCATCTCCCGCCTCGCCCGGGTACCCAAGATGCTCTGATTTTATTCATGTTGGGCACTAGTGTGCATGATTCCCCAGGAGTCTCAGATTTAAATTAAAATAATAATCGCCAGGCCACTGGGAGGTTGTGCATAAGTTAATATAGAAACAGGCTCCAAACTACAGATCTTTCCATAAGGCTATTAAAATCCACCAGCCAAAGGCCGTGCTTCAGTGCTCTCAGACTAAGCCTTAATGAAAAAATGAATTTTTCAATAAAATATATTTGTGCCTGCCTTTTTAAAATATGAGTGAAATGTATTACACTGACAGAAATTGAATGATGCGCTTCCCCTTCCAATACGAGTGGCGTCATGCACCGTTGTTTTAAATATTCAGAGCCAGCCGTTCCGGCAAAACATCTCACAATAGATGGAACTGTGGGGGGAGAGGAATGTAATGGGTTTTAAGATGAGCAGTAAAGAAAATGAAAGACAAAAAAGTAAACGTGACCTATGTCTAAAACGCCCTTGCCTAAACCTTTCTTCTCCAGACAATGATGGCTTTAGAGCTAAGATGTACGACATAACCCAGCACCCTTTCTTTAAGAGGACAATTGCATTACTCGTCCTGGCCCAGTCGGTGTTGCTCTCTGTCAAGGTACTTTGTTTCACCCCAAGACTCTGGGAATGAACTTTGTGTTCCTTGGTACATCCAAGAGTATCCCAAGCTGCCATATCCATTCATAGTCTTTGTTCTTGAGTATAAAAAATTAAGACTCACAGTCAGGGCAAAGTGGGCAGAAGAAGGGGGAAAGTCTGATGTGTCCGATGGCCGTGGGCAGACCCAGGTGCTGTTTCTGTTGCAGTGGGACGTCGAGGACCCAGTGACAGTACCTTTGGCAACAATGTCGGTTGTGTTCACCTTCATCTTTGTTCTCGAGGTACAGTAATGAGGAGTCAGCTGGCTCTAGGGGGAGCCGGGCACAGTTTTAAAGTAAATCGGTGTCCCTCTTTGATGCCACTTACTTTGAGATCTGTGTGCCATTGCCTTTGAAGCCTTTTTGTTGGGGAGGGGGGAACGCGTAGCCCGCTCTTAGGATATTTCCTTCTTAGGCTGTTCTGCTTAACTTGAACAAAGACTTTGTCCTCCAGATTTTTCTCATTGCAGAAATGCTGCTGTCAATTGTTGTGTCTGAACGTTGGCCTGTCTAGTTATGTGAGTTCACATATTTACAGGGAACGGCACAAGCCACTGTAATTCAGGGACTCAAATTGCAACGTGTTGGCAAAACAAGTTGGCCCAGCCAAGATTATTTTAACATGTGGTTCCTATAATATCACTTTCCAGGGCAATCTTCTTTGAAATTCAAGCAGATTCTCATTTTGCCCTATACTGGTTGATGTTTTCCAAAATCTATGGTCTTCTACTTGAGGAAGGAAAACATTCTGCTATCAGAACTAGTCATAAAACAAGGAGAAAAGAGTGTGGAGAATACAGACTCGTAACTGACTTAGCTTTAAAAATAAAATCATATATCTTGGTAATAAACTCTTGTTTTTGGTTACTACATTGTTTAAAATGATTCTTTAAATAGATAATATATGCATGTGGTTTAAAAGGAAACTTCAAAAGGCACTAAAGGATTTGTCTCTTTTTTAATTAAAGATATTGTATCAGCATAAAATAATTTAGAATTTTCTTCATTTGAAAACATACACATACACATAGTACACCTCAAGTTAATACGTTTAAATATGTGCTGAACACGGACTCACTCTGTTTGTTTCCTTCATTAATTTTCCCCAGGTTACAATGAAGATCATAGCAATGTCGCCTGCTGGCTTCTGGCAAAGCAGAAGAAATCGGTATGATCTCCTGGTCACGTCCCTTGGCGTTGTGTGGGTGGTGCTTCATTTTGCTCTCTTGGTGAGTGCAGGAGTAAACTTTATTTCCATTGATAATGTCGGTTTAGTTCAGTTCAGCTCAGTCCTGTTTCCAGTGCCATAACGCTCCATGGCAGCCTGCTCTCAGATGTTAGGGTAACCTCTCTAAAGCCCAGCTTGGATCGTGACAGGCGCTCAGCCGTGCGTGTGCCCAGCCGCACACTCTGAACACAGGCAACGCCTGGCCTGTGCAAGCCAGGGAGAGAAGGAGCTTAAATATCTTCTGGCTTAACCCCTCATTTTACCAAATGAGAAAACGAGAGAGAGAGAGGAAAACTGAAACAGAGACTGAGGGACCTGTCTCCATTCACACAACCAGGTAGTATCAGAAGACTCAAACCCTGTTTTCTGAGCTGAAGTACAGCGTCCCTCTACTTCATTATAATCAGCATTTCACGATGTAATTCTCAGGTACTTCTGCTGCTTTAATTTCTACTAGACGTTCAGCTGCCATTTCTCTAAAGCACACAATTCCCTGTGTCTGTACCTGTTCTCACTATTTTGCCTAAAATATCCTCACCCTCCATTCGATCTGGGGTCTAGCTCAATTCTATAGCTGTGGGTGTACTTGACTGTAATCTAGAGCCACATTGTCCAGTGGAAATAAAATGTAGCCACAGATGTCATTTATTCATAAAATTTTCTAGGAGCCACATTTTTTAAAAAAAAAGAAACAGATAACATTATTTTAATGATATATTTTCTAACCTACCGTATCTAAAATATTACCATTTCAATGTGTAAGCAATATAAAAAATGACTGAGATAAGTTAGTTACATTTGTGTGAAGTCATTGAGTGTGTGGTTTGCATTTGCAGCGTATCTTTCTTCATTTACACTGGCCACACTTCAAGTCCTCAATAACCACACGTGGCTAGTGGATCCGCCGTACTGGGCAGCACAGCTCCAGAGGATCTGGGGCAGGGGCAGGGAACCCACAGCCTTGGGCCACCTGTGGCTTTCTGGATCCTTGAGTGTGGCCTTTTGACTGAATCAAAATTTTAGAGAACAAATCTTTTTAATACAGGGATTTGTTCTGTGAAGTTTGGATTCAGTCAAGGGGCCATACTTGAGGATCTGGAGGACCACATCTGGCCTCGAAATTCTGGGTCCTTGCCTGGACTCCACCATTGTCCAGCCTTGACCAAGTGATTTGTCTTCAGTGAGCCTTTGTACCCTGCCCTGAACTGGGGGATATAACTTCATAATCCACCTGTTCCATATGGGCACTATGAAGACCAAGTGTGATCATGTATTTGATGCTTTCTCAAACTGTCAAGATTGTGTTTGTCTTCCTTTATCTCAGCCCAAAGTGATATTATCCATTTTTCCCTGTTCTCTTCCATTCATTCTCCCATCCCCTTAATGTTAGAAGCATGCCAGGAAGATCCATAGCACACAGAACCCCTTTACATGTCAGAAAGGGCTTGCTTTAATATTAAATTGCTGTCCTTCTTAAACCAGTGATTGCCTTCAGCATCCAGGACTGTGCGAAGCCTAGGTGAGCTCTCAGCCATGCTGAGGCATTTTCTAAGCAATGAATGGTTTTGAGCACTATAGAAATACACTAAAGATGTACAGTCTTCTGTGAATTGAGAAGAATGTAATGAGCAAAACAAAGACAATCACTGCTCTTGTGAACCTTACAGCCTGGAAAGCTAGGTAGATGATATTCATCAAATGCTCACAAATCAATGAGAACCATGGCTATGGTGAAGGCCATGAAGGCGAGCCCATGTTTCTGGGACAACGTGTACATCACAGTGAGAGATGGCTTCATCAGAGAGGTCCAGGAGGGCATGCTTGAGGGAGTGATGGTTGGGTTCCATCTGTGGGATGAGGGGAGAACATTTCAGGCAGCTGTCCCTATGATGGAAGGGGGCAGGAGCTGGAAGAAGGACTGAGAGTAACGTAGTACAAGATTTAGATGGGTAAGGTGTCAGACCTCCCAGGACCTTGTGGTCCAGGTCATCATCCTAGAAGCTGTTGGTTGTCATTACTTCCAAAACGTAAAGAGAAAAGGTATCTACAGTACGTCTTGAGCTAATGTGGAAAGAAGAGGCAGCAAAACTCATGATTTTTATTTCTCCAGATACATTACAGCCAAAAGCTATTCAGTCCAAGCCAAAGAGTCAAGTAGGCTTCCTAATCCCAGAGAGGAAATCTTAAACCAAAAAGACCAACTTGCCTACTCTGCCTAACTGCTTTTGTGCTTTTCCAAGAACCTCTCTGGTCTTGGGAGGATATTCATTCTCCACCATATTTTGCAGTGGATGGAAGGTGCAGTCCTTGTTCCCCATCCAAATATGCTATGTGTGTGCATTCATTTATTTGGACCTCGCCAAGCATCTCACTGGACCCCCTTCCTGGGGGCCCATCTGTGACTGTTGTCACTTGGCTAGGCATACCTCCTCGAGAATAATCACGCTTTGGCATCAGCTGAATGTCAAAGTTGTTATTGCAGTTAGAGCTGGTGGGATCTTTGTTTCTCAAATGAAGCTTTCTTATTCGTAAAGTGCAGTCATCTCTTCCTGCTAATCACACACTTGAAGAAAGAGCTGGATGTGTTCCTGAGCAGGGAGAACTTCACTGAAATCAGCTTAGACTAAGGAACATGTGGTCTTCAGAGGTCTCTGGAGACCTTCAGAGAGAAGGAATCTGACTTCTGGCCACCTTTTCCAACATCGGCCCTTCCTTTTTGCCGGGATTCCTCTTTCTCCTATCCCAGTTGACATTCGTATGTTACATTTTTATCCTGTATTTGTCATACCCTGTCCTCAGAAAGGCTGATCACTGTTTTATGTAAAATAAATTTCAACACACAGAATTTGGCTGAGCAAAATAGAATCCAAAGTTTCATTTGCGATTGAATTTTATATCTAATATTTATTCATGAGTTTTTGCAGTGACCTTTTTCAGCACCTTTTTTAGATAAAATCCTTATATGAATTTTCACATTTATTAAACTAATTATTCAGTAGACTTCACAGAAGACTTAAAATGAAAAATGGAACTGTAACAAAATCTTTTGTGCAAATTATGAGAGGCTGTCTTCTGTTTAAATTTCAGAACGCATATACCTACATGATGGGCGCTTGCGTGATTGTGTTTAGGTTTTTCTCTATCTGTGGAAAGCATGTAAGTACCTTGTGAAGAATCCTCTCAAAGGTTACATATACACTGAAGAAAGGAACAGTGACTAATTGAGTACAGTCATATCTCTTGGTGTTCAGGACCGTAGTCAACAAATTATTAAACATCATAAGTCAAGATTAACAAATATTAAATATTAAAATGAATCAGTAGGCTAGTTATCTTTTGATATGTTTCCTGCCAGTTATGGTGTTTAATTTATTCTTTCCATGTGCTAAGTACACTCAATCATGCATTAAAGATAATATAGCCACGAAAGCAAAAGTCTTTCTTAATGCATCTTTACTATTATTGTTTTTGTTTTTAGTAAAGTTAAGTAACTTTACTACAAAGAAAAATAATCTTTAATAAACTTTCATTATTCCATGATTTCATATTTCTTTATATTCTTTGTTAACGTTTATGTGTACATTCCACATATATTTTTCATTTTTAAAAATACCGTTTCCTTTTTCATTACTAACATTATTTTGCATATGTATTCCATATATCCACATAATCAATATATTTATTATTTGATGCTTATTTAGTATCATACCATCATCTAGGTTTGTTTTTGTGAAAGTCTGTGGAAGAAACCTGACTTTACTTGTTACAGTTCAACAACATATAGCCCTTCTCACAGAGCTTTGGGGAGCAGGTGAAGAAGAAATGGAAGGCTGGGCTGGGCGCATTGGCTCACACCTGTAATCCTAGGACTGTGGGAGGCCGGGGCGGGAGGATTACTTGAGCTCAGGAGTTCGAGACGAGCCTGAGCAAGAGCGAGACCTTGTCTCTAAAAAAAAAAAAACAAACAAAAAAGGAAGGCTAAAAAGTTCAGGGTGCTACTTTTATTAATTTGGCTGAAGAGACTGAACAGTTTGAAGTAGGAATAAACTTCTCAATGCCTGATAGTTTTTGATAATATTCAGATTTAATACCTAATAGAAGCTCTGACTCAGGGGGGTGGGGGGGCAAGGGAAACATACGTAACCTAAACTTTTGTGCCCCCACAATATGCTGAAATAATAATTAAAAAAAATAATAAAGAAAGAAAGAAAGAAGAGGAGGTTAAAATGCAGCTACAGAAGGGGCTACCATGTATAGACACAGGGATCTCTAAGCCAAGGAAAGAGGCCTGAGAAGAATTCAACCGTGCTGGCACCTTGATCTCAGGATTCTAGCCTCTGTAACTGTGAGAAAATAAATTTCTCTTTTTTAAGCTAAAAAAAAAAAAAAAATACCTAATAGAAAGCAACTTTCAAATGATATACTTGATCATTCTTGAGCGAATCTGCTTAAATATTAGTTACTACTCAGGTCTTCATGAATTTTCTCTCCCTGTCTCTTTCTCTGCCCTCCCCCAACCCCCGGTCTCCAGGTAACACTGAAGATGCTTCTCCTGACAGTTGTGGTCAGCATGTACAAAAGCTTCTTCATCATAGTAGGAATGTTCCTCTTGCTGCTGTGTTATGCTTTTGCTGGAGTTGTTTTATTCGGTACTGTGAAATATGGAGAGAACATTAATAGGTTGGTGTATGTTTATCTTTTATTCATTTATCAAGCAAATGTTTTAAGTTAATGAAATCATAAGTAATCACTTAAATGTTTTTTGTCTATTAGAAACCGGGGAACGGGGGAAGGGAAGCAATCAGTTGGAAATGAAAATAAAATAGCCACATTTTAAATGACATTTTTCCCATTGAAAAAGGCATTTATTCACTTTTATTTTGGAAACCTTAGAAAATTCAGAAATCACAGAAAACCAAAAGAATCCATAATTCCACCAACACTCAGTAATAACACTCCTAATTCCAGCTTTTTTTTTCTATCTACATATTGCCAAAAAATGATATATTATTTTTAGATAAAACTATTTTGAGATGACTTTGGGTTGTGTTTTTTTGTTTTCCAACAAAATACAAGGAAGTTAGGGCCCCCAAAATGGTTGTCTTACATGAAAAGCATTTTTCAAAGATTATCTTAAATTCTATGGAAGCATCTCATAATATTTTTTTTAAAGTGCTAATAGGACAAAGTATTTACAAATGTGTCTTGTTGCAAAAATTATTTATTTGTGAAAGAAGGAATCACTTTGTTGCCAAAGCTTGCTTACTCAATCCTTCAAGACGCATGGCAGTAAATCGGTGACCAGGCTAGAGTTGGGTTATTCAGACAGCTGTACTTGGGTCAAGTATAAATGACAAACAAACAAAAGGTCTAACTTTTGGAAAAAGTAACTTCACAACCAAATTGGCTGTAACATCCACCTGTTTGGGTGGTGACAAGCCATACTACTTCATGACAAAACATTCTATTCACGTTCTGTTATTTTTTTTCTTAAATTAGGCATGCAAACTTTTCTTCAGCTGGCAAAGCTATTACCGTACTGTTCCGAATTGTCACAGGTGAAGACTGGAACAAGATTATGCATGACTGTATGGTAAGTATCTCCTCATCACTACCAAAGCCTAGACTTAGAATCAGCATGACACTCTTTGGCAATGCAATATTGGCAGTGTCATCCATGTTAGCATCAAGACTTTATGTACGAAATATATATCCTGGCCTTTTAGTCTATAAAATTGCATTCTTTTACATTCCAATGTATGAATATCTAAGGAAAAATATTCAATTAACCCAACTTGAGCCATTGTAGTTCCATTCAACAGATATACATCATGTGAGCATCGTTCTTTCCCTCCCACCTTTTACACTTTGGTGGTCAAAGTTAAACCAGGGCCCTCCACTTCTTCAATTTACTGTATCCAACAGGTAGAGATTCACTGAGCCCCTGGTTTGTCCTGGGCCATATGCTAGGCGCTAGGTCTTCAACAATGCCAAGGCATCCTCCCCGAGCTTACGTCATGGGCTCCAAGCTACTCTTCCTTTGGTATCCTGCCTTCTCTGGGCTAATTTTCCATCATCCTTCCATTCAATTTAAACATGCATTCCTTCAGGTCTTTTGCCTTAAGCTAAGATTGCCAGTTATATATTTTTACAATGCTCTATATTTTTCCTTTGTAGTAAGTATCATAACTGTATTGAATTATTGGCTTAAATTAGATTATCGCATCTCTTTCTCACTATAGGACAGATCAGTGCTGTCCTATAAAAATTTCTGCAGTGATAGAAATCTGTACTGTCCAATTCAGGAGCCACTAGGCATATATGGTTATTGAGCACTTGAAATGTGACTAGCACAACTGAGGAACTGAATTTTATATTTTATTCAATTTTATTTCATGTTAATTAACATAAATGTAAATGGCCACATGGAGCCAGTGGCCAGTGTATGGGACTTAACTGCACAGCTTTCAGCTGTCAGCAGGGTCAGGGGACAGGGTCTGTGTCTTCCTTACTCGTCTCTCCCAAGCACTTGAGACATATCTAGCACACAGTAGGAGCTCCAAGACTTTATGCATGAATGAATGGGGACAGAATTTACCAAATCAAATAGGCATAATTTAATCAGTTCTAAATAAAAGTACAAGCAGAATGTTATGGGAATATTGAAGAAAGAACTAGTCTCTGGGTGAAAGAAACCAGGTGTCTGGGTGTCTACACCTCAATGTAGACAGAGGTATTGGCATTTTATTAGGCCTCTAAAGAATGAGAAGGTTTTTGATAACCTAAGTCTTGTGCTATTTCATAACATGCCATAATGGTGCTACAGGCATGGGGATTACTTCTTTCACAATTTGAAAGTGAACTTGCTATGTACAGGCATACCTTGTTTTATTGCACTTCACTTTATTGCACTTTGCAGATATTGCATTTTGTGCAAATTGAAGGTTTGTGGCAACGCTGCATCCACAGGTCTGTCAGCGCCATTTTTCAAATAGCACATACTCACTTCCGTGCTCTGTGTCACATTTTGGTAATTCTTGCAATATTTCAATCTTTTCCATCATTATTATTTCTGTTATAGTGATCAGCGATCTTTGACGTTACTATTGTAATTGTTTCTGGGTGCTACAAGTGACTTCCATAAAAGACAGTGAACCTAACTGATAACTGCTGTGAGTGTTCTGACTGCTCCACCAACCAGCCATTTCCCATCTCTCTCCCTCTTCTTGGCCTCCCTATTCCCTGAGACACAGCATTGTGGAAATTAGGCCAATTAATAACCCTACAATGGCCTCTAAGTGTTCAGGTGAAAGGAAGAGTCGCACATCTCTCACTTTAAATCAAAGCTAGAAATGATTAAGTTTAGTGACGAAAGAAAGTCAAAAGCTGAGATAGGCCAAAAGCCAAGTAGTGAAGGCAGAGATCCTGAAGGAATTTTACATGTTCCTCCAGTGAACACACAAATGATAAGAAAGCAAATCAGCCTTATTGCTGATGGAGAAAGATCTAGTGATCTGGATAGAAGATCAAACCAACTACGACATTCCCTTAAGCCAAAACCTAATCCAGAACAAGGCCCTGACTCTCTTCAATCTTATGAAGGCTGAGAGAGTTGAGGAAGCTGCAGGAAAAAAGTTTAAAGCTAGAAGAGATTGGTTTATGAGGTTTAAAGAAACAAGCCATCTCCATAACCTAAAAGTGCAAGGTGAAGCAGCAAGTGCTGATGGAGAAGCTGCAGCAAGTTATCCAGAAGGTCTAGCTGAGGTCACTGATGAAGGTGGCCACTCTAAACAGCAGATTTTCAATGCAGACAAAATGGCCTTTTATTAGAAGATGCCATCCAGGACTTCCATAGCTAAAGAGAAGAGGTCGATGCCTGGCTTCAAAGCTTCAAAGGACAGGCTGACTCTCTTGCTAGGCACTATTGTAGCTGGTGACTTGAAGTTAAAGCCAGTGCTTACTTACCATTCTGAAAAATCCTAGGGTCCTTAAGAATTATGCTAATCTACTCTTCCTGTGCTCCAAAAATAAAATAACAAAGCCCCCTGACAGCGCAGCTGTTTACACCATGGTTTACTGAATTTTAAACCCACTGTTGAGACCTATTGCTCAGAAAAAAGATTCCTTTCAAAATATTGCTGCTCATTGAGAATGTACCTAGTCACCCAAGAGCTCTGATGGAGATGTACAAGGACATTAATGTTGTTTTCATGTCTGCTAACACAGCATCCGTTCTGCAGCCCCTGGACTAAGGAGTCATTTAAGCTTTCAAGTCTTATTACTTAAAAAATACATTTCATAAGGCATTCACTTTCATAGAAAGTTATTCCTCTGATGGATCTGGGCAAAGTAAATTGAAAACCTTCTGGAAAGGATTCACCATTCTAGATGTTATTAAGAACATTCATGATTCATGGGAGGAGGTAAAAATATCAACATTACCAGGAGATTAGGAGAAGTTGATTTCAACCCTCATGGATGGACTTTAAGGGGTTCAAGACTTCAGTGAGTTTGAAGTTTCATTACAACTTCAGATGCAATGGAAATAAGAACTAGAATTACAAGTGGAACTTGAAGATGTGACTGAATTGCTGCAATCTCATGATCAAATTTAAAGGGATGAGGATGAGCAAAGAGTGGTTTCTCAAGATGGAATCTACTCCTGGTGAAGATTCTGTGAACATTGTTGTAATGACAACAAAGGATTTAGAATATTACATAAACTTAGTTGCTAAAGCAGCGGCAGGGTTAAGAGGATTGACTCCAACCTTAAAAGTTGTTCTACTGTGGGTAGAATGCTGTCAAACAGCATTGCATGCTACAGAGAAATCTTCCGTGAAAGGAAGAGTCAATCGATGTCCCGAACTTCATCGTTGTCTTATTTTAAGAATTGCCACGTCCACTCCAACCTTCAGCAACCACCACCCTGATCAGACAACAGCCAGTAACATAGAGGGAAGACCCCACCACCAGTGAAAAGATTACTACTCACTGAAGGCTCAGATGATCGTTAACAATTTTTAGCAATGAAGTATTTTAATTAAGGTATATACTTTGGTTTTTTTGGACATAATGCTATTGCACACTTAATAGACTGCAGTATAGTGTAAGCATACCTTTATTATGCACTGGGAAACCAAAGAATTCATGTGACTCACTTTATTGAGATATTCTCTTTATTATGGTGGTCTTCAGCCAAACCTGCAATATCTCCGAGGTATGCCTGTATAGTTCACCTTCCTAAATCTTAACCCATTTACTGAAGTCAGAGAAAAAGTGTTATTTGACTTTCTGCAGTTTTCATCATAGTGGCTACTTATCCCTTGGTGGAGCTGCAGAAAGAGTATCCGGTAGAGAAAAGCAGCTCATTTTCCTTGTGCCTTTAAAAAGGGCAATGAACTTGGGATTGTACAAGACTAAAAGCATAGCATAAATGAAATATTCTTTTTGATTTTTGCTACAGATGATCTACCCAATGTCTGTGGCTTTTGAAAGATGACTTTGAAGTTAATCGTATTCTATATGGTTAGGAATATATGCACTCACTATAGTCAGTTAGCAGAAATTTGTATTCTTCACTACTCTCATCCTCACCCCCCCTCCCCCAAAGGTTCAGCCTCCTTTTTGTACTCCAGATGAATTTACATACTGGGCAACAGACTGTGGAAATTATGCCGGAGCACTTATGTATTTCTGTTCATTTTATGTCATCATTGCCTACATCATGCTAAACCTGCTTGTAGGTAAGTGATGTTCGTTGAATATTATTTAATCTCTTTAAACTCAGGTACTTAGATAATTATGTACAATTTTCAAGTAATTATCCTGTATGGCTTGGGGAGAGTGTTTCATGGCATTAATTATAAATTGTTGCCTCTCAATCCAGAAGCTGCAAAGAACTTTGAAAGGCATGTCAATGACAGTTGATTGCATTTTTAAGAGTTGTACTATTTATTATGATCATTAATTTCACAAGAGCTCTTCTCATGGATTGAGTTGAACAAATATCAGAGAGGGCTACTACCTTCATAGCCTCGAAATACCACATTTATGGTTTTGAAGGGTACATTATTCACCCAGATGTGGGGCCACCCAGAGCTCAATTTGACCTTTAAAAACTGCCCTGAGAGTTAAGGCCAGCTGGCGTGAGTTTCTATATACACAGGACGTGTGTTTGTGCCCAGGACCTTCATGTTTTGGAAGGTCAGGAGCTGGATAAATAGTGCAAAACATGCCAACTTGGAAACTATGCTAGAAGCACTTTAAAAATTTGGCTTATATTGTAAGTGATAAAATCCACTATTAATAATAGATGTTTTCCCCTTTTAAAAAATGATGGATTAGTATTATTGTCTAATTTCTGTTTTTTTCTTTTTTTTTTTTTAATTTAAGCCATCATTGTGGAGAATTTCTCCTTGTTTTATTCTACGGAGGAAGACCAGCTTTTAAGTTATAATGATCTTCGCCACTTTCAGATCATATGGAATATGGTGGATGATAAAAGAGAGGTAGGAGGCTGCACTGTTGTTTCATACCCCGCCCCAAACAGACTTACCGACATATCTCAAGGTTGGCAATTGACGTACATTGGATTTTGAATGGCCATTGGCGAACTGCAGACGACTGTCACTGACAGTTCAGTGCAATATGTTAGGAAGGGAGAGGGCTAGCATAGTTCCTCCCCATGTCCTTTCCAGCCATGAACATCCCGTTCTTCAAACTTCCAGAAGTTCAGCAAGGAAAGGAAGCCAAAGGAACTCTAAAGGAATCATCGTTGGTCTCAGGGCAGCGTCAGTCTAATTCAGACTCATGGTCATCACACACTCAAGCAGCAATCTTCATTAAAAGTACAAAGGAGTTATTTAAGTAGTATCTGAAAGCGGTTGTTCCGAATTATTTTTGAGTTATTATTTAAATGTTTTAGCCGTCAAGCTTACCCAAGATTTCCTAGAATTAGCCAAAGTGGTAGCAGCTCTTGTTCCTCTCTTCCGCCTCCTTCTTATTTTCCTTCTCCTTCTTCTTCTTCTTCTTCATTTCTTTCTCCTCCTCCTCCTCTTTCTCTTCTCCCTTCTTCATCCCAGCAGACACTGGGGCACAGTTCCAGCACTGAAGATATAGCAATGCACAAGATGGAAGGGTCCCTGCGCTCACAGAGCTTACATGCCAGGACGTGGAGACAAAGCATAATAGTAGTAGTAATAGCAGTATTTCAAGAAGTCATAAACACTTAGAAAAAGGCAAAACAGTGGAACGTAGTAGGGGCAGGGCAGACTACTCTAGCAAGATGGTCACGAAGCCCTGCCTGAGGAGGTGGCATCTGAAAAACAAGGCAAACTCAGCCACAGGAAGACCCGGGGGAAGGTCTGAAAATGGTTTCAGGAAGAGTTGACAAAGGGCACAAAGACCAAGGAGCCCCCAAGCATCATAAATGACGGGTCCTGGACTGGAGGCAAGGCCTGCCCGGCAGTGTGCGGCCCCCGCCTGCTCTGTAAGCGCTCGCTCTCTCTGGTACCCCCACCCCGACCCAGGCTCCGGTCTTGGCGGGTTTTTCTTCCGAGTTGGCACCCTGTGTGCACGGCATCTGGTCGGACTCCTTCATCTCATCTAGATCCACTTGTATCTCAGGAACCTGCTTTCATCTGATGCACGTGGACGACCACACCACCCTTCACACCGAGATGCTAGTCCCTGACATCCCGTGCTCTTCTTAACACACGTAATCCCACCCCGCCTCCGAGGGCGCAGACAGCTTTCTTCATGCCTGGTGCTAATTATGCCATCCTTTGAGAAATAGCTGCCTACCCACCCCCACTTTTTTTTTTTCCCCAAGAAACCCAAGCAGATCACTCTGGCCTGGAGGTGATTTACCGGTTACTGTGCTCTCTGCCCGCAGGGCGTGATTCCCACGTTCAGAGTCAAGTTCCTGCTCAGGCTGCTGCGGGGCAGGCTGGAGGTGGACCTGGACAAAGACAAGCTCCTGTTCAAGCACATGTGCTACGAAATGGAGAGGCTGCACAACGGCGGGGACGTCACCTTCCACGACGTCCTGAGGTTCGTGTGCGGAGGGTGTTCTCAGCTCAGCATCCCAGAGCTGAATCGGGCCCAGACGCTAAAGCTGTGATTGCTAAAGGGCTTAGGAAACACAACAAACAAGTGTGTTCCTAACCAAAATGCCACCCCTGCCATGCTCATGAAGCAGGGTGACACATCCCAGGCACAAAGTGCCCTTTGTCACCATCCTATGATGATCATGTCCAGGTTGGTGCCTCACACACAGGAGGAGTGACAGCCCAGAAGGGCCCCTTCCCAGCTGGGGAGTTCCCCAAGGGGAGAGGTGGAAGGGACCTTGGGGAGCCGAGTCCTGCCCTTCCTTTTGTGATGGGACCACCACGGAGGAGCTGAGCACCTTGCTCACGGTTGCCAGGCTCTGTGGCAAAGCTGCTGCTAACATCTGACCTTCTTGCTTGGACGGGTCCGACAAGAATTTGCCTGGCCTGCTCTGTGCTGGTTGCCCTGCCTTGGTGAAAACACCACATTTTCCAGACATTTAATGAGCACCCAGACAGGACAAAAGGTCAAACCAAAGCTCTACCTTCTCTTCTCTCTGAGAGGCTTCTGTGTCACTTCCCTGGGGCTGCTGTAACTAAGCACTGTACACTGAGTGGCTGCAGCTACCGAAATGTACTGTCTCATGGTTCTGGGGGCAAAAGGTCAGACCAAGGTGTGGGCAGGTGGTTCCTTCTGAGGCCAAGAGGGAGAATCTGCTTCTCCCTGAGCTTCGGTGTTTCACTGGCATGTTGGGTTCCTTGACTCGCAGAAGTATCACCCCAACCTCTGCCTTCACCTTCACATGGCGTTGTCCCCTCTGTGTGTGTATCTATGCCCAAACCCTCCTTTTATAAGGAATCCAGTCATACGGAATTAGGGGCCCACCCTACTCCAGTGTGACCTCATCTTAACTAATTATTCTATCTACAATGACCTATTTGCAAATAAGATCACATTCCGAGGTATCAGGGGTTAGGACTCCAACATATATTTTTAGGGGGTGGAGGGAATGTTCAACCCATAACAGCTTCTTAAACAGGGGTCTATGGATAAAATTCAGAGGTCCATAAACTTGCAAGGGAAAATAATCACCTCTTTATTTTCACTAATAACTCCCTGAAATGCAGCATTGTCTTCGATGATGTAGCCACCAGACCACCGCAGCATTAACGCTATCCGTGTCTTTGTCACCAGTAGAAATCGGAGATATTTTCAGATCACATTACTGACTGCTTTGGCTGGTATCTTAAAGTATCATTTATGCTCCCCAGTACTTCTAAGTTATAGTAGTCGTTTGACCTCAGCTTGATATTATTATTTAATGGAATGATAAAGAAGCACTTCTGTTACTATATCACTAACTTTTTAAAGAAAATAATTTGAGAACTGTATTTCAATAGAATTGCTTTCCTCTAAAAAATGTGTATTTCATTTTATGCATTAAAGCATTATTATTCTAAGAAATGTCCCATAGGCTCCACTGCGGAAGCCATCCATGCCACAAAAAAAAAACATTAGAAAGGATGGACTGGCAGTAGCTGTTTCAGTCACATTGCGAGTACCTGACAAGTCAAGTGTTGGGTATTGTGTCACATAATTTTTTAGGTGCATTCAGGGGTACAGAAATATGCTTGTGCCCAGAAGTTGAAAAACGATCAGATCAGAACAGGTAGATTCTGGGAAAAGTCCAGTCAGGTTATCAATTTTTACCTCCCACTATTCACTTCTTCTGTGAATAAGCTAAAAAGCAGAAAAAGACAGGACAGAAAATACATGTAAATAAGAAAGAATCTCCTCCCTCTGTCGCTAGGAGCAGTCTTTCCTCCTAGTGACAGATATTTTTTAGATTGAACGTGAGGCACATAGACATACTGTTGTCACTGATAATTAGTACTCAACCTCTGTGGAGCACAGTGGTGCATCTCATAAAAACAGACCCAGGCAAAGCCACGGTGGTGTTGTTTCTCCCCTTCCTCTGCCTCTAGCCCTGTATAGGGTAAGAACAATCAGTGATGAGTTTCTTCATCAACCAGGAAGGAGAGGAAGAGCAAACGCGTTTTTGTCCTCCATGGTGGGAAGAGACTCAGCAAAGAAGAGGTGACCAATGTACCAGTGCTCTCGACAGCCCCCATGCTGGGGTTTGGGCTCTGGTGGTGCAGCTGAGCTCACGGCAGGGGCAGGCAGGGGCTGAGCAATGAGCTGGCATCCTGTGGCTTCTCCAGGGTGTACCCGCTGCCAGGAGGGGCTGTGTTTTCCCTTGGCAGTGGACCCCTTGGCCCTGAAACACAATGAGGTGCCTCAGTGCCCACGGGCCCAGTGCAACACATCAGTGCGTTAGCATCACTAACTAACCACTGCTTGGGCCTGTTGTGCCAAGGGCTACATGGCTGTGAATATTCAACCCTGGTGTTTTAGGCTCTAAAATTAATAAGGAAGATACAGGGGGCAAATGAGATAAATGGAGAGGTAAACGGGGTGGGGGCCATGAGTGACACATGGCCGAGCATATTAACCGTCACCCACTGGAGCTAACTGTGAAGAAAGGATGGAGGGAGGAACCTTCCTTCTGCAGGGAGAATCCACAGTCTGTTCTTACACAGCCAACAATAGAGATTGTGGCTTAGCCTGGATCTTTTGTTTTCCAGGCACATAGATGGCACTTACTGTAATAACCTCACAGATATTAACTCACTTAGTCATTGAATAAAGTAGGTACCATGACAGTCGTGGTTTACAGATGAGGGCAGAGAGATGCAGAGAGGTGACAGGACCAGCCAAGTCACCACCACAAGGGGTGGTGTCAGAACACTGCACTTGTTGGACTGAGTGATGTCCTCTCTGGATTTTGAAATGTCTAAGGGTCTAAAGTCCAGATGCGTCAGCCCTGCGCTTGCTGTTGTACTTCCCCCACCAGCATGCTTGATTGCTGTTGTGTTTCCCCCACCAGCATGCTTTCATACCGGTCCGTCGACATCCGGAAGAGTTTGCAGCTGGAGGAGCTCCTGGCGAGGGAGCAGCTGGAGTACACCATAGAGGAGGAGGTGGCCAAGCAGACCATTCGCATGTGGCTGAAAAAGTGCCTGAAGCGCATCAGAGCCGTGAGTGAACTGCAAGCCCGTGGGGCGTTCAGACCACGTCCGCCTCCTGCACCGAGGGTGGTCGGACGGAGGATGCTGCCAACCTTAGCTCTGGTCATCCAGCCCTTCCCTCTCCAGCAGAGTCCGTCAGACGTTTCAACTAAGTCATATTTTTATAATATAACATGAAGCCTTAAAAAATCAGTTTATTGATATTAAAATAGTCACAATATCCACTTCTAAAGCTCAAACTGTGCAACATTCCAAAGTTCTCTACACATTTACAAAACTACTTTTAAATTGCTGCTTAAAATCCCAACATACTGTTGATAATGTTGTTTGGTCTTTAAAGACCACCTCGCCTGGGAGTTTAATGATCTGTTTCCTGCTTCCTAAACTCTAAGCTCATAGGATTCTCTAACTCCCAAGTTAATGAACATATATACTGTGTTGGCGTATACTGTGCTTACAGGGAATGTTTCTATTAGGAAATTACTTTTATGAATGCTTTTGACTTACGCTTCACACACAGGGGAAAACAATTAAACTAATTACCAAACATTTACATATAACAGAGATTTTTTAATCTTGTTCCTCAGAACAACAGCATCAACTGCAGAGACATACATTTTTATTGGAGCAGAAAAGGTCCCTAGAGAAAAGAAACACCCAACCTCTCATAGCAAGGCCAACTGCCCCCTGCGGTCCAGTCACAGCTTGCTCCTGTCGCTCTGCTAGCTCCAAGGATCAAATCTGGCCCTGAGAGGACACAAAAAGTCCTGGCTTCAGTATGTGCCAAGACAGATTGGCCTGCTGGCTTGGCCTCCCGGGTTGGCCTGCAAAATCCGGGGCCAAGACAAGCGCAAAGGTTTTCTCACCCACCCAAGGCTCTCTGCCTCTTACAGTTTGCAGGAAATGGGAGGTGGGGTAGCGTCTGCATTGGCTTAATGAACACAGAATACAATGAAGAGGGAAAAAATAGAACAGCCATGTTAGTAATTTTAAAAGCTAGTATTCTATCAATGGGCATAACTGTCCCAATTGTTATGTAAACGGAAGTTGAAGGGGAGGGCAGTTCCTAAGTCTCTAAGCCCTCCTTTGTATCAGTCCAACTTAACTGAACATGGAAATTAGTTAAGGATTCCTATTTGGAAATTCCTAAGAGGTCACCAGTCGTGCAGGTCTTTGGCGAGGGGAGAAGAAAACGTGATTTGAGAGGTGGTGGGCAGAGGATATTGGGTTGATTTCCCCGTTCCTTGAAGGAAAAGTCGTGTTTCCACAGAAACAGCAGCAGTCGTGCAGCATCATCCACAGCCTGCGAGAGAGTCAGCAGCAGGAGCTGAGCCGGTTTCTGAACCCGCCCAGCATCGAGACCACACAGCCCAGCGAGGACACCAACGCCAACAGTCAGGACAACAGCGCGCAGCCCGAGGTATGGCGGGGAGGCGCCTCTCATCCGGGGACATTCCGTGGGGTCCTTTTTAAATACGAAATAATAAATAAATGTGTGCTGGTCACATAGACATTTCAAACCGGGTGACGATATTTCTAATAGGAATATTTTTATTGAAGAAAACACCAAACAATGGAAACACGTTGAGCCAGATTATGTTTGTGTCTTTGCCATCCAGGTTTAAAAGATTCTGATCTGTATGAATACTAAAAAAAAGGTTAATGTCCTGAACTTAATAATTCTGTGTGTTTTTTGTTTGTGGTGTTTGGTTTTGTTTTGTTTTCTCTAAAGCGTTAACAGCACATCTAAGAGCTGAATTTAAGCCTAGGAGTATTGCACAACTTAGGAGAGCACTGTTTACATGAAGCTCTGCCCTACATGTTTTCTTCCCTTCGCTAAGAATTGGCAGTAAAATCAGTGAAAATGTTTGTAATTGGCTTTCAGCTTCCTCAGATAATCAGGCTCATGGAAGATTTTTCCTTCCTTGGTTGGGCATCAGAAGACCATAAGGAATTCAGGAGGATTAGCTTGGGGAGGTTCTGTTTGCTGGGGCACAGCGTATTTTCATTTCCAAGTGCAATCTACATGTCTGTGGAAGAAGCACAGAGAATTATCAGCGCCCTGGAAGGCCCTGTGCTGTGAGAAGCAGCTGGCGGGGGGTCCTGCACCTTTATGAGCCTGCAGTTATGATCTGAGGTTAACGGCATGGAGCCAACCCAGTGTTCTGTGCACAGCCCCCAGCAGCGCCGAGCTTCGTGGTGTGCAGTGACAGTCAGGGGCCCCAGATCGATTTTGAAGCCTAAGGCTCCACAACCCGCCAAGATGCACCAAGAGGCCCTCCTGTTCCATGGCCCAGTTTTGGGGGATTCTATACCGTCAGCTCCCCAGCCTGTAGGATTCATCTGCCACCGACAGCAGGACTTGGGCAGAGATCGTCAACCAAGGGGCCAAGGAGAGGCATCTGCAGTGGCCCCGCCAGAATCTGCCCTGAGGGTGGCTGGCAATGCCTCACGGTGGGAGACAGGGCCATTGAGGCAGGGGAAAGTGACGATTGCAGAGCTCTTTGCTTTTAGATTAAAAAGCTGAGCGGTGACCAAATAACCAAGAGGGATATTGAAGAGATGTGGAGACCAAGGTGTCAGCTAGGACAGGGAAAGGTGATGAGTGGACCAGAGAATGGGTAAAATGTGCGGACAGTCTGGCACCTCTCTTTGACTCTAGTTAGAGCGTTGTTAGCTCTCTTCTCCCCCGGGGCCCATCCTAGAGCTCTGCCTGCTGAGAACTCTTTTCCTGAAGCTCCACTGACCGCCAGGCTGGCAGAAGTACACTGTCCCCAACCCAGCCAGTCCCCACTGCCCACCTCCCTTCCTGCAACGCCACCATCCTTGCCCTGGTTTGCCAGCCAAGGCACAGAAGGTGCGGAGGGAACGAGGTGGTGGGGGTGGCTCAGGAATGCCCAAGAAAAGGTGCTCCCTGGAGAGCTGTGTCTCTTTTTCACTCTTTTAGCCCATTTTCACTTTTCCCTTCCCTTCCGGATTGCGGACACTAGGAGTCCACACCGTTCTTCCCGCTTGTTTTCCTGCCATGGTGCTTCCTTTCTTACAATAAAAGGAGGGCAGAGAGAAGGGAGAGGGCATGGTGGTAAGAAAGGGCCACAGCTGCTTCCTTCTCTTGCCCCGTGCAGACAGGCAGCCAGCAGCAGCTCCTGAGTCCCACGCTGTCCGATAGAGGCGGGAGCCGGCCAGAGGCGGCCGACGCAGGGAAACCGCAAAGGAAGTTTGGGCAGTGGCGTATGCCCTCAGGTACGTACCTGCAGCCCTGGCCCCACTGACTGAGGCATCTTAAAGGTATGTACTCTCTGTGTGTTTTCAAAATGCAAGTCTGCTTCTATAGTTATGTTCACAAAACAATGAAAAATGTACCCTTAGCAAAACATTCCCCCCCAAATAACTTTGCTAAATATGGCCATATTAGCTCCCATTTTCAGATACCAGTGTTGTTAAGACAGCGCCTATTAACAAAGTGAGATACTACAGCCAAGATCCAAACAGAAAAGAGGGAGATTTCCAAGGGCATCCTGTGTATGTTCAAGGCATTGCTCAAACACAGGCAAAACTTATTTAAGAGGGCATGGCCGGGCCGGGCGCGGTGGCTCACGCCTGTAATCCTAGCACTCTGGGAGGCCGAGGCGGGTGGATCCTTTGAGCTCAGGAGTTCCAGACCAGCCTGAGCAAGAGGGAGACCCCATCTCTACTAAAAATAGAAAGAAATTAGCTGGACAACCAAAAATATACATAGAAAAAATTAGCCGGGCATGGTGGCTCATGCCTGTAGTCCCAGCTACTCAGAAGGCTGAGGCAGTAGGATGGCTTAAGCCCAGGAGTTTGAGGTTGCTGTGAGCTAGGCTAGGCTGATGCCACGGCACTCTAGCCCAGGCAACAGAGTGAGACTCTGTCCCAAAAAAAAAAGAGGGAGTGGGCAGATACAATCATTCAGAAAGTGCCACAAAGTTCTCAAAGAAGACACAGACCCCTGCTTTATCTCAACATACACTTTGCTGCTGAGCCAGTCACCATCTTTATGCAAGCTCCTTTACCTCAATAATAACAATAACAACAACAGACACATATATAATACTTACTGTATGCCAATCGCTATTGTAAGTGCTTTCCCTGTGTCCCCTCATTTAATCCTCACAATCCTATTATTTTCCACATGTTACTGATTCAGTAAGAGAATTTTCTTCTAGAGGAATATGGGGTTGTGAAAAACCAGGGTAATCCCATTACGGGTACTCAGGGACGGACGGATGGAGCACTGCTGCACAGCCCAGTGTCCTCTGCACATGGATTTTTCTATAGAGAACTGAGTCCGTGCTGAAGTGGGGGCTCTGCAGTGCTCTTTAGCTATGCCCTGACTTCAGCCCAGTGTAAGTGAGAAGATGGATGATGTTGTAGACTCTTCTACAGCACATCTGTTCCACAAAGTGGACAACAGTGCAACTGACATTTTTGAGGCTAAAGATGTTCAATGGATCCTCATTAACACCACCACCAAGGAAAACGTCCTTTGTCATATCTAGGAGTTTATTGTTCAGGATCAAAGAGGACCAAGCTTCTGCCTGGTTCAACCAAAGCCAAGAATGAGGAGAAACAAGACTGAGTAGGTGGTGGGCCAGGTCATGTAGAGCCTAAAATTACAGTCTGAGTAGGCTCAATGTTATCGTGTAGGCAGTTAGAAGCCAGTAAAGATTTCTGAGCAATATGTGACATTTGGAGTCCGTGCTTTAGGAAGATTGACTTGGCAGCAGCGAGAATGAACTGTCTACGGCAGAGTGCGAGGCAGGTTGCAAGCTGGAGGATGTTAGAGTGGTCTGGGCGTGAGGCAGTGCGGGCCTGGACTGAGCTGCTGGTCTGGACCCTGCAGGGACAGGTAGGAGAGATGGTCTGGGGAGAACACACAGTCCTTGGTATTCGTGGAAATGATAAAAGAAAAGATGTCAAAAGTGCTTCCAGTCATCCATGTCTGGGTGGCCCCAATGTCAAAAATGGTGACAACCAAAGGGACATGCTGTTGGGGTCATGCTGAATTTGAGAAGGCAGAGGGGAAGAAAAAGAGCATTTTAAGGGGGCACCAACCATGTCCCAGGTGTCATGCTATGTGCTTTCTTAGATCATCTCATTTAATCTGTTTTAATCTTCACAATAGTCTAAGGAGGAAATTTTCATTCTCTTCATTTTATGATGGAGAAAACTTGGGTTCAGAGACATGAACTTGCCCATGTCTGCATTGCTACAGGTTAGAGAGGTGGGACCCAAGCCCATGACTGTGGGACCCCAAAGTCACATCTTTCTTTCCACACTCTCACCATATCCCTTCTCTCCCCTTGCTATCGATTACATGCTCCCTCCTTTTCCTCTTTTTTAATATGCATATGCTAATGAACACAGATATACACACATATATGACACTTATATTTCCCTAAATTGGAAGTTTTAGTGATTTTCTGGTTTTTGTAATTATCTCAAAATGAAAGGGGTGAGCTTTTTTTTTTCAAATGGTCTTATTGTCCGTGATCATAATTTTAATATCTATTATGAACATAAAGAATCAAATGCTGAAAAGGTCTCTTCCTTAACATCTATGGATAGGACTTGTTAGCCAAAAGTATTACTGATGGGAATATCAGGGTTTTTCAGGAATGATTGCAATAGGGAGAAACCACACCAAGTTGCTCACAGGACTCTTGTTAATCCCACAGCACCAAAACCAATAAGCCATTCCATGCCTTCGGTCAACTTACCGTTTGGAGGGAGGACGACAATGAAATCTGTAGTGTGCAAAATGAACCCCATGACTGATGCAGCTTCCTGCGGTTCTGAAGTTAAGAAGTGGTGGACCCGGCAGTTGACCGTGGAGAGTGACGAAAGTGGAGATGACCTTCTGGATATTTAGGTGAAAATCAATGCAGATGAAAGTCTCATGGTGGAAACTAATTTCTGATATTTCCCTTGATCGTCCAGTGAGCAACCTGTGATTGTTGTGTAACTTAATTCCAACTTGTCCCAAGATTTTTTAATTTTTGTCCTGCCACAGGAAGGCATAAGCTGTGTGTTTGATAGGTTACTTATCATTGTTCAAGAAAATTTGTGTAATGACAGTATTGATAATGTTAGAAACTATACCAACAGCAGATGTAGATCATTCAAAATTTCATCTAGTCTGTCTGTGTAAACTAAGATGTGTAGTCATATGTGCTCTTAGACATTGTGACCATCCCCCAAAAGAGTACTAAGCCCAAAGTGGCTGATATTTATGGTACAGGGGCCATAGCTTTAGTTCACATTTTTCCCATTTCCACTAGAAATACTTCTCTTGGGAGAATTTATTATTTATGATTGATCTGAAAAGGTCAGCACTGAGTTTATGCTAAAATGATAGTAGTTTTACAAACTACAGATTCTGAATTTTAAAAAAGTACATTCTTTTTCTCATGTTATTTTTTAAAAATATGCACAGGATGTTTGCAGAACAAGGTGATTTCTGTCCTCAGTTACTCTAGTGAAACTGTTGCCAGCTTCCAAGAAAATTGTGTGTGCAGGTACCAGGCAAAGAAATTGGCCTGGGATGCTTATTGGTTTAAAACAAACCTGTAGACAGATCACTTGAGAGACATGGTTGTGCAAAGATGTTAAGTTTCTTAAAAAGCCTTTTAATAATTGAGTTAGGCAAAAAGGGTAAAACTATATAACTAAACTTATTTAAAAAAAAAATCTTTGCATGTGTGATGTTATCATCGGCTTTATTTCTCACCTAAAGTATGTTGTTTTTGCCATAAATCAGCAGAGACATTATGGGTTGATCCCAACACACCATTGCTATATTAGATTCAAAATGACTTTTCTATTACCAGAACCTTCCATGGAAATAATGGTGCCCTGCAAAATCTTGCTTTGAATTCAGTTTAGGTATCCCACAACTTAATTGTATTTCTTCACACATCAGTGGTCCATGTCCTCTGGGAAAATTATAAATGCAATATGATTACAAAGTACTGTTGGACCTCTCGTGCTGGGTCAGCCAAGTAGAAGTGGGTTTGGCCTTTATATTGCAGATTGGAGATTTCTGTTTAGTTTTTTTTAATAGAGTGATTATCTCTATTAAATCCTTTGACCCCGGTTGCTTTATGATCTCTTCTTCTCTATTTAACATTCTTCAAATAGCCAAATGTCACATTCCTTCTGTATCCCAAATGTAGCACTGTGGTGACAGTCTGTAGTTTATGTGATTCATTGTAACCGTGAGATAATGGGCAACTGATGTCAGTGCAGCCGAAAGGATTTTATTTGATTTTATGTTCATTTGGATTTTATTTTTTGTACATAAAAAAATAAATATTGGATTTGTAAAAGAATTTACACTGAATTGATAATCACTTTTAGATCCTTTTCTTGTGTGTGTTGGTGGGCAGGGGACTAGGTAGCTGGCACTTTGCAAACACTGTATTGAATATTTAGTCCGTAATTAGTTGGCAAAAGCTCTGTCCCTGATATTCATTTCGGCTCAATTTTCCGAGCCAGAATGTTCCTCATACGCTTTGCTGATAAGGCTGAATGAATACCCTGCGCCTTCCAAGCCCACAATGAGGCAGAAAAGGCACTTCCATGTCCAGGGCATGGGTCTGTACTAGTGCTGCATAAAAACAAGATTTTTTTTTTTTTTTTTTGGCTCATTACACTTGAGTAATACAGCTTCATTCTCCCAAAACTGCTGAGCCCTTCCTAAAACGTCCGTAATTGATGTTCAGCAGAACATCATTGTTGTTCATTCTGCAGTGAAGCGAGAGGCAGAATGCCAATGCACTTAAAGCTACAGCACCCTATATTTCAATTAAGTGAAACAGCCAGACGGAGCCTGTGGGACTCTTCTCTATTTTCCTGAAGCAGGTAGGGCAGATGGTGAGCCAGAGAAGACAAGTGCCACTCCCTTTTTAGGTTTTACCCCTGGATACATAAGCATAGGAACAATCCAGTCACCAGATGGGAAAACTTAGGCCACAATGTTCCCTGGTCCTCAGGGAAGCCAGACACTGATACTAATCCCGTCATCATGCCACCCACCGCCTTTAATTAAAGGATGCTGTCGGCTCCAAGGGAACCAGAAAGCATATGAGGTGGAATACTTGACACAGAGCCCCCAGGAGAGAGCGGACCACACATGCATTGCCCATATGGCAATTCAAGGAGACTCAAAGGGAGCAAGTGGACAGAATGGCCAGGCCAGTGCTATTCACTCTATTCTTAGTGGTGGTTCCAAACCAGCGCCTATCAGCGGTGACAGGCTGTTTGCACCCTGCCCAAGCTGAATAAGATAAGGGCATGTCGAAGAAAACCAGTGTTACAAAGCTTTACATGAAAGTGGTTTCCAAGCCAGTGGAATAATGTGCTTTCCTGTTTCTTTGTAGGACGTGGCATGCTGTAGAAGGGTTGTTTTCAGTATATTATTGAGCAGTGGCACTCTTTCTAGAACCAAGTCCTCCAAGGGCTCCCCAAATTTTAACCAGGCAAAATCAGGGCAGCCCTAGTGGAAGCTGGGGTGAAGATAGATAGTCCCGGATACTTAGGAGGCTGAGGCAGGAGGATCGCTTGAGTTCAGAAGTTCAGGGTTGCAGCGAGCTGGGATCCCACCACTGCACTCCAGCCTGAGCAACAGAGTGAGACCCTGCCTCAAAAAAAGGAGAAAAAAAAAGAAGAAGAAGAAGAGAGAGACACAGGGAGGAGAACGCCATGCGAAGACACGGACACACAGGGAAGAAGGACACGTGAAGAGGCAGCGACATTGGAGTTACGCTGTTGCTGGCCCAGGAACACCTGAGCTGTCCCAGGCTGTAAGAGGCAAGGAAGGATCCTCCCCTAGAGGCTTTGGAGGGAGGATGGCTCCCTGTCAATACCTTGATATTGGACTTCTAGCCAGAAAAACCACGAGAAAATAAATTTCTGTAGTTTTAAGCTATGCAGTTTGTGATAGTTTGTTACAGTAGCCCTAGAAAACTAACATGTCCCCCTGCCACCCCACTCCAGTCCCCAAAGATGGCCCAAATCACCCTAGTGCACCAAGGAACCCAGTTTGAAAAACACTAGTATAGATCGAAGATCATGAGCTTTGGAGTTCAACAGATTTTTGCAAGTTCCAGATTTACTGGTTACTTTCTATGTAATTTTGGGTGTGTTTTATACCCTCTCTGAGTCAAGATTCAGCTTCTTGCTTTAAAGAAAAAAATAAGACAGGAGAGGGATTTTATTCATTTCATTTACTTGAGACGTTCACTAAAGCTACGAGATGGGCTTAGGTCTGAGCTGACATGCAACACATTTCAAATCATTAACTAGCTGTCCAGCCTCTCTACCAGAATCTTGAGTTGACCAACTGTTAAGCTTTTGTTTTCTCAGATAAGGTTACAGTCAGGTTAGGAAAGTACCTCAGGGCAAGATTTAAATGATAAGTTGCCGTGAGGGCCACTCCTTCCTCTAATGCAGTTCGACCTCCACAGAGAGCATTTTCATAAAATGCCTGTTTGGCACCACTCCAGCAATCCACCAGAATAATTATTTGTCTGAGTTCTTTAGCTTCTTACATTTTCCCTTCTTCATCCGGCTTCTCCACAGGGTGACATCTGGGTAAAATAGATAAATTTTTTTTTTTTTAAAAAGAGTATTCTGAAACCTTTGTGTTCAGTGTACTTTGTCAGTCTTCCAAGTCCCTAACAGTGAATTCAAGTCAAAAACAGGCTGGCGTCCATCCCTCGAATATGGAAGAAACAAAAATGCAGCTGACAAGGCAAAGGCTCTCAGCCCTCGCAGGGAAGGGGCTGGGGCAGAACGCTCTCTGGTTCCCACAGTGTCCCCTCTTGGCTGCACTGGATGGCCTCTCAGGGTCCTGCCAACCTCAGGAGTCTGTGAAGCATCCTCTTGGGTTCTGTGCCCGCATTCCACCCCGGTCTTTGCCCAAGCTAGAGGGCGTCCTCCGGAGTTGCTCTCCACAATACCAACATGTGGAGGCCACTAAGCCTGGGAAGGAGAACCCCAAAGGCACCAAATAACATGCTTGTGATGAGCTAGCCACTTCCCCTCGTCTTCCCCTTGATACAGCTCTCCCCTCCCATGTCCCCGTGGAATGTTCCTGAGTCACTCAAAGAAGTGATGTCCCTCCTTTCTCATACCAAGCCTCCTACCTGCAATCCACCTTCCAATCCTCCCAAAAAATACTGCTCCCACATCGGCCCTCCCTCCCCGGGATCCTCTTCCTCCACCGACCTGGCCTCTGCTTCTCCCCGTACGGACCCTACTGTCCTTTTCTCACTCCTCCCGGCCTCACTGAGTACCTTTGCCTTTCCTGCAGCCGTAAGTTCTTTCTTCGGGACCTCCTCTTGCCTGGATCCACCTCTGGCTCCTCTACTGTGCTATAAGGCAGTTGTTACATCTGCCATAGAAAGGGGTAGTGGAGATCAGGAGAGGCTCTTCAGGCTGCGGTGTCATTTGGATTAGGCATTAAAGGAAGGATAATTGGATTTAAATCATCATCATTGGAGATGCAACAGACAGAATGATGCCTGGAATAAAAGGAGGAAAATTCTGGAAGAGAGAGTCAGTGAATGCCAAGCCTTGTGCATAGGCACACAGAGGGAAGAAGGGAGCCTCGGGTCTGGCTAGGGGTGTGAAGAGCCTTGACTGCCCCAACCCTCCCTCTGGACTGTGATTGTCAGAAAAGGGGGTCATCGGAGGTGGGCAGGGGTGAGATTGTAGTAACAGTGCAAGACCCACGCTCTAGGAGAAGCAATGTGTGAAAGCGAATAGAGGAGGGAGAGGAGGCGCAGGATGAACATTTATAATACTGCAGTTCTCTACGTGAGGGAAACCTAGAAGTTGGGCCACCACAGTGAACATGGAATGAGGATGGAGGTGACAGTGACTGTGGAACCTTGCCAGGCTGTGCTCATTCATCTGCCACCAACAACTTGCTCTTTCAAACAACACTGCCCTTTGGCCATCTTTCCTTGAACTACGGGACCCACAAAAATGCACTGACCATTTACTGGACCTAATTTCAGAAGCCCTGCTGTCCCCTAGCTTTCTCCCACAGGCTTGCTAATGATAACGTCTATTTAACTTAAACATTTTTCTCTTTGATTCTCAGTTCCCTAGACCACTTGTTAGTCTTTTCTATTATAATTGCTTGGGGTACTACTCCTGGATCTTGCTAGTTGAATGGAGTTTACTAGTTGGAAGTTTACTAGATGGAGTTTTTCTAGCTAATGGGAAAGGGTGGCACTCCAAACTTACTGCAGATGTTACCTGCAGAACATCTTTTCTCTCCTTGACTTTGGGGTCACATTTTGAGATGTGGGCATCTAACCATTCAGATTTGATTGTGGGTATAGGGTGAAAAAGAAGAAAGTAGGTGTTAGGGGAAGAGAACTAACTAAGGTAAAAGGAAACAAAAGTTCCTTAGAAATACACACATTCTCCAGTTATCTACTGACCACAATGGTCTCAAATCAGGACTTGTCGTAAATAATGCCACTTGACTTTTCCTGGCTAGACTTATGGGCTATCACCATCAACACCTATCCACTACCCACTGCTCTGACCCAGCTGGGCTAGATCTTTGTTGTATCATCAGATCACCTGAACAGTCCCAGACCTTTCCCTAACCAAGCTCAGGGTCAAGGCTTCCTATTAAAAAACAGAAAAGTACTTTCAGTATCCTTCTTTCTCTCCAATGTGAACCTTTCTATGTGGTTTCCTTCCCCTTTGGCTTCATACATGGATGCTCTCTCCCTTCCTACCCCTTCCAACAGACAGTTCGTCTGTATCAACTCTCCCTTTTCTGACACAGTATCTTCCTCTAGCATCCCCTCCATTCCTGAACACAAGTAACACACAGCCTGGACATAAGTGACAGCCAACTCCTTGCATCTTTCCTGTCCTAGGACATTCTTCTGTCGACAATGTCCAGTGCAGTTCAGCGAGCACAAGTTAGAGCTGGAGAGATTTCCTTTCCCGGGATGATCTTCTGAGAATTCAATTCACAGGTAAAACGCACATTACTTTTCCAAAAGACAGATTATTCCCTAATTAGGAAGAACTCTCTGGACTCTGCCTATAGTAATTTATCAATGGAAAGTATAAATAACACGAGACACACTGTAATTGCCTGAGAGCAGCTATTGTCCGATCATGAGTCGTCAGATAGTTCATTTAACTATTCATTCACTGAAGATTAGGACAGGCATTCTTCTTGTTCTTTGAGTCTATACATGGAAGCTTCTACCCTCATGGTGCTCATGGCTTATTGGGGAAGCAAAAAATAAACAAGTAAATACATAATATGTCAGAAAGTTTTAAGTGTAATACAGAGAAATTAACTAGGGTAAGGGAGATAAACATTCCTCTTTGATGTAATTTAGTTGTTAAAGGGCTCATAAGTCTCCATTTGGGCAGAGACCTGCAGGAGGTGAGTGTGTCGCCATGGGGATGTGCCTCCCTCAAAAGGTGCACCTCAGTTGACAGTCTCTGGCTGCAGGTGTTTCCAGATCTGCCTCAGTTTATTTTTTTAACATTTTTTTCTATTGTGATAAAATGTATATAGCATAAAATTTGCCACTTCAACCATTCTTAAGTGTACAATTCAGTGGTATTAATTATATTCACCATGCTGTGCAGTCATCACCACTATCCAATTCCAAAAACTTTCATCACCCCGAACAGAAATTCTGTACCCCTTAAGCAATAACTCCTCATTTCTTCATCCCCCAAGCGTCTGGTGCCCTCCAATCTATGCTTCTACATTCTGTCTTCATGGATTTACCTACTCTAAATATTTCCTGTAAGTATAATCACATAATATTTGTCCTTTTGTGTCTGGTTTATTTCGCTGAGCATAATAGGCTCAAGGTTCATCCACATTGTAGCATGTATCAGTACTTCATGCGTTTCCATGACTGGATCCTATTTCACGGTGTGTACACCACATTTTGTTGATCCATTCATTGGTAACACTTGTGATTATGTTAGACCCTCCCTGGTAATCCAGGATGATCTTCTCATCTCTAGTTTCTTAACATGATCACATCTGCAAAGTGCCTTTTGCTGTGTAAGGTCACATAATCACAATTTCTGGAAATTATGATGTGGGCTTCCTTGTGTGGGGCATTTTTCTGTTGATCACAGCAGGTTTCCAGCTTGAAGAAGGCCTAAGTAGGTGGAAGGGAGAAAATCGGAGATGAAATCAAGTTCAAGTGGGACTAGTTGAATTTCCGAATTAAGACTGTCCTTGCTACCTGAGATGACCACTGGACATTTCTAATACCTAAGGGCGAGCAGAAAAGTTGTGTGCTGCCAGAGTTCATAACTGGGACCAAGGGAAAGCTACTGAATACATTTTAAAGAGATGACTTAAAACTAAATGTCAAGTCTGTTTTAACTATAGCATGAGTTGAGCTTGTCTAACATACCAATGACATGTTGAATTGGAGATGTCATTAGACTTCAAAGAGGAGAACGTAGACTCCGCAGTTGACTAGACAAGGCTGGAGATCATCAGAGGGGAGGGGTCCACATTTGGGAGCATTGACCTCAAATGAAACCAACTCTGCCTTCAACTATGCTAAGTGAAGTAAGCCAGTCACAAAAAGACACATACTGTATGATTCCACTTAAATGAGGTATCAAGAGGAGTAAAACTCATAGAAACAGGGAGCAGAAGGGTAGGTGCCAGGAACTAGGGGAGGGGCAAGTTGTCATTTAACAAGTATAGAGTTTAAGTTTTGCAAGATGAACAAGTACTGGAGATGCTGCACAACAATGTAAATATACTTAATGCTACTCAACTGTACACTTAAAAATAGTTAATATGGTAAATTTTGTCATGTGTATTTTATCACAATTAAATTATTTTTGATTTTAAAAAATACATCCTGTCATCTGATCCCCAAAGCTAGTGGCCAAACTAAAATAGCAAAACAATTCCAATGCCACCTTAAAGTATGCTTCCCTGTCTGTCTGCTTTCTATATGGGACCAGTTTACTTGATTTAAATTCTGTCTTGCAGTCTGTCAGCTGATGAGACCCTTGCTATCATCTAAACCAGCAATGGTATCTTATTATTTTGCCCTAGTGTTGTATGTTACCCATTCAACTTAAAAATCCCCATGCAGTATGCCTAGCAAATCCCCAAATTCCATTTGAATGCTACAGAGCTGGCATCTCCGTCCAATGAATTAAGCCATGGAAGGTTTGTTTAGAGGCAGATTTCAAGTTATTTCTCGTTCTCCCTTCACGGGCAGTGGTTCAATGTCAATGTCAATTTTTAAGGCTTGGTTACAGAATCAACTAACCTACAAGAGGAATTTTGTAGCTTCATTGTGTTCCTTTCCCAAATTGATATTTGTCACTCCATTTCCAGTACGATCTGGATGGTGACCCCCAAATAACACTAAGTGAAAACACTTGTTTCGATGCATCATTCCTGGCAGTGTTCCTGATGCCTGACTAGCCACTGAGATGTTTAGCATTTAAACGAGCTCAAACCCACCTATGGACACAGAAATGCGCTAAGGCTCATGGGTTCACTGCAAACAAATACATATGAAAAGAGAAAACTTTGGTATTCTAAACTATGCCAAAACCACCTAAAATAATAAATTAGCAACTTGACCAAAGGCTGTCAGGAATAAACAATTTCTAAAATAGTGTTCTTTAGCCAAGATCTCAAGGAAAAGAGTGGTACACATAAATTACACCAAGTAAAGGTAACTTTTTGGTTTGAATCATCTGCATAACTCTCAGGCACTCTGTATCTAATTTTGACTTTGGATACAAAAAAGGATAAAAGTAGGTAACACTTAGGTAACTGCCTAAGATTAGGTTAGAAAGATTAAGATAAGGTGGGGGATCTGCAGCCTTCTGATTTCAAGATTGTTCTGTTTTAAGCACCAAAGGAGGCAAGAAAATCTCCATCTTTCTCTGCTGCACCCCTTTTAACAAAAGGATTTGTTCTTTTTGCTGTTGTTGTTGTTTTCGTTTTTTTTAATTTGTTCCTTAAAATTTGGATTCAGTCGAAAGGCCACACTTAAGGACCTAGAAGGTCACATGTGGCCTTAAGGCCGCAGGTTTAGGGAAACAGGGAGATGAGGGGAGGGAGAAAAAAAAGTATCCTAGCCTTGCACTCTTGGAAACAGATCGTGTTGTCTCATGCTTGCAGGTAACAAGGCTAGAGTGTTGACCCGTGGTCTGGCCAGGCAGGGCAAATCACCTGGAATAGACAGAATGAATGTATTCATCAGTGTCCTCCAGAGAAACAGAACTCGTAGGATACATAGGAGAGATTTATTTTAAGGAATTGGCTCATGCCATTGTGGGGGATGATGAAATTCCAAAATCTGCAGGGCAGGCCAGCAGGCTGGAAGTTCAGGCACGAGCTGACGTTACAGTCCTGAGTCCAAAATCTGCAGGCTGAGGGTTTCTATGTTAAAGTCTTGAGGGAGAATTCCTTCTTCCAGAAACCTCAGTCATGCTCTTAAGGCCTTCGGTTGATTGGGTGAGATCCACTCACATTATAGGCGGTAATCTGCTTTACTCAAAGCCTACTGATTGAAGCATTAATCATCTTCACAGCACCATCTAGACTAATGTTTGACCAAACGTCACCTAGCCAATGACTGTCACAATGACTATCATTTTATTACCTGTAGTTGTTGGCTGGTGTCACTCATTTGCCCAGGGAATCCAACCAACTGTCTTTTTTCCTAAGAACGTAACAGTGAAAGGGAGGCTTATCATAACTAACTCCATTTTTGCTTCTGACCCCTGGCAGCAATATCCCTCTGGTTAAAAGATTCTACTTATCTCTACATGTAGTCCAGCTAATTATAGGAGAAATTTAGTTTGTAGTTCAACTTTAGAAGAAAAATGATAACCACTCCATTCCCAAAACTAACTCCCAGGGAAATTGGGAAAGTATGCACACAGGTAACATTACAGTAAAGATTTATAGGCACATTATGACCTGACTTACATCATCCAAAGTTAACGGACCAAGAACAAAGAAGTTTCACAACCTCCTCAGCCCCTCGCTGACACCCAGATGTCTGCAGTCATCAGTCACCTCTTGCAATATCCCTCTTCTTCCCCCTTCCCTTAACATAAAAAGGAGCCTAAAGTTCATTCTAACTTAAGAAGATTCCTTAGGGTGTTCGTCCACCATCTTCTCGATTCTCTGGCTTTCTGAATAAAGTCGCTTTCCTTGCCCCAACACCATGTCTCTCAACTTATTGGCTGTCCCTCATGTGGCAAGTGGTACGAGCTTGGACTCAGTTGCAAGAACAGGAGGCAAAGAGTGCTGGTTTTATTCACTCAACTTCATGCATTTCTTCTCTCTAAGGAAGAAAGGAAAGGAGACTGAGAAGGAGAGAAGTTGTGCTGACTTTTTCTTTTAATGTGTGCATTTGTTGTCAAGGGGCTAAGCCTAACTCACAAGCCTGTGTCAATGGACCTGAGAGATGCATCACCTCCCAAGAGGTACAGTCTCAACCTCCTCTGTCTTACGGGTCCCAGGGGCATTAGCACAGTCTTCTTAGGATACATCAGACTTGGGGCATTGACTTCTCTTTCACAGTCTCCATTTCATGTTAGAAACATCACAAAGGGCCCAACCCAGGAAACACCTGAAGCACAACAACAAAATAGTCAACCTGGGAACATCAGGCTGGCAACAGGTTGATAACATATTTCACATAAGCAGAGAAAGCTGTCACACTGAGTCCAGTTCCCTTCTCTTACACCAGGGAACACTTAGCAGTGGGCATTTCCAGATACAGAAGAAAGAAAGCCTCTTTCTGTTTCTGTTTGAGCCAAGAGACATGGGTACAGGTAGGAGTCCTAACTCTTGACACCATCAATAGGACTCTCAGGTTAACGGAAATATCCCTCAGGAATTCATTGCAAGGCTTGTGTTGGTCTCTTCTCACAAATCATCTCTTCCTGACCTTTATTCAGGGCACCATACTGCCCACCTCGAAAAGCCTGCCTTTGCCTCCATGATGTCAGATGCTCAGTCCTGGTACCTCTCACCTTGCTGTAGCCATCACTGGCTGCAGAAGGATACCTCATTTCTGCATTCTGCCAGTTTAGCTTCGGAACCAAACCCACATAGGACATCAAATCTGGTGTGCTTTTCGATCCATTGGCTCTTTTTTTAGAGTAAAGAAAAGGGACCTCGCTCAGGGCCGGGTCAAGAGATAACTGGGAATTTTGCAAAGCCCTAATGAACACAGCCTGAAGGTCCTGGCTGTGTTCACACTTCCACCTGCCACAGTGCTTCAACATGTCACACCACTGGCCCTGATTCTCCCATCCAGGGGTCTCCCAGCCCAGGCAGGGCCCCCAGACCCCCTCTGCAATTGCCTCACACCCTTGTCTAACTGTTAATTAGATGCCTCATTTCTTGGCTCGTGTATGGGCTAGAGCCATCTGCTTATTGATCACATTCCTCTGAATATATTGGGTTTTAAGGAAGCCAGCCACAAAGCAGGGTATGTTGCAGGTGGCCCATTGAGAAGGTTTCTCCAGAGCAAACTTGAGAGTGTATAATGTGTGATGACCTGTGGCCACATACATGAATCAACAAGCTACAGACGTATTGGCTGCAAAGCTCAGAGACTGTCATTGTGATAAAACAATGCAAAAACAAAATTCAAAATTTCTACCTGAAGTCCTTCCACTACAGTTGGTATTGCACAAAAGAAAAATGTATGAAGTAGGCCAACAAGATACAGTTACTGAGACCACTACACAAGCACTTCAGAGCTGATTGACCAGCTTGCAGATACCCCTAGAGCTGGCTTCTCCAGCCCAGGTCATGTGTTTTTGTCCTTAGAGCCTATGGGGACTTGGACATCTGCCCATCTCTGTGTCCCCAGCATCTCCAGACAGCTTGGCACATGTGTGATTCTCACTGCTGCTCTTTAAAAAGAGGGGAGATGCTTTCAATTTTTTAAACTCACATCTGAATAAGAATGTCTGATACCCCTGGCATTCATCAAGAACAAAATGACAACCATTGAGAAGATTTTTCATTTTTCCATCTTGAATTCCTGTTTCATGTCTCCCTTTAACTTACTTCTTTGTGGATCACAGACAGCTTTTCTCAGGTTAAGGTAAAACACCTGTGTAAACAAAACAAGGTAAACTTTCCTGGAGCATGTTTGGAATTCTTCTTCAGTTCTTGTCCAAGAGCTTTCTCCCAGAGACTCTGACGGGGTGCAATCTTGCAAGAACACAGAGAGTCAGCCATGGGGACCACACCTGGGCTAAGCAGCTCTTGGAGGGGGCTACATGCAACCACCACCCCGGGAGGGGTGGCCACAGGCCCCTTGATCCTTAGCCTGTGGCCTATGTCAGATAAAATCAAATCCCAACTCAAGTAAGGAGGGACTTCATCAGAATAGACTATAACAATCTCTTGATGAAAGTCTGACCTTTAAAACTTCCAAACAGGTCAAGTTCACCGGTATTTTGTCCAGATTAGTCAGTAGATAGACTCAGTTTAGCTGATCATTTATGAGACAAAGAATGGGAATTTGGAGCATATGTGTCTGGCTCTGTCATAGGTAAACACGGGGTCACCTGTGAGGGATTTCTTTTTTCTTTTTTCTTTTCTTTTTTAGTTTTTATAGGAAAGGGCTAGTCTTTGCAGTCAGCTGTTTCCCAGAACACAAGATGTCTTGACCACGGCTGTGTTCCAGCAGGTCAGGGCGCAGGTAAAACACTGTCAGATCCCCCTCCAGCGGATTCACCTCTCAGGGCTTCTCTTTTCTCTTCCATAAAAGGAGATTAGTAATGAAAACCTGCTTCACTTCTCTCTCATTGAGATTATGAGGATCACATGAGATCATGTTTGTGAAAGTATTTTATAGCCTGCAAAGTACCGTATTAATAACGTCAGCTATTCCTATGATCTCTGATAAGGGCTATTTGGCCCTCTTGTCCACAGCAGGTCCCAGAGATCACCCTGGCTGTCACTGTATTCCTGAAACCTCCATACTGCAGAGCCAGAGGCCATGAGTTACCGTGTGAGGCAGTGGCGGGACCTCCTGGAGGCTCCTTAATAAACCTCCAGATGAGGCGTGATGTTTCTCCTCCGAGCCCATTTCCCAGTCTGCAAAATCAGGCTAAAGAGGCTGACCTGGGAATGTAATAGAGCCCCAGAAAAGTACTTTCTCAGTCCGAGGAGCTACTTAGCTGCACAGGCATGAGCATAGAAGCTCACAGAAGGCATCCTCAACACACTGTGGTATAAAGCAAGCACCTGCGAGAGGCTTTATATCCTCGGAGATCAGAGTTCTTAAATCACTTTGCCTTCAAAGGTTTCCAGGGCTTGTGTCAGAAATGCAGACCACTGTCGTTCAGAGGTGGGAGACGAGGAGCACCTCGCAGCAGGTGTGGCATCCGCGTGGCCGCAGGAGAAGTGTGCATAATGCTTTGGTGGGCAAACCAAATAAAGATGCCTGGAGAGCAAAGCTTTTTCAGAAACCCAGGGAAGAAAATCAATGTTCCTGGAAAGGAGAGTGGGGGAAAATCTATAGGAGAGGGAAATGAGTGATACGTAATGCAATTTGCAGATTTTTTTTTTCCTCTTCCCTTAAGCCGTTGATTCAATAGAAAGCAAAATCTAAAAACCTCTGGCTGGAAAGGTGAAGGTTTACCTAGGCAGAGGCAGCTGGCTCTTGTATTGACTGGCTGCCGGTTCACTGGGCCACTGCTGGTGTCTGGGCCTGTTTTTTGTTTGTTTTTGTTTTTTTCTGATTTATAAGAGAAGAGCTGAAATGGATCTTGCAAAAATGGGATATCAAGTTCAGATTTGGGAAGAATGCTATGTCAGTTTTTGAAATTATTCTCCATGCTATAAATGAAACCCAAATAAATAGGACAGTTTTTGCACTTGACTTCATGAATGAATGCAGGAAATTGCTTTTCAACAGGGTCTTGAACACCAATTTGCAACCTTCAGAAGCAATTTCATCAGAAATATCCTAGAGAGAATATCCATTTTTATATTTGTTTAAATGATTGTGATTGAGATATGTAAATGATCCAATCTGGAATATGAACTCATCATTATTAGATTGTTGATGTTAGGGGCCATGTCTTGGAAGAGATACATTCATTTTCAGATGATGAAGTCAGTGTTGCCATTTGTCACAGAGACCACCGACCACTCTGGCCCACTTCTGTTTCTCCATCCACGTCCACATTGTTCTAACCACTGGTTCTCTGTCAAGTATACAACTGAAAAAGACCCAATACCTTCAAACCAACATAAAGAGCACAAAATGGACTCACTCCTCCAGATCTTCCTTATGTTTGCCTTGTTTTTCTGTCTGTGAGAACACAGCAATCTACAGCAACGAGGGACAAGTAGTGCTTTGTATCACACATGCTAGAAATATTCTCTTAGGAAAGATCATATTAGAAGTGACAAACTGAATGTTGACGGTTGTTACCAGCATTGACTATTAAAATGCCCCACCCCATGAAAAACAAAGGGATAAAGCTCCTGGCTAAATGGATGTAGTGAAAGAGTTCCACGTGTACACCCTGGTCCTGTTTATCATTCTACAACTCTTTAAATCAACCGAATATAGCAAAGTCAGGGTTGGCCAAGGGAACAATGGCTTTCAACTCTGGTTTCACTTTGATGTGTTTGTTCACCAACCAAGAGCCCTGGGGGTTAACCTTTCTTGCAGTCATTGATCCTCTAAGATCTGAAGGCTTTTAATAAAATTGAGCTGACCAAGGCCTAATTTTTTTTTATAATTTGTTTAAATGGACTGCCTCCCAGATTGTAATAGAACTCCTTACATCTATAAATGATGACAAGGAAACAGGCCCAATATATTATTGAATTTCTAGCGGTTTTTTATTTGAACAACTAACCAGGCCATTTTTTAAGAATAAAGTAACTTCTGGACAGGCAATATAAGGATAGTTTCTCACTAGATATGACTTTTGCCCCATGTGGAGAATAAAAAATGAATAGATTATTAGGGGACACGGGTGGAGATGCTCTGTATGTCAGCATCCTAGTTGGCCGTACCAAGAAAACCCTAACTGGTAGCCACCAGGCTGACCTATAAAAGAATCCTAACTCTGTAAGTGCAGAGACATTCTTCCAGGCCACATTGGTTTCTTTGCATTCGAAACAAAATGGAATGCATCAAAAGGAAGTCACTGGCAGTAGGACGGCTCTATGATCTCTCTTCTTACACTTTCTCTGTGGGAGCAGGCTAACTCCCTAATCACAAATGGGACACGCATCCACACTGTTTGCCATTATTTCCCAGCATTTCTCAAAACTAATCACATGATTGACTTGTAATTCAGTGAAAAGTGTTTGCTTTATGAATTGGTTGTTTTCTAAATTATGTTTAAAAATTGAATGACGATCTTCTTTAAGAACGATAATTTTTCAGATCTGAATGGAGTATTTCCCTGCATTTTGGCAGAATTCATCTTTGAATTAGCATAACAGGTGGGGTTCTTTTTCTGCAAAGGGCCCACTGGAGCATTCAAACATTTGCATCCCATCTGTAACTGTTCTGCTAGTTCCTTTATTCTATCCCAGCAAATTTGTTTCCCGATTAGATAATGAGAAAGATCTAAACAATAAATAAGGAAATCGTGGTGATGTAAACAGAAAAGTATAGGATTTGGAATCAGGAGACCTGTTCTTCAGTCCTAAATTTGCTGTTTTCTGCCTACAGGCTCTTAAACAAATAATGAAACATTCTCAATCCCCAGTTCATCATTCATAAACAAAGAATAATAATACCTCATGAGGGTTTTTTTATGAGGTCAAACAATACAATAGATGTGAAAGCTCTTTGATAACTGTAACGTTCTCTGTAACACATTCATTTTTACCACTGAGACAAGTTAGTAAAATAATGTTACTATGAGCCTTGGGGTCAGGCAAAGCTAGATTCAGAATCGGACTCTGAAGAGTGGCTTGTGAGTGGTGTGCTCGGGGGCAACGAGGTAGACAAAGTTCTTAAATTGCCCCAAAATTTAATTCTGGAGATCTTTAGCCTTCATCTCCAGGACGGGGAATATGATGGGATATCACACCCATGGCAAAAGGGATTTTGCAGAAGTTGTTAATGTTACTAATCAGTTGACCTTGGATTAGGAAAAATGGAGATTATGGAGGGGAGCTTAACACAATCACCCCAGCTACTTAAAAGCAAGGAGTTTTCACTTGCTGGCAAGCAGAAAGGGGAGTCAGAGAGATTGGAGGCATGAAAAAGATTTCATGCATGGTTGCTCTTGGAGACGGTGTAAATGTAAAAAGGAACTCAGAGAGGCCTATAGAAGCTGAGAGCAACCCTGGACAGTAGCCCACAAGAATATAGGGACCTCGGTCCTACAGTTGCAAGGGGCTAGATTCCGGCCAGGCCCTGAATGAGCTTGGAAGTAGATTCTTCCCCCCCAACCTCCAGCTAAGAGCCCAGCCCAGCCAACACCTTCCCTTAGGCCTGTGAGACCCTGAGCAGAGAACCCAATTGAGTCTGCCCAGAATGCCAATCCACAGAGCAGGGAGATAATAAATGAGTGTTATTTTAAACTACCAGGTTTACGTTCATTTATCAGGGCCATAGTAGAAAACTTACACAGGCACGTTTCAGATAAAGTAAGTAACCCCTCCAGTGCCTGTCACATAGTAGGGAAAGAGGAACTTGTTAATACTAATCCCATTCCTTCCTTTAGAGCTGCATCTCCCAAACTTTAATGTGCACGTGAATCCCCTGGGGGTCTTGTTATAATGCGGATTCTGATTCAGTAGATCAAGGTGGAGCCTGAGACCGTGCATTTTTAACAAGCTCCCGGATCCTGCCGAGGTCGGTGGCGCTCGTCTGGGAATTGTGCTTGCAGCACGCGGGCTTCGGCGCTCACCTCCCCCAGTGCATCTCAGTGCTGACTTGCGCCAGAATCTCTAGGGAAACTTAAAATGCTTGGAAGCCTGGGTGCTACTTCTAATTTAATCGATCTCAGGTGGAGCAGAAGCATCCATCCGTCCGTATCTGTTTTTGAAGGTGTTAGTGAGTCTTCCCTGCAGCCAGCAATGCCTCAGATCTCCGCTACTCACGGCTGACCAGCAGCATCAGCTTCATCTGGGAGCACGGGAAAGACACAGACCCCCACTGCAGACACATTAAATCACCATCGGTGGGAGCAGGGTGGAAGAATCTGTGCTTTCACTCGCTCTGCAGATGATTCTAATGCTTGCTTAAATGTGTGAGGCATTGTCTTAGCCCAATACTCTTTACAGATGCAGAAATGAAACCCAGGGACATTAAATGATTATCTAAAACAGAGGCTGGCACACCACAGCCTCTGGGCCAAATCTGGCTAGTTGCCTGTTTTTGTAAACAAAGTTCCATTGGAAGACAGCCACACCCATTCATTTAAGTATTACCCATGGTTACGACAGCCGCCGAGTTGAGGAGTGGCAACAAAGACAAAATGACCTGCGAAAATGAAATTATTTGCTATGTGGCCCTTTATAGAAAAAGCTTGCTGACCCCTGCGCTAAGAATGCACATTGAGTGAGCGAAAGAAAAGACAGAACACAAGCTGTTCTGGGATAGTACCTGATGCGTACACGGCAGATACAGAACGCTTGGCTAAATCATCTCTGGGATCTGCTCCATCCTGTGTTTGCAGGGCGAGCAGGGCTGTGAGACCTGAGCCTGGTCCCTGGTCTGCAGATGGTGAGGAAGACCCTCAGGAGAATGAGGAAGGATCTAGCCTCAGGTTGGGTCTTTGTAGATATCCAGTCTGCCCCTAGCTGTAGGACATTATTGTTCCCTAAGCCCTTCCTAGAGACCTCTGGCTGTCACAGGACCCCTTGAGTTGACAGATGGATGATCTGAGCCATGTGATCAAAATGGGAAGAAAATGGTGTCATTTTCTTTTAAGACTCTCAATGCAGTTAACAAAACTCAACTTACTCTATGATCCTAAAAATGATCCTTATACTCATCCAGTTGTCTGAATCCAGAAACCAACGACCGCCAGGAATCACCTGTAGTCAAAGAAATTAGTGTAGACTTACTCAGCAACTTAAAAGAGCACTCTTTTATTTCTAACTCTGTAAGTCAGAAGTCTGGGGGAGGGGGGGGCCTGAACTGAGTTCTCTGCTTAGGCCCTCACAGACCCAAGTCAAGGTGTTGGCAGAGCTAGGCTCTTACCTAGAAGCTCTGGGGAGAATCTACTTCCAAGTTCAGTTGGCTTTCTATAGCGAGGGAGAAGGCATGCCAGACTGAGAGCTGAATACGTGGTGTGGTCTAGCTGGCAGACCACACAAGACAATAGGACCCCGACCCACAACCTCTGCAGCAATCAGCCCAGAACGGCCAGAACTTGATACATAACTGACAGCTTCTTTAAGTTCTGCCCCTACTTCCACGTCAGGACCAACCAGAGAATGCCAAATATGCCCCTAAGCAATCACGTGGGCTTAGTGAGCCTGTGAGCCCTGTCATAGTGAGCCTCCTCCAGCTTCCCCAGGCCAACAGCCTCCAATCAGGGCACACCTGAAGCCGTCCCTTTTGTCTGCTATGAAGCTCTCCCACTCCCCTGCCTGCCTTTGAGTCTCTGCTGAATGCAAGTGATGGTGGCCGACTCCCTTGCTACAGCAAGCTCTGAATACCTGGCCTTTGCTTGTTCTCCTCTGGACGGTCTCTATTCATTTCCACAGAACCATGGAATATCTTGGTAATAGGGAATTGAGAGGGGATTTTTGTAGGATTTGGCCTTGTGCCAGGCGAATTTAGAGAGAGCTATAGGAAGTAAAGGTAGTTCTAGAGTAAATGCTGTTAGGATGCGTTGACAATTCAGTGCTTTGGTACCTTGGTAATAATAGTAAGAGACGAGGATTGAAGCAGGGATAGACAGAGTTGCAATCAGTAAGAAGTGACTGTCTCTCATGTTGGCTGGAAAAGGGGAATGTTTAGTTATTTGGGGGAGTTGCAGAGTGTCCTTGTCTCTATTTTGTTTCATTCACAGTCATGAAGTGGTCTTGTCTCTGTCTTGCTCCACTATGGTCGCAGAGGGGCATTGCCTAATCAAATTATTGTTTATATTCTATGACTGTTACTCACGTTCATTGGTAACATCAGGAACTAGCTGTCGGCTGTCATGGCCATTTTCACAATGGCTCTCATTGTCCAAGTGGCGTCCTATCACCCATAGCAGAAGTCAGCAAACTTTGTCAGTAAAGGCAGCCAGCGCAAAGCAAGAGCTGTGTGTGCATGCCCGGAGGCGAGTGCTGTCGGGGTACACCTGCTGGAAGCTGGCTGGAACAGGTGCAAGGCAGCTTGTCCACGCAGTAGCCAAGATAAGGGATGGGGCCTCCTGGACTTGAAGTGGTGCTTGAGAAAGGACCGATATGCCTCCTAACTCTATCATTCCCCATGAGCCAACAACTTTCCCATGAAAGCATCAAGGGAAAACTCTCTCCCAGTGGAACCCCTAGGAAAGCACTTGGGAAGTGAGTTCAAAGAAAGTTAGATGACGCATCCCAGAAATCCTCACCTAGTCCTAGCTACTCAGGAATCATACACTAGACTTGTCAGCAGCCCCGGCCACCGCTGACCACTCCCCCCATGAAACTCCTGTTCTACCCTTGACTTCCACGGCTCCTCTCCCCTTGGTTTTCCTCTCACCTTTCTGGCTTCTGCGTTCCTGTCCATTCTGTATCTGAGAGGATGAATCTGAATCTGAAATGTTGATGTTCTTCAGGAGTCCGTCCTGTGTTCTCTTTCCCTCTCACTCCAAATGTTCTCCCTAGGGGCATCTGATATGTATGTTCATGCTTTAATTCCCGCCTGTGGACAGGCAACTCTAAAATGCATGTCACCATTTGTCTGATAGACCACTGGGCACTTGATCATGACCTCTATTTCCATGCCAACAAGCACAGTGAAGTCATAACTGCATGTATCTGCAAGATGAGGCCTGAACTAGCATGGAGAAAACCTGAACAGCCAGCAAATGTTTCCCTCTAACTAACACAGCCCCAGAGGAAAGAGGAGCAGAAGCATTAGTATTGAGCAAGTCTGACTCCTCCAGCAGCCTGTGATGTCGCCATCACCATCACTGATGGTGCCAACAGCCAGGCGGCCCTCAGGTCTCTCCTCTGTGAAATACCCCAACGTAGGTAGACAAGGAGGTCTTTCCTGGCATTGATGAGATTTTGCTTTGTTCAAGCCCAAGCTAACAGAGATGTGTTGGCCTCCTTTGATCACAGCACCCATCGCAAACTGGGTAGGAAGATGCATATGGAGGGAAAATGCATCTTTGCTTTCCATAACAAGCATGTGACATGGAGGTACAGAACACAGAGTGTGTGAAAGAGCGTGCGTGAGGGAGAGAAGATAGGGAGAGCGAGAAAGAGATTGGGAGGGAGAGAGCTGACAATTTGAACTTCCATCTAAGCTAATGCAGGAAACACAAGGATAGCGAAAGAGGAAAAAGGAGTAAGAGGGAAAGCCTCTGTAGTTTTCTTTTGGAAAATAAAATACACATTCATTATGGGCTGAAATGTGTCCCCCCAAAATTCATATGAAGTCCTCACCCCCAGTACCTCAGAATGTGACTGTATTTGGAGACAGGGCTTTAAAGAGGTGACGAAGGTAAAATGAGGCCCTATGGGTCGACCCTAATCCCATAGGGTAGTGTCCTTATGGGAAGAGGGGAGTAAGACACGCACGGAGAGAGGGAAGCGCGCGTGAAGAGACACAAGGAGACGACAACCGTGTACGAGCCCGGGGCTGGGGCCTCAGGAGAAACCAACCCTGCCGACACCTTGATCTAGAGCTTGTGGCCTCCACGACTGTGAGGAGAGAAATTTCCGTTGTTTAAGCCACCAGTCTGTGGTGCATTGTCATGGCGGCCCCAGCACACTAATACCACATCTTATCTTGGGGTTCCTCACATTCAGACACTTCCTTATTCAAAAGGATGGGTTTTTTTTTTTTTTTTTTCCTGCAGAAAGGATTTATTTCCCTGCTCAAGGATTGACTGAATGGTGTCCCCAGAAAATACAATATGGAAAATTCTGGCTAAGATTTCCCTCACTCATTTATGACTCTGTCTTTTCAGGCACACTGTAGGGAACTCCCGTCTCCTGCTCGGCCCTGGCAGCAGGACCCTCTCATCCCGCGACAGTGGAGCAGACAGAGGAGAGGCTGCTGACCTCGGGCAACCTCCCTGGGCACAGCTGAGATTCTGTGTGTCTCTTTCTCTTACGCCACACTTACTGCCATGGTGCTTATACAATCAGAAAACCTAACTCTTTCCAGAGCAATGGATTAGAAAGGGAATGTGGAAAATGTAGCAACACATTACTGCAAGAAATGCCCTTCTCTTGTCCCCTTTTGACTTATCTCATTAAATCAGGCAGTTTATACACAGAGTCTTCAATTTTTTTAAATTAATTATAAGTGCCTGAAGGTATTGAAGTCCTGAACATTTACGAGACGACATGACCAGACGAAAACACAAGGATGGCTGATTTCCCAACCAGGCAACTTAATTTCCCAATTATCTTTCTTAGACAAATTGTGGATGTAAATATAACATATTGTATGTTACCTTTGTCATTTTTCTGCAGGGCTGATGCATCAGTGCCTTGACTTCTTGTTTTCTGTCTTCTGCTCAAGAAAACAACGAGTGAGGGTGATCCAGATGCTTGTCAAACAAGACATTGCTAAATTTAAAGAGAAACCTTCATGACATTACCTGGCCAGTATCAATGAGGGGAAGTGGGGCAGGTTTGAGCTCCCTCCCCGCACCCTAGACCCTAGGAATAAATTAATTAACGGCTCTGAATTTCGACCCTTCAGACAGCATCTCTGAGCAGGCTGACGATGGCTGCCTCACGGGAAGCCCCAGCTTGTTATTTCAGGGTGATACTAACTGACAGGCAACGGGGCCTCCAGTAAGTGTGTTTCTAGTGCTGATGAGAGCCCTCGGAGCAGGCTGGAAGTGGCCCACTTCCCTGAGAAAGACCCCACATTGCTGGGGGTGAGGGTGGCATCCAGCAACACCAGAGTGTGGTGACCTCTAGGGCCAACAGCCCTTCTCAGCCCAGACCCTCACCTCCAACCGCTTCCTGGAGATCTCCAACTGCAAGTCCTAAAGCGATCTTTCCTTCAAGAGAATCTGTAGCCACCTCGCCTGGCTCCTCAGTTGTTCTGTGTTCAAACACTTCTTGACCCTCTGCAGTCAGGAAAACCATTTAGGGTCTGAACAAGCCCACGGCATTCCAGCTCCACAGCCACCCCCCACCCCGCCACCTCCCCCAGGCCTGCTAGCCACCGTCTTCTCACCTTTCCTGATTCTTTGACACATTTTGTTTTTGAACCTGTTTTTTCCAACATTGTTCGGATTAAATTCTCATCGTTTGCTTCATGTTATGGGCTGAATTGCACCCCACCTACCTAAAATTCATATGTTGAAGTCCTAATCCCCCAGGACCTCAGAATGTGACTTTATTTAAAGGTAGGGTCTTCAAAGAGGTGACTGAGGTTAAATGAAGTCATTAGGGTGGGCTCTAATCCAATAAGACATGTGTCCTTATAAGAAGAGATTGAAACACAGACACCCACAGAGGAAAGACCACATGAAGACACAGGGAGATGACAATGATCTATAAGCCACAGAGCGCGCCCAGGGAGGAACCAACCCTGCTGACCTTGGTCTCAGAGTTCCAGCCTCCAGAACTGTGAGAAAATAAAACTGCTGTTCAAGCCACTCGGTGTGTGGTACTTCGTATGGCAGCCCTAGCAAATTAATATGCAGCAACACCCTCCTAAGGCATCTTTTTTTCCCTTTTTTTCTACTCCTATTCCAACTGTGTTTGAGGGACAACCTCCCCACAATGCCTTCAGCCCTTAGGACCAAGGGGTGATATTCAAAATATTTTAAAACGTTTACAGCATGGGCACTGTCAGAATAGATTCCAGTTCTAGTGATGGAGTCATCATTACCCACCTACCAATAAATGAGTAAATCAAGGGACTCAGAGAAGATCATGGTGGTTGGTGGGTGGGGTGGTGCAGTAGCAGGGGACTTGTGTCGGAAGACATTGACCACAGACATATTTTAGTGTGTGTGTCACCCGCGTGGCTGTCCAGTTAAACCAGCTGAGCATCCGCCACTTGACCCATGTAGCTGGGCTGCCGCGGCATCCCCCATGCTGTCCCTTCCTCTGATGGGAAAGAGGCATTGTCCTTTACTCACTTCAGCAGGCGCTGGCGACCGCCATGCCACCTTCAACTCCTCCCTCTTCCTGTTTTATTGGTGATCACTCCTCACTGACCCTGCTTCACACCTTCCCCATGGCTCCTATTAACTTCAGTTCATTCTATCCCGCCTGCACCATGAAAGGGCTTCCTAGCTGGGTCTCTCTTCCACTCTGTCTAGTGCTGGCACCCCTTCTAGAGCTATCATCATGCCAAGCGACAGTCCTGTTAGAATTGCCTCCCTCCTGAAAAACAACACAAGCAGTTCCTGATGCACACCAAAAAAAAAAAAAAGTGAAAATATGCTCATCTATTTTCCAGGACCATCCACAAGCTGAGCCCAGCCACCTCTCATTCAATTTCTTCATTCCATAAAAACTTCTTCACTTCTGCCAAGTGTCACATGCTAGGGCCAGCAGTGGGAATCCAGTCATGAACAAGACATGGCCTCTGCCTTGAGGTCCCAACACGCTAACGGAGTAGAGAGGAAATTACAATTTAGCAAGAGAAGTGCTGGAACTAGGATAAGTGTGGTGTGCTCTGGGAACACATAGCGTCAAACTGAACTCTGTGATGACACCAGAGCTTGTTCCCAAGGGACCAGAAAAATGGAGCACAATTCCAGGCAGACAGCACAGCTTGAACAAAGGCCGGGAGCATTATTATTTTCAGTAACGGCAAGGAATTTAATAAGGCTCTCGGGTAAACTTCAAGGGGCAGAATGGTAGGACCTATAACTGGAGAGACAGCAGGAACCCGCCCGGAAGGGCCGTGTGAGTGTACCGAATGCTGTGGGCAATCGCAGCACACGCTATAATAAGTACATGTGTGTCTAAACATAGAAAAGGTACAGTAAAAATACAATCTTATAATCTTATGGCACCTCCATCAATATGCAGTCTGTCGTTGACCGAAACATTGTCACGCGGTGCGTGACTATGTTCTTGCTCCCCAGTGTGCTTTGCTGAGAAAGCCAACCCAGAGCCTGTGTTTTGCCTTTAATATGGAATCACCAGTTATTTAATACCTCAATGGAGCTCTCCATTTCCAGGCCTTTACATCCCCTCCTGACTCCTGATCACCCAGTAGGACAGGCCCCAAATCCCCCCAACCTTTCCATGAGAGTGTCTGAGGCAGAAGGAGGTTATCAGTAGGGTGTCCCCATGTCCCTCCTTAGGGGGAAAAGGAGTGCCCCTTGTCCTTCCATACTGAGCAGTCGGAACAACAGGTTTCCTTGTAACTGCTTGGGAAGGATGGTTTTATTCCCCTGGAAGCTTTGAAATTTGCATAAACCCTATGTCCACACACAGAAATCTTCCTAAATCTACCAGCCGGAGGAAAACAATGCAGCTATTATGAGCAACTCAGCAAAGCCTTAAGCGAGATGCTTAAAAGTCTTGCAACTGGACAGAGTTGGAGCTTCCAGCGCACGGGGGCGCCATGCTGTTCCGATGGGAAGTCTTCAGATCCGTGCTGCCATCTGGGCAGCCCCTTTCCCTGTGATCTCCACAACCCGTCTGGACTGTGGGAAGCAGAGTTTCTCCGTTGTTTTTGCGGACAGAGTGGCACTGCGGATTTGCGGGGAAGAAAGTGTTTTGTCATATCCCAGAGGAAACAGTAAGATATCCCAAAGGAGCCCACTTGCATTCCTGTTTCAAGACAGTCCTCTGTAATAGTTCCTCTTGATGTTTTGTGTGATGTTCCAGATTTTCACATGGGATAGGGCTCCTTGGGCAAGTTGGCATCCTTCTTCACTCTAAGCCCACCCCAACCTCGCTCTTCTGTGGTGGCAGTTAGTCCCCCATCGGAACAGGGGCCCCTCCCTTAGAGACTGAAATATTATTAATACCACCATTTCTGCCCTTGAGAGCTGTTCCCCAGCCTCCAGCAAGGACCTCCATCGCACTGATGACTAATTGCCAAGATTATACATCATTGCTCAATTCCACCTGCCATCTTCTGGACTGTTTTGTATGTTTAGTCATCATCTCCTCTTTTGGCCCTCAGGACCTCGCATTTTCATCAATTTCTTACCATCCCAAGATGAGAGGAACATTAAAACCCTGCCTGCTAGCGGCCAGCAGGCTCCTCTCTAACTTAACATCGGAGATGATGGAGGCATTACCAAAGCTTGAGAAGTTAGTTGCAAAGGGGTAAAACAAAGGGCAGAAGCTTCCTGTCATTGTTGTTCCATGAATTCTCTTCTACCCCCTGAGAAGCAGGACTTTGAGTGTTCCCAGATAACAGTGAGCAAACTATTATAGTTTCCTGCCAGTTAGCTGTTACTAAATGGACAATATGAAATCCACTTTGGAAATAGTATGTGTTTGGGCTGCAGCCAGACTCTATATTGGTGCAGACAGGAGAGCCAACTGATTTGGGAGCATAGTTTTGGCTTCGGTATCAAAGAATTTAAAGAAAGAAACAATACAACATTAACATCTCTTTTTCTTGAGAGAAAAGCCTGGAGAAAATTACAGAAGCTCTGATTTGAATCTTGTCTGGGAAAGATATTGCTGTTATTGTTCAACTTCATGATTGCTTTCTTCTTAGATTTACGATTATGACTAAATACATACACGTTGGCAGTTCATTCAGCAGTTCTCCAGTGAAACTCGTGAGCAGAGTTAGTGCCCTTGCAAAATACCTTTATCTACTTAGAGGGACATATTTAGAGGTACAGATTTTTCTCTCTGATTCTCAGAAACAGAGGTTCTTGCCATGCACACGTTGTCTAAAGCCTTTGTCAGCATAACCACATTTTTTTTTTTTTTTTGAGACAGAGTCTAACTCTGTCACCCAGGCTGGAGTGCAGTGGGCTCATCACAGCTCACTGCAACCTCAAACTCCTGGGCTCAAGTGATCCTCCTACCTCAGCCTCCCAAGTAGGTGGGACCACAGGCACGCATCACCACTCTTAGCTGATTTTTCTATTATTATTATTTTTTTTAGAGATGGGGTCTCTCACTTGCTCAGGCTGGTCTTGAACTCCTGGCCTCAAGC
>CM052445.1:55437465-55480097 GCA_028533085.1 Varecia variegata | reverse complement strand
TGATGGTTTGTTTGTTTATTTGTTTTGGTTTTTTAATAAATTGGAAAATCAACTGGGGAGAGAGTGACAGATGTAAATAGAAGTGTGATCGAGATAGGAATTTTAAGAAGGTAAAAGAAAGACAGAATAGGATTTTTAAAAATGAAATAGTTGAATACTTCTTTGGCCAGATAAAACTATTAATATACAGGCCCCAGATTTTAGAGAAGACTTCCTGAACAGAATTAAGTGTTGGTTTGTTTTTAGTTTGGGAGATGTTTGTGGTGAAGGGTGGAATTTGTGATTGATACATATATATATATGAGGCAAGTCCAAGATCAATGTCATACCAAATTTTACACTCCAGGTTGATATCTGCTCCAGCAAAGACAGCATAAAAACTGAATTAAATTCAATATATGCCATTCAACAGGGACATGGCTCCTCCAATCTGTTGAGAAATGAGCCTCTTCCTCTTTCTTAATTCTCCTGCTTTCTTTGCAAGCTGCTTTTTCGGTCTTTCTGTTAACTCATGCCCAGATTCTGTTCAGGTGAGCCGGTTTCCTGAGGTCACTGAAGAATCACCTTGATGAGAAAACCTGCAGGTCACTTTTTCTTATCATGTGTAGCCCAGCTTAATTTAAAGCAGGGCTAAAATCCATGACCCCACACCAGGGCTTCCCCAACCCCTCTCATGCCCTAACAAAGCACCACACACCCACCTATCAACCCCCTTTCCTAGGGATAACCCCCCAACAGCCAACATTGCTCATTTTAAATTCTATGTAAGCTTCCTCCAGCCCCTTGATATATAGGAGCCATGAAGATATTGGTTTTTAATGCTTTTGAAACAGGCATTTATATTTATTATCTTTAATAAAGAGCAAGAATTTATCAACTGTTTGGTTCTCTGATGTGATCCACTAGCCTGTAACTAGTTTTTAAATGCTCAAAGATGAACTACACTCCCACAAGTCACACTGTGGTGAGCAAATGAAATGCATGACCACAGTTTTACATAATATTCATATGCAAAAAGATGGATGCATCTCTTACAAACACATAATTTAATAGACTGTTCTAATAAAACACTGGGGAATTTAAATGTATTACACAATAGCAATTCCAAATTCAATAACAAAGAAAAGTAGATACACTCTCTTGAACTGATAAGCAAAATAGAATTTAAAATTTTTAGTGCTGTTTTTGTACAAAACAAGAGTTGAGTTTTTTTCTTCATCTCCCATGATAGATACAAAGAATGACAAATTATTTGATTCTGCATAAAGGTTGGGAACAAAGTATTAATCTTAGGTTAATGTAAAAGATACCGTATAATGTAAAAGAGCATATTGTAGAGAAGTAATGGTACTGTATATGGTTAAGTATGACAAGAATGGAAAAACAAATACCACATGTACTCACCATCAAATTGGTATTAACTGATCAATACTTAAGTGCACATATAGTAGTAACATTCACTGGATGTCGGGCAGATGGGAGGGGGGAGGAGGGGATGGGTATATTCACACCTAATGGGTGTAGTGTGCACCGTCTGGGGGATGGACATGCTTGAAGCTCTAACTCAGGTGGGGCAAAGGCAATATATGTAATCTAAACATTTGTACCCCTGTAATATACTTAAATAAAAAAAAAAAGAAAGAAAGAATTCTGAATGCCTATGTGTATAATTTCATGCTCACAGGGGTACCAAATGTGATGAGTTAAACAATCATGGTATTTTTCAAAAAGAGATACCATGTTCCTTTCCCAGTCACATGGAGAATTAATTTTGGAGGTAGTGCCCTAAAATTGCCTCTGGACATAGTCAACCACCCAATCTTTGCTATTTGTTGTGTTTTATTTTAGCGTTGTTTGTTTTTATTGTGACATTTTCTCAGGTATCTTCCTATAAATTCTCTATTCTCATTATCATCGTTGTTATCAATCTACTGTTATTAGGCAAGTAAATTACACTGTATACTAGATTATTAGATATCCATATGGAAAAAAACATTAGTTTCGACTCCTACCTCACACCATATGCAAAAACAATTCCTGTTTGATTGTAGATTCAAATGTAAGAGGTAAAATCTAAACATTCCAGAAGATATCATAAGAGAATATAAGATGTTAGAGTAGCCAATTTTTCTTAAACAGGTGCTTAAACCACTAACTCTAAGAAAAATATTGATAAACTTGACTATATTAAAATAAGGAACTTCTGTATATCAAAAATCAACATTAAGTAAATTTAAAAAACACAATACAAGTGGGGGAAGATATTTGCAATACATATAACTGGCAAACAACTTAAATCCTGACTAAAGTATTATTACAAAAAAAGACAGATAAATAATGAAAAATTGTACAAAAGATTTAAATAGACACGTCACAAAAGAGGGTCGCCCAAATGGCAATAAACATGAAAAATTACTCAACTGCATTAGTCATCAGGACAATGAAAATTAAAACTGTAGTGAGATAGCACTCCATGCCTGTTAGAATGAGTAAAATTCTAAAAGACTAAGAATACCAGATGTTAGCAAGAATATAGAAGAACTGGAACTATCGTGCAATCCTGGTGGGAGTCCATAATACAGAGTTTTTGAAACTCTTAGGTATTATATACTAAAACTTAACATGTATATCTCTACCAGCAGTCCCACTTCTCTGTACCTGACAGGAATATGTGCACATGTGCAATAAGTGATATGTCAATCAATATTACAATAAATTTTTAAATTGTGGTACATTCACAGGATAGAATACTCTAAAACAATGAAAACATGCTGCATTCTACTATGTTGATGATGTCATAAACAAAAGTAGATGTACACACAAAATTATATACTATATGATCTCATTGATATTAATTGCAAAGACAAGCAAAATTACTTTGGTGTTAGATATCTGTTTCTTTATAAAAGTTGTGGATACATAGATTATGTTCACTTTATGAAAATTCATCAAATTGTGCTCTTATACCATGAATACTTTTATATATATATATATACTATACTTCAATAAAATTTTTTATTAAAGAAATAAAGAATACACGGCAACTATCTGCCCATATTTAAAATAAAGAAGGTGGATTTCTGCAATTGCAGACTAATGACATTAACATTGATTTGGGGGGGTGAAGGGGAATAATAAATCATTTTAAAGTGAAAATCACTTTTATATTATAAAATACATTTAACCCAAGCTTTTTCTGATAGAGCTTGTATATGTTCCCATAGATTGTCTCATTTTGAATGGCATTATGAAGCCCAAAACTAGCAATATTAAGAAAAAGAATTACATTAGTTTAATTTATATAAAAGGGTGCCATTAACTCTAAACTCTTATAATATCTTAGCTCACCAGCAGTGAACACCAGGAGTAGCCCAGACCTGTTGAGGTGTATATAGAACAGAGAAAGTAAGTGCGTCCGAATGGCACGGCCAGCTTCATGCCTGACGAATCTGTATCACCACTAACTAAAGTCAAGTACAGGTACTTTGAATAGCTGCTATATTTTCCCTATTTTATTAGTTGCAGGATAACTGATACAAGACAGATGCAGTTGTTAAATGAAACATCTGATATCTTTTGTGATGTGAAACTGTCAGGAAGGAAAATTTAAGGTACATTTCTCAGGATAGTTAATTGTCTTAGACTGGACAGAAACCTCACCCCTCTCTTAAAAAGAAAAAGCTAGGTAGCTAATAGGATATCAGACAAGAGACTTAAATAGAATAGGCACATCACAAAATACGGGGTGAGGGGTGTAATGGCTGTAGTATTCAAATATTCCCGGGAGGGGGACATGAGAGAAAGGGGCTCATTCAAAAGAAGGGGCCCCAGCAGGAGGTTAAGCCAAGGCCCTTGGAAGGACTTTGTCTTTCCCTTGGAGTGACTGGAGGCCATTATGGTAAATGGATCTATAACCAGATCACTCAGGCCGCTGTATTGAGAACAGACTAGAAGGGGCAAAAGTGGAAGCAGAGAGGCCAGGTAGGAGGCTAGAGCAGTTTATTGCTTTAAATCATAGTACATCCAAAGCACAGGAGACTTAATCATCATTAAAATCCCGATTGTCAATGTCAGCAAGTTGGCAATATTAAAGCCAACGCAGAGCTCACCAAGTTGGGAGGTTACGGTGGGGAGGAAAAGGCTGGATCAAAGACAGTGCTTTTCATTATAAGCTCTTTTATGTGCTTGAGCTTTTTAATTACATATGCAGATAACCAATTTTTTAAATGTAGGCTAAGCATGCCAACTTCAGTCTAGAAAGTAGTCAAGGTAAACACCCCATAGCTTATATGCAAATCATACTTTTTAGCACTGGGGACAGAACCCATTCCCTATAGTGGCTTTCCAAATAATTTTAAAACATTTATTTTATCATCTCTTTGCAGTAATACGAGCATTTTCATTCATCTTCCTGTACACATCTGCAACACCCAGTATTAGACAGCTGACATTTTGGTGCAAAGCAAGGAGTTTTCCAGATATAGATATGTAGCATGACATGGTAGGGAAAAATGCAGGGGATTCTAGGCTCTGCCACTTAAGAAGGATGTGTTTTGGAATACCTTCCTAAACATCCTGAGCACCAGTAAAATGGGCATAAGGTGAATGTTGAACCCGAGGGCTGTTTTGAGTGTTCGATGAGCTAATATATATGAAGCACTATGAAGTAAAAGGTGCTAAACATTTTCTTATGTTTATATAGTTGAAGTTTCATATGCTACTGGTCATTAATACATTGCACAGTGCTTCATAAATTCTATACATTTTACTCTTCCTAAATTCCTTATAATAATTGTTAGTGGAGGTGTGCGGTTAAGTAAAATAGCAGCTACCTTGAACTTTGACTCAGGTGTGACTGGTGGCTGGTCCATTCTGTGATTTTGTGATACTTTAAATCCAATTTCATGATTTTCCAGTTTTAGGTCAACATAATTTCTGTAATGAATTCTTCATAGTCAAAGAAAACATTTTAAAGGATTTTACCCTTATTCCATGCAAAGTCATTCTTATGAAAATGACTACTTTTATCACATAACTTGGGTGCTGGGTTTTATGACATGGGATTTTGACATCTATTCGAAATTTAAAGGAAATCATTTCAATCACCGTGAAACGTCTCTGCATACATCTCATATAAGAGGCTCCCTACAGTCAGAATAAATGTGTGAAAAGAATAATTTCTCCTCCTAACACCCTAAGCATTCATGATATCAGGTCACTGAGTGTTTAGAAACCAAGCCTTCACTACATATCATCTTTCGCATGGCTCATGACAAGCCTTATAACTACACATCCTTACGAGAAAACAAGAAAGATGGCCTCATGTGTTCCCTGAAACTTTATTATGGTGCTAACCTTTCAACAAGAAATGGCATTTTAGAAATGCCACATGCATTTTAACTCTTGTTCCAGTTAGTGATGGCAAAGATGACCTATCAGCAAAGATAGGAGACAGCCTCATCATTGACCACGTGCTGACCTCAGTCCTTGCAAGTGATTACAGCCTCATTTGTCACTCAGGCCAATGCCATTTTATTTGTCACTTCACTCCAAGAAATATTGCTTTCTATCAGAGAATTGGAGTGTCCTGAGAGACCTTAAGTTATGAAGTCCTGCAGGGACGTCACTTCCAGTATCTTCCTGCGTCTCTTCTGTTAAACTTTCTCTTGTAAGGTTGATTGGCAGGAATTACTCTTATCTATTCCTGAGCCCAAAGTCCCATATCAGAGAAGTAAGAATGGAGGATGTTTTTTCCTATCTACCAATATCTCTTCAAAACATTTCCAGAGATTCTAAAAAGAGAGCAAATCTTCTTGTTTATTCTAGTCTGAAGAACAATCTGCAGGATAATCAACCCCCTTGGACTGTGCAGATTGGGAAGGACGTAATTAGGATCATGACTAGGTAAGAAAGCCTCTTCCTGAATCACGTGTGTTAGCCAAATCCACCCTGACCACTAAACTGGATGGTAGTTGAGGTTGCCAACGCAGTCAACATTTGAAATTGCCAAGGGTTCAAGTCCAAGGACCTTATTTTAATAAACACTCAAACAAATGCATTCATTTAATTTTATTCATCAAATACCAATTGAGCCATAAATATTTATGTCAAATATAACCATATGTGGTAGAAATAACCGGAAGAAACCAAGTCATTGCCTTCATGGAGCTCCCATTCCTGATGGTGCCTAGAAATCAATAAAGTATAGTGAGGGGCTTTGGGGTACCCAGTGTCAGGGGGATGCTGCCAGTTTATATGTGGTGGTCAGAGATGGCCTAATAAAATGACAATTTAGTAAAGACCTAAATGATGTAAGTAAGACCTGAGTCTAAACCCAATGCCATAGATGATCCATTTAGCTGAATCTCCATACTACACACGCATAATAGAAGCCAGGATAACTGTTAGGGGCCAACCAAACTGTTTTAAATGTCTTTTAAAATCAGAAGAAAAATGGAATTTGTCTTTTTTCAAATTTCTTACTTTCGATACTTAGTTCTTACGTTGTGGTTCTCTTCCTTTCTAATCTAAGCATTTAGGATACAAATTTCTTTCTAATTACAATTTATAACTTCATCCATTGGTTTCATTCTGTAACATTTGTGTTATAATTCACTTCTGGATGTTTTCAGATTTTTCCATAATTGGTTCTTCTTTGAACGATGAGACATTAAAACTGTGTTTCCTATGTTTAAATTATGGATAAGGCTTAATTTTTTTATCTTGCTTTCTAATTTAATTGCATTGTGGTGAGAGAACATGGAGTGTTTGATATTAATTTTGGGTACTTATTGAAATTTGCTTTGTGACTTAGCATCGCTACTTAGGAAATTGTTCCATGTCTCATGAACATCCAAGAATTCTTTACACATGGGGAGCAAAGATGTAAGTCCATTATATTAAGCTTTTAAATTTTAATCTCTCATATCCTTTCTAATATTTGTGTTTGCTTATACTATGAATTACTGAGCACAGCATGTCAAAACCTCTCACCATGATTGTAGATTTGTCCATTGCCCAACATAATTTAAAATTTTTGCTTTATATACATGTAGGTGGTTCTATGGGGGACACAGGTTCAGAATTCTGGTATCTTCTGTAAATTTTTCCTTTTTCCTTTGTATAGTGATTGTCTTTACCTTAAATTACACTTTTCGCATTGGTGTCTGTTTTTTCTGATATTAATACATCCAGCCACTCCAGCTTTCTTTTGGTTAATATTTGCCTGGAATAACTTTATCAATTTTTAGTTTCAACCTTTTTACATTTCCACATTTCAGGGCTGCCTCTCACAAATAGCATTCATGGTTCACTCAAAAAGCATTTTTTGGTGCCAGCTTCTTCTCCTGGATCCAGTAAGAGTTTCGGAAGAGAAAGACACCGGAAGAGAAAGAGCAAGAGCTGCAACAGTCTTCATCACCCAGCCGGGGGCCCTCCTCAGAGTCCTTGTGGACACAGCGCCCCAGGCAGCTTCTATGAGTTCCAGGTGGCATGCAAGATGAAGCTTTCTTTGCTCTTCCGGCTTTTGTCGTGTGCTTTTTCTTGTGCTGTCATGTTTTGGTATCAGTGTTCCATTAAAGTTGCAGAATTAAAAAAAAAAAAGTATTTATTCACTGGTTATTATGAGCCAGGTACAGTTCCAGACGATGGGCTACAGAGTGAACTAAATGGACGAAGTCCCTGTAATCAAGGGGTTTACTCTAGTGGGGGCAGGCTGGGCGGAGAGGGGAGAGGGAGAAAGACAATAAACACACAAGGTAATGAGAGGACGGATAAAGAATAATAAATTAGAGTAAGAGTGTACGGGGTTCGGGGGGGTGCTATGTTGCAGAGGATAGTCAATGAAGGATTCACTGGTGAAATACTATTTGAGCAGCAAAGGAAATCAGGGAGCAAACCAGGAAAAAGCCCAGGGAAACGGACTCCAGGCTGAAGGAAGAGCCAGGGCACGAGCCCAGGGGCAAAGGCAGGCTTGGCACAGTGCGGGAAAGCAGGTGGCCAGTCTCACCTAAGCAGACAGTAAAGGGTCTCAGGGAGACGGCCAGGAGAGGGGCCCGACTCACCAGGGCCTGTGAGCTGGGAGGACAGGCCCCAAAAGGCCTCAAGGTGCAATAAAGGTGAAGTGGCCTTGGGTAGAGGAATGACAAGATCTGACCTGAACTTTAAAAGGATCATTCTAGCTGTGAGTGAAGAACAGATTATTACAGTATTCCAGGTAGGAAACAGCGCTGGCGCTGAAGGTGGGGAGAAATGGTCAGATTCTAGACATTTTGAAGGCAGAGCCAAGAGGGTTTGCTGTGAGAGTGGACATAAGGCATGATGGAATAGAGGGCATCACAGATGACTCCAGCCGAAGCCACTAGAAGAATCAAACAGCCGTTCTCTGAGATGAGGACTGCAGGAGGAACACGTGTAGGAGGAAACCAGTAGTATGGTTTCAGATCTTGTTGGGATGGGAGGAGGTTAAAAAATAACATCTCAGTTCCCATCCCTGGTTTGAAATCAACAGCTTCTGTAGTCACGCAGGTAGAGATCAAACATCACCTTTCTTACTAAAGAAGCTGTTTGGAGAACGTGGCTTGTCTGTGAGGGCCAGCTGGGCCAGCTCACACGCTCTCTCTCACCACCTTCTGGAGCACCCACCCTATACCTTTGGGTGGCTAATTCCCTCACCCGATCTGGGGTTCTACTCTGATGTCATCTTCTCAGGAAGGTGCTCTCGGAGACCCTACCTCAAACAGCACCAGCCCTGGCATCGGCAGCGCCCTCCTCCGCTGTACTTCTCCCTACACTTGACTCCATCTGATACCAAGATTTGTTCTTACCCAAAAGCACAAGCCCCACGAGGGCAGGACCTTTCTTCTCTTGTTCCTGGCTGTCCTCCAGAGCCCAGAGCGGGGACGCGATGGATGATGGCCAGCTGGGTGAACACACTTCCTAGCCAAAGACATGCAAGGATGCTCTTCTGGTCTTACACCTCCACCTCAGCCCTGTCTTTTCCAGGGCTTCTGCCAGTTTTTTCACATGATTCGTGGTTCTTTGGACTTTAAGAAAAGCCAGCCAGCATCTGTTTTGTGTCTTCTCTTGTCCTTGGCACTGTCACTGCCCACAAAGGGCACCTCCCTGAGTAGTTGCCACTTTCCCTGAAGCAGCACATTAACCTTCCTTTTCAAGTTCACTGTGCACTCACGGGTTATTTCTGGATCAAAGAGGGAGACAGTTCAGGTACTGTCTTTTCAAGTACCATAGTGCATATAGGTTTGAAACAGTATTCATTCCACCCTTAACTTCTTTTGAAAAACCAAATAATCAATCCTCAACCAAGAATGACCGAGTAGTAAATTCCTAGATCCATTACTTACTCCTAAAATTATGACTGAAGGACATACAAGACCTTAGGAAAGCTGTAAAGTTATCACTTTGTCTTTAAATTATCTTTGTCAGATTTGTAGAAAATATATGGGAACTGAATAAAGAAATGGTTGACAACTAGATAAAGAAATGGTTGTGACTAGCCAGGCTGCTTAGGAAAAGTTTCTCAAGCTTGGCACCATTGATTTTTGTCTGGATAATTTGTTATTGTAGGGGACTGTCCTGTTTATTATAGGATGTTTAGCAGCATCTCTGGCCTCTACCCACAAGATGCCAGTAGCGCACACCCCCAGTCCCGAGTTGTGACAACCAAAAACGTCTCCGGACCTTGCCAAACATCCCCTGGGAAGGCTGGAAATTGATCATTCCCACTTGAGAGCCACCGGCCTCGAGCTTCATATTCCAGTTCTACCACTTTCATGACAAATGATGCGATACAAGATGGCCTCAGTCTGCCTCAGTTGCCTTCTCAGTAACATTGGAATTGTAATCCTCCCTTTTGTGTATGGTTATCATGAGTATTTACTAAATAATACATGTAAAGTGCTTAAAACAGAGCCTGAATCATCATAAGCACTCAATAAAACTGTTAGCTTTGTCTTGGAAACAGTCCTTCAAACTACAACGCAAGGCTCAGTTAGCCTGCCCAATGAAGAAGCCACGTCTCAAATAGAGCTGAGATTTTAATACCAAGTTTTACGTACAGAGTATGCTCCACAAAGGAACTTAGCAAAATATCTAGTAAAAGAATCACGATTCTAAAATGAGAATCATAGTAGGTAACAGAGTTCTTGAGTGCTTACTAGACGCCAAGTACTATGCTAGGGGCATCGCATATCTTTTCTCATGTTATCCTGAAAACAAGGTAGGAACTGGATCATGTTAGTCCCGTTTTACAATAGCTGGAACTGGGCTCACGGGGTTAGAGCAGCTGGTCCAAGTTCACCCAGCATGAAAGTGGCAGAGCCAGTGTTGGTACCAAATCTGTGTGATGCCGGAGCCTGTGCTCTTAGACGTTTTTCTCACAGTGTCTGAAAGCAAGATGGGGGCATGCTGGGAGGAGTGGGAACCGAGGCCTAGAGAAATTAGTGACTTGTCCAAGCTGCACAGCTAGTTAGAGGCCCAGAAATTAATGGCTGTTTACCAGTGATCTGTCATCACCTTTGTTGTGCTATGTTGTTTTTAAACGTCCCACACGCGAGGGCCATCACTTTTAATATACCACATAGGGTCTCTCCTTTCTAGAGTTTCATAGTTGTAGGACCATAGAATCTCAGTGTTATTCATGGTGCAAGGACATGGCTAACTGCCCCCTTCTTTGTGATGTCCTTTAGTGTCTTCAAAGATTTTCTAAAGCAGGTACTTCTGTAGAAATTTGCACAAAATCTAAACACCCAATTTGCAACCTGTTTCAAGGAAACCTGTTAAATTTAAGGACTCAAAGCAAGAAAGAACTACAAACCACTGGAGCAAGGATCTTAGCTGCTACTTTTGTAAATTTAGCCATCACAAGCTGCTCAGGCAAGAATCGTTCGGCATATGATAGCTAATGCTGCCCTGGTACTTTAAATGTGCCCACATAAACCTGATCCTGGAGATATCTCTATGCATTGGAAACGTGTAGGGTAATAATAAAATCACTAGCAGAATTTCTGAAACGCTTACTCATCAAAATTTCTGGAGTTCACCAATGTGCTGATATAACCAGAACTACCACCAAGACGGAAAACTAATACGTTGCATAATCAGGCTTCAGGAGAGCTAGACTGTCATAGAAAATACACATTTAGATATTCCCTCTGGATCTCATAGCAGAGGGCAAAACAAGAACTCAGCTCTGACACATCGCTATTTGCCATTCCAGTATCCATTCTTTCTATTCATTCTTACTAAAGGAACCCCAAATTTCATCAGGCTAGCAATGTGCTAAAAAAAGTCAGCTAAAAAAGTCAAAACAATTTTGCCTATTGAGACATAAACTGAGATGTTCTGGAAGACTTTTCCTGATCTGACCTATGCACCACTCTTTATTCTTTCCCTCTCCTCTTTCTTTTGGCCTGGAATGTCCACACTGGCTGGAGCAGCAGCAATCACAATGTGTTCATGAAGACCAAACCATGCACTAAAAATAAGAGTGCAGAAAGATAGAGGAAGAATAACACAAAGGTCAGAAAATGTGGCCTGCTTGGTTTTTTTTGGTTTGTTTGTTGTTGTTGTTTTTTTTAAGAGACGGGGTCTCCCTCTGTCACCCAAGCTGGAGTGTAGTGCTGCAATCATGGCTTACTATAGCCTGGAATTCCTGGGTTCAAGGAAGCCTCCTGCCTCAGCCTCCTGAATCTCTGGGATTATAGGCATGAGCAATATACCTGGGGCTGGTCTGCCTGTTTTTATACAGCCTGCAAGAAGAATGGAATTTACATTTTTAAATGGTTAGGGAAAAATCAAACAGAGAATAATATTTTATGTCATAAAAATTACATGAAATTCATTGTCCATAAATAAAGTTTTATTGGTACACAGCCACGCTCATTTGTTTACATACTGTCCATGGCTGCTTCTGTGCCACAAAGGCACAGTTGAATAGTTGCAGCAGAGTCTGTACAGCCCACAAAGCCCAAAATACTCACTCTCGGACTTTTCACAGACAAAGTTTGCCAACTCTTGCCAAATAACATCCTCGACTACCCAACTCTAGACTTTTTGTTGTGCCAGAAAAATAAATCCTTTGCTTATATAAGCCACAATTTTTCGGGTTTTATGTCACTTGCTGCTGAAGGCGATCTAATTGGTGTGCGGCTAAATGAGATTTGATGAACTGGAAGAACCAGGGATGGGTAATGAGGACAAGTGTCTGGAGGACACTCTGCAGATGTCAGGGCCCCTCATTTATTTTCCTGTGCTTTCCTAGGAACCTTAAAGCTTTTGTTGGAATAGGCTGTAACTGTAAAACTAGAGAGGAGGGAAAAGACAAAACACTGTAAAACTGCGGTCCCCAACCCCCGGGCTGTGGCCCATTACCGGTTAGTGACCTGCTAGGAAACGGGCTACGCATCACCACACAGCCCCCACCCACAACACCCCATGCCACCCCCCATCAGTCCGTGGAAAAGTTGTCTTCCATGAAACTGGCTCCTGGTGCCAAAAAGGTTGGGGACCGCTGCTTTAAAGGGTAAATCTCTCCACGACTCAGCAGCCAAGGAGAGGGACAGAGCGGAAGAGAAGGTGCAGCAGAGTAGTAACACCTTGGTGTATCCGTTATCTATTGCTGCAGAACAGGTGCTCCCAAACAGCACCTGTCATCTCATGTCTGCTGTCACTTGGCAGCTGGGCATAGTGGAGTCCTCGTACCAGTTGAAAGCAGTGGGCTGTATCCATGTAAGAAAAAGAGTCACTTCCAAGGTCACTCGCATGGCTGTGGCTGGGATTCCATTCTTTGCAGGCTGCTGGGCTGAGGACCTCAGTTCCTCTCTGGCTGTTGGCCGGAGGCTGCCCCACGGGCCTCCCCATCATGTGGCAGCTGGCTTCGGCGGAGCAGCCAAGGGAGAGGACAAGAGAAGGAGTGTGAGCCCCACAGAAGTCACACTCTTGTTTGACATCATCCAGGAGTAACATCCCAGGACGTCTGCCATAGTCTCTTCATTAGAAGTGAGTTACTAACCCCAGGTCACACTCGAGAGCAGGGGACTGGACAAAGGCATGGGTCTAGGAGGGGGGACGTGGGGAGCCCGTCAGAAGCTGCCCACCACACCCAACCAAGTCTTCGAAACAGTCGTAGATTATTTTCACTTGGGTCACTTTTGCTGTCTGTCTTGGGACCTGTCGTGAAACACAAAGGAAGTGGACCCAGGGCCACAGTGGAATGCAGTGGAATGTCATTCTCTGTGTGGAGATTTGTGCCCACGACAGAAGGAGGTGCCTGTCCCCACCTCCCTTCAACTCACAGGTAACCCCTCCATCCTGTCCTCTCTCTTCTTCGAAGTTCTTTATTCTATCCATACAAACCAGAAGAGAACAGTTCTTACCCTGTCACCTGCAACCTAGATACTTTTGGAAATGTGTTTCCCTTGGGCGGTTTACCCTTTGTCTTTTGTCTTAAAAGCCTTTGTGGCTTCCACCCGCTCCCGCCCCTGCCTAACCCTGTGAGCTCAGAAATGCCGGATGGCTTTCTCCGAGCACCTCCCTGCCAGTAAAGGCAAAGGAAGGGCGCCTTTGCCCAGGTGCCCTGCCCTGCAGTCTTCCCTGTCTCCCACCTCTCCTCCACGGCCCTCCCCCTCCAAAAGAGGCTCCCTCACTTCACATTCCCTTCTCAGCCCTAAGCCACTTCTCACCAAACAGACTTTGAGTTGATGCCACAACTTAACCAGCGAGGGTCTGCAAATTTGACTCTTTCAAACATGTAGAGCCACTTTGATCTTGGCAGACAACGGCCCTCATCTGAATGCCCCCATTTCTTCTAAGCAGGCGCTTCAGCCAAGACCAACCAAACAGTTAATCAAACTTCTAAAATGAGACCCAGGGAGTTGGAAACATGGCATCATGCCCTGCCTGCTTATTTTGCAAATTTTAAAACACTGGGCTTCCAAAGAGCTGATAGCGGAGGGTCTTTTAATTGCCTAGAATACTAAACAGACCAGGGATGTTCTGTCATTAGACTAAAGCAGCTGAAAGGGGAGCATGAGAAGAAAAAGTAAAACATTATTGCTTTTGTATAGATCCATCTCTGGTTTAAAAATTTAAAAAATCAACAGATTTAAAAAAAAAGAAAAAGAAAAATATGCATAAATTTATACATACCGAATAAATTGTTTGCAGAGCTTTTTACTTAATTCGTCTTTTTTTGTTTTTTCTTTTTAAGGCAACTCAATGGGAGATCTATCCTGCCAGGCCACCCAGGAGCACATGACAGGGGCAGCGGTAGACTAGCTTGAGCGAGGATGCCACGCCCTGGGGAAAAAGGAAACGGAGAAAAGATTTTGAGGACTGATGGGATGAAGATGGGACTGGGGGACAATAATGAAGACACAAATTTTATCCCCAACTCTCTGGGAGAGGTGCCTCAGGAGAGCAGAGGGCTTGCTCCCAGGTACGAAGGACATTGAAGTTCCTGATACCCATCTGTGATCAGTAAGGAGGGAGGCTTTTTAATATGCCAGTGGAGGAGGGCAGCCAGTTGTCCTCTGCAAGGAAGAAAGGGGTCTGTTTAAAACAAATCAATCATAAAAATAAATGACCGAATGAGAGACTGAATATACAATTGGACAATGGCCTGATCGTGCATCAAAACAAAACTGTGACCCACAACGTGCAGCAACGTCCCATGAAACCAACCTTCTTAGCCACAACAAGCAGCCCAGGAAGCCAGCCTGCTGCACGCCAGACTGCTCTCTAGTGACAATCCAGGAAGCTAAACAATAACTTCCGTAACAACAGGCTCAAAATGTCCAGGACTTGATGAATAACTGTATTAATCGGGATCCTCCAGAGAAACAGAACCAATAGGATATATATGTGTATATGTACACATGTATATATTACGAATACATATACATCCATGCATATATATGGGGAAATTTATTATGGAAATTGGCTCCTGCAGTCACAGAGGCTGAGCAGTCTCATGCTATGCCTTCTGCAAGCTGGGGACCCAGGAGAGCTGGTCATGGTGCTTGTAGTTCAGGCTGAAATCCTGAGACCAGGGGAGCCCCCTCCGCCCCCTGCAACTGCTGCTGCAAGTCCCGTGTGCAAAGGCCTGAGAAGCAGGAGCTCCAATGTCCAGGGGCAGGAGGAGATGGATGTCCCAGAAGAGAGAGTGAATTCACCCTTCCTCTGCCTTCTTGTTCTATTCAGGCCCCCAGCAGATTGAATGACCACCCACATTGGTGAGGGCGATCTTCTTTACTCAGTCAAATGCTAACCTCTTCCAGAAAAACCCTCACAGACACATGCAGAAATAATCTTTTACCAACTATTTGGGTGTCGCTTAGCCCAGTCATGTTGACACATAAAATTAACCATCACAATAACTGACAGCTACCCCAATTTTTGTCCCCACTTCCAACTTAGGACCAACAAGAGAAAGCCAACTGTGCCCCGTGACCAATCACACCGGCTGCCCTGTCCTAGGAGCCGCTCCTGGCTGCCCAAGACCAACAGCCGCCAACCAGGACACACCTGAAGCCGTCCCTTTTGTCCACTACGAAGCTCTCCCACTCTCCTGCCTGCCTTTGGGTCTGCCAAACGCAAGTGATGGTGGCCGACTCCCTTGCTACAGCAAGCTCTGCATACATAGCTTTGCCTTTCTCATGTGGATGGCGGTCCATTTTTCCACACAAGCAGACTGGAAGGACTAAGGTATATTTCAGGGGTCTAATAAAAAATAATCTCTAACAAGAGAACTTCCAGGGTGAGATCTTGGGTAACAAACAATGTGACTCTCACTATCACTGTAACCCATGTCCCTGTTCGTATGCCCCAAGCCTGAGGCAGCCTCAGAAGGAAACTGGAATCAGCTCAGCTCCACGAGGCTCTTGGTGCATCTTTGGCAAGTCTCAAACTCTTTAGCCCCTCTTGTAACAATTCTTTTTGAGTTCTGAACATTAACTTACATGGCGCACGTACTTTATTAATTTATCCTTATTTTTGTGTGTTCCTTTAGTAGATTCTTGTAGGTTTATTTTCCCTCCTAAGTTGGAGGCCTCATCAATCTTCGTCTACAACTACCATCTCTACCCAGTACTTTAGAGAGTACTTCTGATCTAATATTAACTACTTCTACTAATATTAACTGACTTTTAGAAATCTGTTGTCTTACAAGGACTTGAAATAAATACCTCTTACAAATACGTAGATCTTTATTTGTTTTAAGAAAGGTAAGTCTAAAATTGCTTGCCACAGTGAGTCAAAATAATTTTAATTCACATTAAATTTAGGCATATGCTGGTTCAGGGTTTTAGTTAAGGAAGAATTAGCCAAGGATAAAACAGATAAAATGCTAAATCTCAATAGTTTCAGAGAATAGATTTATTTCACTCACATAAAGGTCATTCCATCTTCAATGCCAGGTTCCCCAGGTTACCTCACTTGTCTGCATCCAGCCAGAGGGGAAAGACCGTGGAAGGTCATGGGTGGGAGGCGGGAACACGACTTCTAGCACATTCCATCAGCCAGCTCTCAGTCATGTGGCCACATGTGATTGCCCTCTGGGCTCAGGGGGAAGAGAAAGTGGGTTCGGTTAAGGGCTAAGCAGTTTCTGCCACACTTAACAAGGCAAAAAAAATCTTCTCTGCTGTGAAAACCTCCCTGCAAATACTACCTCCCCACCCCAAATACTTGGCCTTAGTCTCTGGAAAATGTGCACAGGCTAAGCTTTAAATTAGATTCTTCATACATCAAAGGATACAGTAAAGCTCCTCATCACTGCTTCTCAGACATGAAGGACAGTGAACAAGGACAACGGCAACCACAGAAAGTTCTGCAGACTGTCCCTGTCTTTTTAAAAGAGCGCTATGCTTTAATTTTATTGCTTCTAGAAGCATTGCATCTTTTCATGAGTCAGTGAGCTAGCTAATTGGCTACAGCACTGACTGGCTCTCAGAAAGAGGCACTTAACCAAACAAATATTAAGAAACTGCGATTCTCTGGAGTATGAGCTTCCAAGGGTGAAGGGTATGACATGGGTCAACATGATACCACATGTGACAGTTAAGGACAAGGAGGAAATGACATTTTAGAAAGGGAAAATCTCTGTGGGAACGCTTAGATTTGTCTCACAGAGTCATTAAAACCATAAGCTTCTACATAGCAGGCTTTTGGCTACAATTAAATTATAAAGAGAGTTGGTTTCTTTGCTTGATATTCTGTGTCTGCCCGTTTTCCCATCTTTATATATACATATACAACCCAAGCAACCCTGATGAAAAAAGTAACTGAGATTTCGGTTCTAATGCAGATCTTGATTTATTCTGACTTACTCGCGGGATCTAGCAAAAGAAGCCATGCCTTCCAACAGAAATGAGATGTCAAGATGCAAAGGATACTGTGTCCCATTAACAAACCGAGGGCCACAGGCTGTCCCGCGGCGCTCTCCCGTGGGCCTGCTTCAAAGGCAGTCAAGATCTGAGTCCCTTCACCAGACTGACATCTGCCAAGCTTTATGGCCATTTCTACGTGAGTGAAAGTTGAGAGCCAGGCTGAATTTGAACTTTCCCTGGAGTTCAGCAAACAAAGTAAGATCTACTTTCAGGTGATTCACAGAAAAAAATAAGTCACAGAATAAAAATAGCAGAGCAATTTCTCAAATGAGAAAATGAACAAGATATGTGAACATGGCTCAGATATGCCCGTCTGTTTTCAACTGGAGTTGGCTGCAAATCAGCCGTCAATTTGCTGCTTGTGGTGTTTTCTAACACAGCTTTCTCTGCCTCTGCCAGTGACCAAAATGCACACATCCCAGGGTAATCTTGCTCCACCACTACCCCCTTTCCAGACCACAGAACATTCCCGTTGAATTGCAAAGTTATTAGGGCAGATAGTTACAATATTTATCTTATCTTAAAAACATGTATGCATATGCTGTCTTTTTTCTTACATTTATCTCTTATTATTTGCTTTCTTGTATTGCCAGCGTCTCTTTTCCCCTCCATTAGCACTGATAATTTGCAGTTGGTTATAGTTCAGTTCCTTTTCTAGTGGGTTAAGTGCAGTAAAATGAGCAGAAAAGTGGCAAAAAAAGGCCTCAGAGTGACATCAACACCCTATAATAGCTTATTTTTACCTCTGATATTTTCACAGAAGACTCTGGATGAAATTCTTCAATTTGGGGTAATGATGCTGAAAGTGTGTATTATGAGAATTTGGAGTAAAATAAATAGATGGTGATGATGATATTGACAGAAGGGTTATGTCTGGATAAAAAACCAGCTCTGTGTGGTCTGGGCTAATAACCCAAGAGCTAAGGTGAGTCTTGATTCAAAGTTCCATTATTAAAAAGAACTGAAATGATGGACCTGGCATCTGGGTTAAGGAAACCATTCTATCCACAGCTCTCTGGTGGCACAGAGATCTTCTACTTAGAGTCTTCAACTTTTCTAGAACCTCTTTTGTTTGCATTAGAATATTAGATCCGATGTCCTGGGCCTCTGGGGCCAGTGGGAGATCTGGCTGTGACCCCATATGTATACAACCACTGCCATAAACATGAGGGACTCATCTCTTTATTGAAAAAAATTACCCCAAGCTTTTGTTTCTTAAGGAGTTTTATGTAGAGAAATTATGGCCACAATGACAGGCTCACTTTGGGATGGAGGCAGTGAGACAATTGAAATTCAGGAAGGACCTAAAGTCTACACCAGGGGCCACAGAAAGCTTGGCCTGGTATCCCTCCCCTCCCCTGCTGAGACCAAAGGCGGGCCCCACTGACCCCAGCCCTTAGTCCCTTGGGCCTTCTCTAAGTCTCCAAGTTTGCCTGTCTTGCGCTACTTTGGTTAAATCCAAACAACTCTGGAGACTGTGTAGAGCCATTGTGGGTAACAGTCCTTCATGACACCCCAGCACCACTCCCCTCGTAGAACTTTACCTAGGCCAAGCATTGTCTAAGCTGCCCTCTGATTGCTCTCCTGACATCTCATCCTGACCTCCACAGTGCTGCACCATGAAACCACGGTGGCATGCTCATGGCGCTCCTACTGACTCAGGCAAAACTCATATTCCTCTCTTGTCTCACACGTGTATTCCCTGTGGACGTTATTGCTAATTTCTCACCCTTTTCAATTCCCACCTCCACACCCGCCTCCCACATTTTCATCTCCTAGATAGACTTAGATGCCTGAAAGAGCCTCAGCACCCTTCCTCCCATCCCTCCCTTTCTAAGGAAGAGAATGAGATCCTCTCCTAAAGTTCCACACTTTCCACTTCCACCCCCATCTCGTCCTCGCACCTCCTCAGGCACCTTCATCGTGCCTCCTCTCCTATAGCTCAGACTTCTCCCATCTTGATACTTCCTGCTCTTGAGTTACTCCCTGCCTTAAATCAAAGGGAAGAAAGTGAAATGAAATAAAATCTCTTTCTCTGACCCAGACATGCTTAAGTTGCTGTTTTATATTCCTCCTACTAAGCTAGATGTGAACCCTCATAGCTCCTCCCCCATCCCACCAACAAAATTAACAGTTTCTCTCTCTCTACAGAAATTATCCATCAAATACCAACACTTTTAAAAATTTTTCCTAGGTCAGATCATCGGAATAGTACATCACTTCATTGCTTAATGAATTTTGATTGCTTTTTAAAATTTGTAATGAAGAGCAACGTGCATACAGCAAAGTGGACACTTCGTAAGTGAAAGCTCAGGATGTGTACAAACTGAACACGCCTATGACCCAGCACCCAGACCAAGACTCCCTGCTCATTGTATGTGTGAAACTAAGACGTTTGTAGAAGGGGTGAGGGTAGGCTACGAAGAGAGAACAGAATCAAAATATGAGTCTAGAAACATACATACATTGAAGGGCTTCTATACCTTGCAGGGAAGTGACCAAATCAATGAATCAAGGAATCCATGAATGTCTTAGAGTAGTGCTGTTTAATTTGCTGAAAAGATTGAGTCTGAGTAAGGGATCCAATTTTAGTACCAAAACTAAGGCAGCCATATGTCCTGGCTTTTCCAGGACTCCACTGATTTAAAATATTTTGCCTTATCAAACCATGTGTCAGAACACAGCCCAACTTAGGGTCAGGAAAATTGTGTTACTATAACCCCATTCCATCCCATACACCATACTGTTTTTCCAAATAAATGGTGTCATTGCTTCTGGTTGGTATCCTCTACAGAAAATAATTCTGACTGTAAGCTTGCAAATCATACTTATGAATATTCAAATGCACAACTCCAATTAAAACCAGAGCCAAAAGCCTGTGCCACAGGCAATGAAAACACTCTCCCTGTAGCTACATTGACTTTATTAACAGGTTGTAGCCTAAAGGCCTAAGAAAAAAAGAATTAATTTTTTGTTATTGCCTTGTTATCTTGCCTCTAATTGAGTGGTTTTTGGGTTTTGCTTTCCATTTACTGGAGTATTATGGACTTGGCTACTATGGTAGCAGAAATTTTATCTACTTTGGCCAATTCAGATGCAGCTCTCATAGATTTAGGGGCTTCATATGACTCAGTTTCTGCAGGGAGCCAACTGCCAGGAAACCCAATTCAATCAAAAGGAATTTAAGAGGCATTCCAAACTTTAGGTTTACCTAAGAACAATTAGCACTTTCAATTCACAACCCACAGAGGCAGCACCTCCTGAAACTTGTGTCCTCCTCTGCATCCTCTACCCCACCTCTTCATTAAGGAGATTGCTGCCCTTCTTGGCTTTAGTTCCACTTGTCTATAATCATTTGGCAAGGAGTCATTCTAAGTAAGTTCAGCCTAATAAGCAACAAGTTCTCCTTTGTATTTAAACAATTTCAAAAGAATCCTTTATAAAAATACATTACATGCTTAGGTATTAAATCTTATAGGTAAGTGAAGGAGAAAGAGAACGGGGAAAGGCTGACAGCCTTAATGAATATATGATAGCGCCTTAGAGAGCATCCTCTCAGAATGAGAAGTTTCTCATGGTAACAAATGAGAAATAGGGAAGAAAGGAAAATTAGCAGTCATTAACTTAAGATTTCCACTATGAGTGGCTCCAGGTTCAAACATTAGGAGGAAGAGAAAAAGAAGTCAGTTGCTCACTTGGACATAAAGACCAAGAAAGGTTTCTTTTTGTGGAATAATAATATGTAGAGTAACCATAATACAAGAGGAAGCAACAAGGCAGGAAAAAGGTATTAAAGATATATTGTATTAAGAAGCCCATGAATAAGTGAGTTGGTAAGCTGTCCTTCAGCCCTCTGCCATTTCTATTAGCAAATCCTATCAATTCCACCAACTTGCCCATTTTTGTCAATGTTTCCACCACCTTCTCAATCACCGTGGCTCAAAATTTTAGTTTATTTCTTTTTCTTTCACACTTCTATCTAGCTATTCAACAAGACCTGCCAGTATTTCTTTCAAAGTGGTTCTCAAATGTAGTCCTTTTCTTATGCCCAAGTATCACGATCCAATTTCAAAACCATCATGCCTTACTCTTGGTTGTTCCAATAGCTACTTTTTTTCTTTGCTAATTTTTTTTCTAACTTTTTACTATTTTTTTACTAATCTATGAAGACAATTTATATAACAAGAACTGCACATATTTAAAATGTATAATTTGATGCATTTTTGACAATACACACCCAGAAGATAACTCAATCAAAATATTAAACATTTCCACCAACCTAACCTGGAAATTTTCCTTGTGTTCTATGTGATGAATTTTCCCTTCTCTGCCCCCACAATTTCCAGGCAACCAATGATCTACTTTCTGCCAACATACATAAATTTTCATTTTCTACAATTTTATATAAATGAGACCACATAATATGTACTCATCACAATGATTGTAGGATTTATCCATGTTGTTGCATGTATTCATTGTTAGATTCTTTTCATTGCTTAGTGATTTCCCTTTGTATGGGCATACCACATGTTGTTTACCCATTTACCCATCAATGGACAGACAGGTTGTTTCCAGTTTGGATCTATTACAAATAAAGCTGCTATGAGTAATTGTGTAAAAGTCTTTGGGTGAATATGCCTTTCTTTTCTCTTGGGTAAATACCAAGGAGTGCAATGGGGTTAAGTTATATATTAATGTATGTTTAACTTTTTAACCAAACTGTTTCCAACCTGGCTACTCCATTTTATAATACATTCCTACCAACAAAGTAGGAACATTCACGTTTTTCTATACTCTCACCAACACTGGGTCTTTTTAGTAATAGCTTTTTATTGAGTATACAGGGGATATTTCATCATGGTTTTAATTTGGATATCCCTGGTGGCTACCAATGTGGAGCATGTTTTTATGTGTTTATTAGTCATTCCTATACCTTCTTTTATAACGTGTTTCTTCACATCTTTTTCCCATTTTGTGGTTGAGCTGTTGTCTTATTTTTTAGCATAAGGGGTTTTTGTTTTTCTTTTGTATATTCTAGAAAAGTCTTTTTATTTGATGTATGTGTTGCAAATATTTCCTCCCAGACTGTAGCTTTGCCATTGCCACTGGGCTCAGTAATTCTTTGCCCTTTCTTCTCAAGTCATTCAAGCAGGTGACTACTTAGAATAAGCACTAGAATAGTCCAAAGAGAGTGTTGAACATCTTTCCAAAGTTGAAAGGGGCTCCAGACTGCTCTAGGTTACACAGCATTTCCAGTATTCTTATGGATCGACACACACTTCTGGAGCTTCAGCAGAAGTGCTGTTGGAAAGATATTTTTCATTAGGCTATGATAATATCTCTTTCTTATTAGATAACAGAGATAACATTATGCCATTCAATGTGTGGGTAGACATGAAAGATCTAGCAGATGGTTTTGGCTCCACTGTTGTCACTGTGAGGGGGACACTGTGAAGAGGTGGGGGACTGTGGTGGGTGGGAGGTGAAGGTATGTTGACAGCTTATTGAGAGAGAATTCTCAGAAGGCAAATAGACTAGAAATTTATTTTCTCCCAGAAAAAAAGGAAACAAAACAATAATAACCAAAAAAAGACACAATTTGTGTCAAGCTGCGTGACACAAACTCACACACACACACACACACACACACACACACACACAAAGCGGGGGAGGGCGGTGAGGACACGAAGAGAAAGGAAATGCAATCTGCTTTCTGTTTTTCTACTAAAATCATCTAAACTCATGCGTGTCCTACTAGTGGATTTCAGGATTCTAGATATTAGAATACACACGCTTCCTTTGTGTCCTAAAGCCAGAGGAAATGTCCAAGAGGAAACCTCAGGGACCATGAAAACACAAAACCAGGCTCAGTGAGAAAACAGCTCAGAAACGCTCCCTATGTTTTAAGGCAAAGTGAACAAAGCCAAAAACATTTTTTTAAAAAATAGTGATTTAGACTTAGACATTTTTTAGTCTATCTGATCACTCGTTCACTTAATGCTCTGGGGTAAGCAAAGTAGGTGGATGTTGGCATGGAAAGACCATGGGTTTTGGCATCACACAGACCTGGATTCTAACTCTACACATAAATGTTTAAATGGCTCTGTGAATTCAGTTAAATTTCTTAAACTTAATTTAATTATCCATCAGTGGAAGATAAATAATATCTACTTATAGGATGATTGAGAGTATTAAATAAAATCAGATATGCTCATTTCTTAAAACGGGTTTCAGTACAAAGTAGTCATTGAATTTTATCCATTCTTTCCACCCTGGCTTCTACTTGTCCTTAATAAGAATGTAATTTGGAAATTTTATGCCTTTTTTCAACATCATAAATTCTTGGGGTTACCTATGACAAGCACAAGAGGCTTGAACAGCAAAAGGCACATTCCATAAAACTTTAGGGATTATCTCATTTTATGCATTCATATTTTTGTCTGGGCTTCCAAGAAACTCTGAGCTAAAAAGTAAAATCATAGAAAATAAAGAAACCTGAGATTTTGGTCCACTTATTTCCCTTCTAACCACATAATAAGAGCTTCTATTTTTTTTAAGTTTTGCCAATGTGCCAGCATCAAACTAAATACTTTAATCTTTATAGTAACCCCAGGATGTAGGTATAATTATTATTTTTAGTTTATATGTGAGAGACAGGGGCTAAGAGAAATTAATTTTCCTAGGGGTGTTTGACTTCAAAGCCTGTTGTTTATAATATTGCCTCTACTACATAGCTTTTAATTTTAGACTTCTACTTTTAAAGAATTATTATTATTGCAACTTTTACTGTGTATTGCTCAAATCCATGTGGGAAGCTGGAGCATTATCAATTATAAATAAATATTTCCAAGACAAAGAAATTATCAGAAACCTAAAAATCAAAGCTAGAAAAAAGCATGCTGGGAAATCAATGAACTAGACCTAAACAATAAAAGCCTTTGTATGAAAATACAACCTGTAGATACAATTGTCAATCGAATGCCTAATGTTTACTGCCACAAGCTATGTTATTTATGGAAAGCAATACAGGACCTATTTTTCTACACAAAATAGCATGTAAGGCTCCTATCACATACCTAGGAATGAGATTACAGAAAAGGAGAAACTTGAGAAGTAAAATAGATACACAGTCTAGAAGATTGGAAATATCTCAGATCTGTCCCCTGAATATGATAATATTTAGAAAAGCTCTCTACCTTATGTATCTTCTTCCTCGGTTGGTACCAGAAATGATATCACCCCATTTCTTCTGTTTAAGACCTTGATCTCTTCTAAAATATAAATAGTCCTAGGAGGGCTAACGAAGTTCTAGCCATCATTGAGAACTTCATGATAAAAAAAATTCCCTTCCTCAGAACCCAGTGGGGAAAAAGGACATGAGATACTCTGTGCCTCAACTTACTAAAGGTAGGGAAGAACTGCTTCCCAATTTTGCCTGGCGTAAGCTCAGAGACACCTTTTGAGTTTGAGTTGACAGTCTTCATCCCTCAAGCCTTCTAGGAAAATAAGCCATCAAATGGATGGCTAAAGTGTTCTTATTTGCACAGCAAAATGCTACCAATAACCTTAATTGTGAGTAGGGTGGACATGGTTGATTTGCCTTTATTCTTTTGTGATACATTATTAGGAGTTTCAAAGATTGATTAGAAAGGGCAATTCTACAGTAGTGGCCACAGATGTTACTGCATCCAGTTATTCTGCTATACCTGGCTCAAAAACAAGGTCACTAGATGGTAACATAAATGCACTTGAGTAAATTTGCATAAAGTAAGTTTTATATGAATTTCCTGCAAAATATGATTGCAAAAAAGAGAGAAACACTTAAAAGGCAACACATTAAGATATATTAAAGGAATAAAATAATTGGAATGTAGCTTCAAGAACTTTCACAACTGACCAGTAGAGATGTTAGTGAGAAAAGTAACTGTTGTTTTAAGTCACCTGGAAATAGTATGATTCCTTGTTACACAGTATTATTGGAAAACAATAGAAAGACTCAAGGGAACCACAAGTTGATTCTTTGAAAAGATCAACAAAATTGAAAAACTTTTATCTAGACTGACTAAGAAGTGAGAAGATGAAAATAACTAAAATCATAAATGAAGGTGAGTACAATACTACCAACCTTACAAAAATTAAAAGAATTGTAACAGAATGCTATGAACAACAAATTAAATAATCTAGATGAAATGGAAGAAACCTTAGAAACACACAAATTGCCAAAACTGACCCAAGAAGAAATAGAAAATCTCAACAGACCTATAACAAGGAAAGAGATTGAATCAGTAATCAAAAACCTCCCAACAAAGACAAGTCCAGGACCAGATTGTTTCACTGGTGAATTCTATCAAACATTTAAGAGGAATTAACACCAATTCTAGTCAAACTCTCCACACCCCCCCCTAAAAAAAGAAGAGGAAAGAATACTTCCCAACACATTCTATGAAGCCAACATTACCCTGATACCAAAACAAGACAAAGATACCACAAGAAATCTACAGACCACTATCTCTTATGAATACAAATGCAAAAATCCTCAACAAAATACTAGCAAACAAAATCCAACAGCACATTAAAGGAATTATATACCATGACTGAGTGAGATTTATCTCAGGAATGCAAAGATAGTTCAACATAAAAAAATTAATCAATGTAATACACCATATTAATACAACTTCAAACAAAGGGAAAAACCACATGATTGAGTCAATAGCTCACACATTTGAGAAATGCATGCCAAGAGAAAATGCATTTGACAAAATGTAGCACCCTTTTATGATTAAAAAACACTCACCAAAACAGGAATAGGAGAGAGATTCTTTAACATGACAAAGGGCATATATGAAAAACCCACACCTATCATCATACTTAAGGGTGAAAACCTGAAAGCTTTCCCTCTTCAGATTAGAAACAAGACAAGAATAACCACATTTGTCGCTACTATTCAACATTGTACTAGAAATCTTAGCCAAGCATTTAGGCCAAAAAAAAAAGTCATCCAGTTTGGAAAGAAAGAAGTAAAACTATCTCTATTTGCAAATAACATGGTTCTATATACAGAAAATTGTAAGGAATACACACACACACACACAACTACTATTGCTAATAAACAAAGTCAGCAAAGTTGCAGGGTACAAAAACAATATACAAAATCAGTTGTGTTACTGTATGTCAGCAACAAACAATCTGATAAAGAAGTTAAACAAACAATTCTATTGACAATAACATCCAAAGACTAAAATACCTACAAATAAATTAAACCAAGAAGGTGAAAGACTTGTCCACTGAAACCTACAAAATATTGTAGAAAGAAATTAAAGACAATTTTATGAGAAAACAGCCATGTTCATGGACTGGAACAGCCATGTTTATGGATTCAATCAATAAAATTAATCAATGTAATGCACCACATTAATACAACTTCAAACAAAGGGAAAAAAACACACGATTGCATCAATAGATCATGCATTTGACAAATGCATGTCAAGAGAAAACGTATTTGACAAAATGAAGTACCCTTTTATGATTAAAAAAAAACCCACCAAAACAGGAATAGAAGAGAGATTCCATTCAAAATTTCAATGACTTCTATTGCAAAAGTTGAAAAGACAATTCTCAAATTCATATAGAATTGCAAGGGACCCCAGATAGCCAAAATAATCTCCTAAAAGAAGAACAAAGCTTCAAAATTTACTACAAAGATACAGTAATTAAAATGTGTGGTATTGGCATTAGGATAGACATACAGACCAATGGAATAGAATTGACAGTCCAAAAGTAAACCCAGTCTCTAGGGTTAATTGATTTTTGACAAGGTTGCCAAAACCATTCAATGGGAAATAATAGTCTCTTCAGCAAATGGTCCTATGACAACTGGATAACTGCATGCAAAAGAATGAAGTTGGATCTCTCCCTCACAGCACATACAAAAATTAACTCGAAATAGATTGACAATCTAAATATAAGAGCTAAAACTATAAAACTATCAGAAGAAAATGGAGAAGTAAATCTTCATGATTTGGCAATGGGTTCTTAGATTTGACACCAAAAGCAACAAAAACAAAAAATAGATAAATTTGACTTTATCTAGATTAAAAAAGATAAAATTGACATTGCCAAGAAAATGATAAACAATGTACAAAATGGGATAAAATATCTGCAAATCATATATCTGAATAGGGTCTAGAATATAGAAGGAATGCTTACAACTTAACAACCTAAAGACAAAATTCCAATTTAAAAAATGGGCAATGGATGTAAACAGATATTTCTCCAAAAGGGATATACAAATGGTCAGCAACCACATAAAAAGATAGTCAACTTCATTGATCATTATGGAAATGCAAATCAAAACCATAATGAGATTCCACTTCACCCACACTGGGATGGCTATAACAGAAACAAACAAACAGAAAATAAGTGTTGACAAAGATGTAGAGCTATAGGCACCATCAAGCATTGCTGATGTGAATAGAAAATGGTATAGCCACTGTGGAAAACATTTTGGCAGTTTCTCAAAAAGTTAAACATAGAATTATCTTATAATCCAGTAATTTCACTCCTAGGTGTGTGTGTATATATACAAAAGGTCCATTTTGTGTGATTCTTTTCACATGAAATATCTAAAATAGGCAAGTTCATGGAGACAGAAAGTAGATTAGTGGTTTCCGGGAGAGGAAGAGAGGGGGAAATGGAGATTTGTGATTACTTAGAGGGTATGGGTGTCCTTCCGGAGTCATAAAAAAGTCTTGAGAGAGATGGTGCACAACCTTGTGAATACACTAAATGCCACTGAATTGTACACCTCAAAGTGTTTAATTGTATGTTGTATGAATTTCACCTCAATAAAAATAATTGATGAATCATGAAATAAGTATATGGTTATATCATTACAGATATGAAAGTAACCACAGCAACAGTAAAAAGAGATAAAAAGCAGTTGCCTCTGAAGACTAGAACTTGGAGAGGAGGAGAGATACATAGTTGGGGACAATAGCTTCTTATTCTAAGTCTTTTCAAACAAATTTATTTTTCTTTTAACTATGTGCATGTATTACTTTGGTGAAAAAAGTTTTAATTATTTTTAAAAGATAAGTGTTCCAGGATCCTGGAGATACCAGCAGTTCTTCATGGATTCTCAGGAAACAGAGGAGAATGGACCCGTTTTTGAAACACCTAGGAGAATAACCAGTCTCCAGAAAGCTCTACAGAAGTAAGGTCCAAGGTTGGCAGTTAGCAGGCAGGTTGTCAGTTCCATGCCACACTGTGAGCTGGGAGTCAAGGGATTCGTGGAATTGGATCTCTGAGGCCTTTGCCCACATCTACTACTCAGCGCCGGGTGCTAACCTCATCACCATCATCACCATGATGTGAGTCTGGGTTCCTTCCTGATGTTCCCTCAGGTGTCCTCATGCAGTGTGTTGTGAGCCTTTTCCAAAAATTATCTCAACACCTTCTGGATAAAAAACCACACATCCAATCCATCAGCAATACTTGTCAGTTCCACTTCCAAAATAGTGTCCAGTGGGTTCACATGTCACCATCTTCACTACCAACCATCCCACCACCACTGCCACCACCATAATCAAATTATTTATGTCTGGACAAATGCACAAGCCTCCTGAGTGCTGTCCCCATCCACACCACACCTGCAGCTCAGTCTCCCCTCATCACCCACAGAGTCTTTTAATAGAAACCAATCATGTCACTCTCCTGCTTAAAACCTTTCAGTACTTTCCTTTTACTCTTCAAATATTCCCAAATTCTCCCCATAGCTTAAAGGACCCCACATTATCTGGCCATCACCAGTTTATCACTCTTCTCTTTCTTGGTTTTCTCTCCTCACCCACTCATTCTGGGATCATCACACACACTCTTCAGTCCTCCAAGAAGCATGTCCCCACCCCTCCCTGGCTGACCCCAGCAGGTCCCAGGTAAAAGGACATCTACGGGAAGACTCTGCAGTCCCTGCTCCTAACCAGCTCAGGTCTCCTCCTGCTCAGCCTCTTGCTTTTCCTTGGTAACACTCAGCCCAATTTTAATTAGTTATTTGTTTGACTTCTCTCTCTCCTACTAGACTGTACACTCCATGAATAACAGTAAGGACTGGAGACATTTATGAGCTACTGTTCTTCATCCCTTAACATAGGATTTGGCACATAGTAGATGTGTCATAGACAGTTGAATGAATGAATAAAAATCATTTCTCTTCTAGAAATAGGCTATATTAATATTTATAGCCAAATGCCTACTACTTTTACAAGTAAAATCAAAATTTTTATTTTTAAGCTGCTTACAAATCTCAATTAGGATGAATAAAGGCATATATCACAGTGCCCAAAGGTAGGAAACTCATTAGAAGTAAGGAAGAACACTTTAAACCCAGATTCTCACCATTTTATGCAGCAGTGCATCTGCTTCAATTATAAATCATAGTTGGAGAAAATAGCAAGTGATTCTGATTCAAGTATTTTTAATAAACAATGTATTCAAAAATGTTAAAACCTGAGGTAACACTATTTTTGAACATCAGAGCACAATCATATCATTAACACAAAGTTGGGTCACAAAGCCTCCAGTAATACATGGTGTGAGTCTAAATATTAATAATTCAGTGAGCTGGCTGTATCATTCTGGTTGGTCACTGTCAGAAAGATACACTTGTAAAGCAAAGTGGAAAGTTGCCATAGCAATGCTTTTTACTAGCAGCGTTTACCATTACAGCTCCCTAGTCTTTTCATGGTCCAATTTTTTCCTGGTTTCATCAAACTACAGCTACACATTAGCCCTAAGCTAGAATTTGACAAGACTTTGCAATGATAATTTTCTAGAAGACCAATACTGAGCATGTGGGATGCAGCCCGGGCTGGGCATGAGCTTGCTGTCCACGTCCTCCACCACGTGTGCCCCAGACCCCGTTGCATTTGCATAGTGAGGTCTTTTTTTTTTTGGAATTTTTCTCATGACAATCTGAGAGTCACCTGGAAGTCAGGAAGTAGGAGTTGCAGACCCTGTCTCTCCAGACTTCACAAGGTTGACCTGTCTTGCCCAAAGTCCCACAGTGTCAAATCCAGGACTTCCAGCTTCTTCTTTCATTACACTAGCAAGTAATGTGTGCCTACAATTACTAGGCACTGTTCTAAGTTCTTGGGAATACATCAGTTTTTTTTTTTTTTTTAAAGAAAAGACAACTATTTCTACTTTCATGAAATTTACACTCTAGTAGAAAAATATACAGGTTGTAATTTTAAATAGGTCAAGACAGACACTTGAGCAAAGAGGTGAGAGAAACGCCATGGGAACGTCTCCGGGAAGGGCACCGAGCACAGCCAGAAGGCACTGGTTCAGACGTGAACAACCGAGGGGTGGGAATAGGGATCGCTGACAGTGACGCTGGTGAAAAAGAACCTGCTAGACACATACGTGGAAGTAGAACTGACTTGTCTCGCTGATTGATTAGATGGGATGGTTTGTGCTTTCTCCAGAAGGTGTTGAGATGATTTTTGAACCATGCTCAAAAAGGACTCAGATGGAACATGGTGATGAATCCAGACTCAGGCAATCGTTGAGCTGTTTGTTGGCTGACAAGAGCAGGGAAGCCACTGTGGCTGGAGTAGAAAGAGAGAGGAAGAGGACAGTAACAGAGGCCAGAGAGGGAACAGGGGTAAGACTGCGAGCCTTGTAGACCACTGGAAGGATTATGGCTGTTACTCTAATGGGGCCAGGAGACAGTGTGAACAGACAGGTGCCTGGTCTGCCCTTGGTTTTAACCAGGCTGATGGGTTGGCCATAGCTTGTCCTGGACAAGCATGGAACAGGACATCCGGTAGGAGGCTGCTGCAGTAACCCAGGCTTGAGATGATGGCAGCTTGGCCAACGTGTTAACAACAGAGGTGGTGAGAGGTGATCAGAATGTGAATGCATTGTGTATTGTGGAGACAAAGGCAACAGGATGTGCAATGTGAGAGGAGAGAGGAACTAGGGATATACCCCTAAAGTTTTTGGCCTGAACAACTGGAAGCATGGCATTGCCAAGCCCAAGGGGCTAAACTGAGAGGACAGGGTCCGGGAGGAGGAAGAGGAGGTCTGTTTTAGACAAGTTAAGTTTAAGAAGAGACATCCAAGATGCTGTTGGACGTACAAGTCTGGGCTTTAGCAGACGTTCTTTGGCTGAGAAACAAATTCCTGGTACAGTGCTCATCTCAGCTTGCTGCATTCCCCACGGCCACAGCTTGGATTTCTCCAGAGTGAGAAACATGGTGGTGAGGCTGCACCTCCCCTGCTGCACTCAAATATGCACTGGTCTTATTTCCAAAAATAATAACCAGTCACCCTGCATTTCACCTAGGAGGACCCTCAGTCAAGGAGCTCCCTGCCCACCTTAATGTAGCAGAAACCCTATTTCAGAACTTCAGACAGTGCGAGATGGAACTCAATAAACTGGCATTGTAAGTGACTGAATATGGTACCATTTCTCCAATATGTATAGTATATTTAATCATTTTCCTACTTTTTCAGGAGGATGCAATTTTCTTTTTGCATATCCTTGTAGGAGAAATTTTTAAAAGCCTGGTGAAGATCAAAAGTAGCTGAGTTGATCCAAAAGAGCCACACTCGGAGCATCTAAATAACCTTGTCTTTGGTTAGCAATGAATCAGTGCCAGTGGAATGATCACATTTTAAAACTTTCCCTGTAAATGTGCCATATGCATTCCCATGTGTCAGCATAATCTCTGCTGAAAACATTTCAGTGAATGACGAGTTGATTGGCCCCAATTTGAAAAGCACAGTGTGTAAAAACATAATTTCAGGGGGCCAACATTATGACAGATTCTATATTCTGCTCATACACAGAACTGGTTTGAACTGTTTTGGGAATTTTGATAGTCTGCGAATGCTTGCAGCCAAGAAAATTGGCCAGATAGGAGAAGAAGGAAAGGGAAGGAAGGGAATTCACAAGTGTTGGGCAACTGTTACCAGCCAGGCGTTGTTTGAGAGCAAATGGCAGGCCATAGATATTGATAGATAATTATTGTTTGCACCACCAAAGGAACTGCATGACAGAGATGGGAAGAACTTGGTTTTGCTAGTAAAGATCCCTCGTGCCAATCCTGGCTCCGTCACTTACCGTGAGACGTCAGACAAACTATGCCACTTCTATGACCTTCAGCTTTTATATCTATAAAAAGAGGATAACAATAGATACTTGGTAGGTTGTTGGAGAATTGAACTAGCTTTTATTTGTATACACATGCACACACCACACCCATGATGGGCTTGACTTATTTCTAATTTCATTCTATTACAAACGGTGTATTAGGAAGGCTCCAATATGCTATGGAAGGTATCTGAACTGAGATCGTACAGGTTCTTGTTGATTCAACATTTTAGAGGTTTGAAAGGATAAACAAAGCCAGTGTGGGTCTCACTCTTCTGTCCATTACGTCACATCAGCCACACTGGGGTCCTCTCCTGAGGTCTCCTCATTCATTCTAGTGAGTTGACCTATGGCCTTGGCAGTGAAAAGCCAGCAAAAGAAATTCTGATGGAAAATAAGATACAGTAGTGAAAAACATTCTTGATTATTTTGGGCAGCGGGGGACATAAAGATCTTTTTAAACATCCCTCCGCAGTTTTCTATCAATACACATCTTGCCGCACAGTAATGAGAAGCGCCCATAAGAGAGAGGTCAGCTCTGCTAACTGCCGGTTCACAAGGGGTTTGAATTCCTTTGTTACTTTCATTTTGTTCAACCTGCTGAGCATAACTGTGAGGATGAGGGCCAGCAGGAGGTCAGGAGATGTGGGTGGCATGTGGAGGCTGAGGATTAAGCAGGAAGGTGACATGGCAGCAAGAAGGACAACCCTGGAGAGAGGGAAGTGACAAGCTAACCATGCAAGAAGTTGGCTTCCGATCTGAGCCCATGGGGACCTTAATTTTCAAATGACTGCGGTTCCTTTCATTTGCTTTTTAAGCAGATATGGATTGGTTTTTTGGTTTGGCTCTGATGTGAGAAATTCCGTGGCTCTCTGTGAGAAGCCAAGAGTGGCTAGATGGGCTCCTTTCAGACTGGATTTGCCACCAGGCTAAAGATATAAACAATAACAAGTGAGGGGAGCAAAGTAATCACACAAATTTTCTTCAGTTTTTTTTTACACCGGTCGTCTCTAGCATAACAAAATTGTCTCAAGAAACAGCATCTGTTTGGGAGTCACGTGGGGGGGAAGGAATTGAAGAGAGAAAATTGAAGAAAGAACGGAATTAAAGAAAGAAAAAGGAACTAAAGAAAGGAAATGTAAAATTGCAGCATACTTGCTGAATATGAAGTGCTATCATTTTTAAAATCTGAGCCACATAAGGTGAACCTCATATATGGCAGATCCTGTAGGACATGGGGGACCTCCACCATGACCCTCGCAATGGCACCCACGGAGCAGGGGGAGAGCTCAGGGCCACGTGCAGGCACCCCCGGGGAGAGGCACAACGCAGTCGGAGCAACATCAAGGGTAAAGATCTGTGGTGCCGGCTGCTATGGCTTCAACTGTGAGCAGAGAAGATGTTCAAAACCTGGTCTCTGCATGGAAAGGTCTCTCCAGCAGCCTGCCTGGGAGAGGGAAGGAAGGGCTTAGGGCAGCTTTACTGTGGGCCTTAGTGGGCAGTACTCTTTGCCCTTGGTGCACTTTTCCTTGGGTTCATCTTTTCCTACCTCTTTTTGCCGTCAGAGGGCTAAGATTCAAGCGTATGATCAGGAGTGAACTGGGAGAAAGGAGCCACATTTATCCTAGGTCCCATGCCAGAGAGACAAGAGTATCACATGTCCTCCAGCCCAGCTCCCTGGGGCTTTCTACACACGTGGAACAACCCATGAGGGTGGGGGAAGATGCCACCAGAACCGCTGGGGTATTTCTCTTACCAAGAAGAAGGATGTGTACTGTTCACCTAGCAAACTGGCTACACACACACACACACACACATACACACTTCCGTGCTTCCCATAGTTTCTACCACAAACATATTATTTTGACATCCCAAAACAATAAGTGCCACAAAACGAACACTAAGACCTAAAACACTTAAAACCTAGATTATACTTACTTACTCAGCTAACCACACTCAACAATGTTTCAGATTAGCATCTCTCCCACTGCTTCTGAGGTCTGAATCATTCAATGAATAAATGCCAAAGTCCTTTGAAGATACTCATTTATTACCATTGGGTTCTAGAACAGATATAACCTATCTTAATATTAGCACATCCCTTACTATGGATCAATTGAAAAGCTCTACATAGTTGCTTTTGTTTCATCCTACTTAAACTCTGTTTAAGCAAATATCAAAATTTATTTTTTGAGTTTAAAAATGTACTGATGGGGAGATACCTAAAAGAATTTAAAAAAGGGTTTCCAAGAAAGATATTTATACACTCTTATTCATAGCAACACTATTCACAAAAGCCAAACAGCGGAAGCCACCCAAGTGCCCACTGAAGGATAAATGGATAAGCAAAATGTGGTATACGCATACAATGGAAATTATTCAGCTTTGAAAAGGAAGGAAATTCTGACACATGCTACAACATAGATGAACCTTGAGGACATTATGCTAAGTGAAAAAGAGCTAGTCACAAAAAGACAAGCACTGTATGATTCTGTTTACACAAAGCAACTAGAATAATCAAATCTATAGAGACAGAAAGCAGAACAGTGGCTGCCAGGGGCTGAGCGTAGGTGAGGAGTCAGGAGTTTTGCGTAATGGGTGCAGGGCTTCAGTATTGCAAGAGGAAAAGAGTTCTCGAGATCCACTGTAGAATGATGCGAAGGTCCTTAACCTACTCAACTATACACTTAAAAATGGTTATGATGGTAAATCTTAAGTTCTATGTATTTTACCATAATTAGAATTTTTTTTTAATTTAAAATATATGGTACAATCTATCATTCTATTAAATAAAAAAGACTTCAGGGAAGACGTGAACTTTCAGCAGGTAATTCTTGATAATGAGTGGGGTTGGAAGACTGGAAGTCTTGGGAAGGGACTTAGAGGCACAGGGAGCAGCACTGAGCCATCCATCAGTAATGCACCGGCACATCCTGGTGCCACAGTCCCTGGCGGGGCAAAGGAAGCCTCTAGGGCTGGAGGCATCGTAATGTGAATGGGCTCACAGCAGAGCACTGGCCAGGACCAGGGGGTGGAGACTCTCGAGAGAGTGGGGGTCTTGAAGCTAAGGTGACCTTGGGTGTGGATGGACTTGAAGGGTAATAGCAGCCACTGTGGGGCTTGGAGGCGAGAGGTGACACTGTCAGAGCAGCGGGTGAGACAAATGAAGTTGGCAGCTGCCTGAGGGACTGACTGCAGGGAGCCAGGCTGGAAGCAGTAAAGCCAGGGAGGGATGGATTGTAATTATTGGTCTTGGAACACAGGCATTTCCTTGCCATTAAATTGATCTGACCACAATAAGTCAGGTGTTTACCCAGCCCTACAATAAAATGGCTCCATATTTGACAGGTACGAGTCTCCAAGGAAAGCCCAATATTAAAGTCCCAACAGATGCAAGAGGAAAATATTGAAGAAAGGGAGCCTTAAAAGAGGGGAAAAATGGAGGAGACTAACATTAGGGAGAAAAATGGCAAAACCAATTTGTGTTGGAGAACAAGCATTTCTTTCTTCAAAAATAGTTACATATTCAAAAAATATGTAACAATAGCCAAAGGCAAATTTATCAACATTTCACACATTGATAAGCATGTCTTAAGATTGTTGAATAACGAAAAACTATCATAAGAGAAAATAGTGTGCATAAAAAAAACACAGAAGAAAGAAACACTGAACATCCTATGGGAGAGTAAGGGTCCCAGTCCCGTGGAGCATGCAGTGGGCAGGGGAGTGTGTGTGTGAGCGTCATGGGAATGCTTGTGTGCCACAGGGCTGGTGGGTGCAGATGGCAGAAAATATAGGGCAGAGCCTGACAGGCCCAAGGAGAGTGTGGTGGTGCTGATGTACAGGTAGACTTTTTGTCAAAGATATTTTTTGGAAAGAATGAGCCCGTGAAAGAACGTGGGTGTTGCTCAAAAAACTTATGTTTAAACCCCAATTCAAGACATTTTGTCGTGCCTTGGGTGGGTAACTTAAACTTATGAAGTCTCAATAAATACATGTCTAAAACAAGATGAGCACACTTAATGAAAGTGTTGAGAGGATTAGAAATCATGTGTTGGCTGGGCATGGTGGCTCACGTCTGTAGTCCCAGCACTTTGGGAGGCTGAGGCTGGAGGATCGCTTGAGGTCAGGTTTTCAAGACCAGCCTGGGCAACATAGTGAGACCCCATCTCTACAAAAATAAATAAATAATAAAAATTGGTTGGGCATGGTGGTGCATGCCTGTAGTCCTAGCTACTCAAGAGGCTGAGGCAGGAGGATGGTTTGAGCCCAGGAGTTCAAGGCTGCAGTGAGCTGTGATCAGGCTACTGCACTCCAGCCTGGGTGACAGAACAAGACCTTGTCTCAAAAAAGAAAGAAATAATGTATGTGGAGTGCTGGAAACAGTGCTGACACTTAGTAGGTACTCAACAAAAACAACAACAAAACAGTAACTACAGTAAATATGATAACATTGTATTGTTTATAGATACATACAGAAACTGTTATTGTTTTGATTGTTTCAAGGACATTTACCTACTCACATACCTTTACAACGACATACATTTATTGAGCATCTATTCTATAGTGAACGTTAGGTCCTGAAGGGATGTAGCAGCATCTCTACCTCTACCCAGCTTAGAGTGTAGCCTGATGCATTAGTATATGGACCCTCCAGAGCCTCATCTGTTGATAGTAAGAAGGTCAAGCGCACAGTTGAAAACGTCAGCTGGTGCAGGATGGGAGCTCCCTGGTCACTGTGCGCACAGTTGAAAACGTCAGCTGGTGCAGGATGGGAGCTCCCTGGTCACTGTGCACCAAAGCGCCCAGGCCAAGGGGCCGGTCGCCCCCTGCAAGTGCAGTGCTGCCCCCATTGGAAGGAGGACTTGAAGACCAAGGGGTCTTACATGTCCACAGAGTCAGAGACGGGCCCCCACCTTGCTCAGCCACAGTAATTCAGAAATAGGAAAGGAAGAGGAGCGATGTGAAGAAGCGTGTCACTAGATGGGCTGAGAGGCGGCCATCTGCCCCAGAGAGGAAGGTCTGTGTGGTCCCCCTGGGCAGCACCTCCGTATCCTAAACCCACAGGGAATCCTGGCCAGAGTAAAGAGCCAGAGCCCTGAGGGTGCCGTTGCCAGAAGAGAGGGTGCTGTGAGGAAGTGAGTCTGTCCACCCCACAGGCTGATCTCGCGTTTCAAGCAGATACTCAGCCACCTCCGGGGGCCTCTGCTGGGGCCCATTTCTCATTCAGCCATGTTCGCATCCTGCAGCGACCCAAGTCACCCCTGTCACACTGGACACTTCCACCTGTGTCAGGGAAGGCAGAGCATAGACACCGAATGACACGTCATGCCACAGGATGCTGCTCAGGGGGCAGTCACATTAGGTGGGGTACCAAGGGAAGTCCATCAGGGTAGAGAGGCTTGGAATAGGCCTCGAAGGAAAAACTCGCACAGACGAGGGAGATGGAATGAGAGGGCTGCGAGAAGAGGAGAGGGAGAGAGGACAGAAGAGCAGAGCGGGAGCAAGTCCTCAAAGATATAAAATGTCAGCCTCACTCTGTAGACAATGGAGTTGATTTTGGAGCTGAGTATTATAATATCACACAGAAAGTGGAATTTGAAGAATGTTCACTTGGCAATTCCAACTCAAGAGGCCGCAGTGGAAAATCTTCTTAACCCTCTCCCATTTCCTACCTTCTTCTGCTTCCTGAATTCCTATTTCCCCTGATATTACCACCGCCCATCAGTTTCTTTACATGGAACTTGGGGGTCATCCTTCATTCCCCTTGTCACTGAGGCTCCACATCCATGCAGACTCTCATCCCGATCTATGCGGCCTTCTCTAGTTCTTGACATCCTCTCCATCCCTGCTGCTCTCACTATACTCCAGGCCCTCGTCCTCTCTTGGTCAATTTGCCTCTAATTTTAATGCCCTTCAGTTGATCCTCTGCATTGCCACCTAGCTGATTGCTCTCAGATTCCAATGTAACCATGCCACCACCTACTCACACTATGTCACCAGCTCTCTGCTGCTTGCACAGGAAAGTCCTTGGCTTGTCACATGAGCACCTCCATGCTCTAGTCCTAACCTACCTCCCCTGCCTCATCTACCACTCTCCCTGCCCCCCTAAACAACTTGTTCTCTGGCCTTACCAAACTACCTGCTGTCTCTTGTACCTAAAATGGTCTGGGCTGTCTCCTACCTCAGGACCTTTGCATGTGCCACTCCATCTTCTTGGACCACCATTCTATTCCCTCTATGTCCATGATCCACCTAACTAATATTTACTTACTTACTTCTGAATAAAGGAGTCCAGGCATATGCATTGCTTCTTACCTGAAGCTCCTCTGACAGCTCAGGCTGATTTAAGTACCCCTCTTCTGTGTCTCCATGGTGCACTCCACCACCTTCCTCACAGGATGTACCACACTGGGTGAACCTATAGACCAGGCTGAGAACTTCCTAAGAACAGGGGCTGCCTTACCCAGCCTTGTGTCCCCAGCACCTATCTGAGTGCTTGCTTCATGGTGGGTATGTAATAATTGCATTGCATTTAATGTATGAATAATGCAAACAAATGATAAAAATCTCTGCCAGACAGAGAGAAAGTTTGGAACACTTGAGATCTTATCATCTGAGCTTCCCTCTCAATGGAAACTTCTGGAAGAAAAATGGAGCCATAACCTGAAGGAAAGTTTCATTGAGGCCCATATGACTTAGCACATTCGATATAACCATTTTCAGAGACAGATTATAAAGGTAGAGATACATATGTGCCCACATACATGTAAGTCAGTTTCTCTCTGACCAGACTCCATGTTATTGGGGTTAGCATGTTCTCCAAGTATTTCAGTTTGGTGTACGTGGGGAAATTGAAGTTATCTCACAAGTACCCCCTTATTTCTGCCCAGTGTCTTTCATCTGGCCAAACTGGTGCCCCATTGAGCCCTCTCCCACCACTGCCACCAAATGCCCTTCCCATTCTTGGATGTAGAAATACACCAGAATGTCAGGACAGATCTTCTCCTACCGTGCCAGGCTATGAGCCATCCTGCAGTCTTTACAGAGCCAAAGGGCTCCCTGGATTGCCTCAAGTGTTTCAAAATGAGCCCAGAAAGACAAGTGGAGGACAAACATAACAAAAATATGCACCTGTAAAAATAGCCCTGTAATAACAGCCGCCCCTGAGCTAGGTGGAAACGGTAACAGATGGCTACGTCTGTCTAATTTTCCAATCCCTGAGGTTGTACCTCTCTGCTTCCCTTCCATCTCTTCTCCTGGAACACAATTTTGGCAGGCAGTGGGTCCCTTGGAATCAACAGTATTTTTCAAAGTCATTCCAGAATCGTACAGCAAACAAGGCCAACCTACAAGCTACACAAAATCAGAGACTCAGAGCTGTAAACATGAGCCGTACCCAAAACAAGTCAGTGACCTTGTTAGGACGTCCCTTGCATTTTAACTAAGTATGTTCTTTTATGATCAAGGTCCCCTTTTTAAAGCAAAGACGGAGGATATGGGCCCAGCTGAAAGTCGGGAGGTATTCAGGCCATGCTACCTGCTGGTTTCCAGCCAGGTGATGGGGCTCAGATGGGCCATGCTGTGCTAACACCTACCGCTGCGATGACTCACTTCTGACCTCCACCAGGACATCACCTGGGGGCCAATCCACCTCCCCACTTAGAAAATAGTCTGGAATTTGGGGTGAACATTGACTAAGGCTCTTCTTCAAATGGATGTTCCCCAGAATAGAAGACTACCAGTGTCCTGAGCATTATTGATGTTTGTAAATATTTTTATAGTGATTAAAATCATGTAAAACCCAATGTTTCCAAAATCACTCAAACTGGTTTATGAATTCTATCTTTATAGTTTTCTCTGTAAACTTCCTGAGTTCACTAGTCTAAAGAGATTGTGTGTTAAAGTATTATACAAGTAAAATACTTAATATATTGCTTAAAATCTTGTTTTCTTTATCATAATTATATAGGATTTTAAAAAGTGCCTAATTTTCTCACCAAACCCTATATTTGATGCCGTCAGGTGATCCACACAAATATTATCACTTTCCGTCAGCACCAGGAGGGGAACAAATTTGGCAGGTAGTGGTCTAAGGAGATTGGGTTTAATCCGTCAAACATTTATGGAGCACTCTCTAAGCACTGCACTGGCCCTCTAGGAGCACATTATATGGATAAGGGCATCATCCCTGTGCTCTCCACCTAATGAGGGAGATAAAGGACTACCCTGGTGCCCAGGAGGATGCACGGAGTGGAGTGAACTTACAGAGCATATGCAAAGAGCGCAACAGTCTTCGCCTCAGTCTTCACCACAGCTCTCTGATTTGGATATCGTCACCTTCCCAAAGAGGGAAAAATTGAGGCTCAGAGTAGTTATGTGATTCGGCCAAGTTCACACAGACTAAACCATCAATTGTCCATGGGTCCAAGTCTGTCTGACACTGTATAACCCATATTCTTTCTCTTAACTGAACCACGTTACTTCTCAATAAAAGCAGTCACACAAAATGCTAGGTGACTAAGCAAAATGAAGAAATCCATTCCAGTGGGGCTGCTGGTGTAGGTATCAGGGAGGACTTCATGGAGGAGGTGGCATTTGAGCTCAGCCTTGAAGGAGCATGAGTTCAATAGGGAATTCACAGGGAATGGAATTTCAGACTAAGGGACCTGGAGGACAGTGAGTGAGCTAGCAGCAGTTAGTGTGGTGTGGTTTTGAAATGTAGGGAACATGGAGGGATGAAGAGGGAGATTAGCAAAATGCCACTGCCGGTGAAAGGCACAATGCACCAGCCGCGGTGCTTCTACATAACGACCAGGCCAGGCAGGTCCTCCCTCCACACCTCCTTCACGATGGGTTTTCCTCTAGCTATATACACCACTAGTTCCCTCCCTCCTCTTTCCAAATGTTTACCTCTCATCCTTTCTCCCTATTCCAGGCAGAATTATGCATGTGTGAAAATCACAAGGCTTTAAAAAAGAATTCAGTTGGGTTTGCATTTTGTCTTCAAGCTACTCAAAACTATCTATCTGTCTCTAACTATCTGCAGCAGATTCTTCCAAACTCCTGGAGTAGCCTCAGGGCACTGGGACCTTCTGCTCTTTGCACGAGACACACAAAGAGCTCACACAACCTGTGAAATCCACCTAAGAGACAAGAAAGGGAGTCAGCTTTATGGTTACATAGGACATATGGACCGAGGCGCAAGAGAAAACTTCTATCCTCAGGTCACAGCTTGGTGGAAACCCTATGGGAGGAAGGCACCCAACTGTACCCTCTTCTACATCTCTGCCAAGGTCTAGATTATTCCCACAGAAGAAGGAGGGGGTGTTCTAGAGTAGCAAACCATACTATGTGCTCCAGACAAAAACAGCAGACAGAGGGGGTGTGAGTAGCCTATTGAGATTGACACTGGCCACAAAGGTGTAAGGACGATAGGAGCCAAGGGAGGTGTTACTTGCCTGGTTCCTGTGATACCTCTGGGTCTTTATTTATACATTTGGGTGTTAGGAGAAACCTAGTGGTGCAAACAAATGAAAGGCCATTTGCCTCTCCTACCCCCCAAAGAATGGAGCTGGGGCAATGGCCCACATCTACTGCAGCCTAAGACAAAAACGATTCACCAGTGTAAGATGAAAAGGACCTAGAAAAGAGGGATTCTTTGGTGTGGTGGGGGTGGAACGAGATTGTGGAAGGTTATGGTATGAACAGGAGGGAAGGAATTCTATGAAAAATGTGTAGAAAATTGAAATGAATGAGATAAGACAGAATCTCAAAGCAATGTGGGTGAGAGGGTAGGTTTGGGGTTCGTTTTGCTGATTATTTCCCAATACTGGAGAGATTTGGTCTTGTTCAAGCACTGATGGCCAAGATCCAGCAAGCAAGAAGAGGCTGAAGCTGCAGGGGCAAGGCTGATGGAGGGCAGGGGCAAGGCTGATGGAGGGCAGGAGCAAGGCTGATGGAGGGCAGGGGCAAGGCTGTGGAGGGCAGGGGCAAGGCTGACGGAGGGCAGGAGCAAGGCTGACGGAGGGCAGGGGCAAGGCTGTGGAGGGCAGGGGCAAGGCTGACGGAGG
>CM052445.1:55405764-55436965 GCA_028533085.1 Varecia variegata | reverse complement strand
GGCTGTGGAGGGCAGGGACAAGGCTGACGGAGGGCAGGGGCAAGGCTGACGGAGGGCAGGGGCAAGGCTGTGGAGGGCAGGGGCAAGGCTGACGGAGCGCAGGGGCAAGGCTGATGGAGGGCAGGGGCAAGGCTGATGGAGGGAGCGAGGTCTCTGCGGAGGGAGAGCTGTGCTCGCGCAGGAGAAGGGAAGGGAAGAAACCCAGGCCACGCTGAAATGGATGAAGGAGGAGAGGATGAATGAAGGCAAGCGCTAGAGAGAAGGGACAGCAAGCTCATTCCCATCTGACGTCTTCTATCTTCCCAGGTGGCTTCAGGGGCACAGGGAAGCCGAGGAAGCCTTGAAGCAAATACCGTGGCAAGTGGGAGGAGACGACCAAGCGGCATGGGAGGGCGGCTGCCCTCCGCTCACCCTGGGGATCCGGGATGGTGGGAGCCGCCCTCCCAGCCCTGCTCAGGGTTGTCCAGCAACACGCAGCGGGCTGGGGTAGAGCAGGAGGGGTGGACGCGGACTGACCGAGACTGGCCTTTCCGTGTGCGGATGGGGAAGAAGTGAGAGGGTAAGGGTGTCGAAGGTATCCGCAAGAGAATTGTTGAAATGTCTTCATGCATTCAAATATTTGCTAAGTGCCTGATGTATGCCAAGGTCCATCCGAGCATTAGAGACACGGAGGTGAAGAAAACAGGCATGGACTGTGGGCACACTGGGCGGTGGGGGCAAACGAGAAACAAGTAGACAAACAAGGAAATCAGAGCCTGGGATAGCAGGTGGGGGTATGAAAGACGTGAGTGTGTTTGGGGTGGTCCGGGAAGACCTCACGGAGGAGGCTGAAGCTCTAGGCAGGGTGCAGAATGAAGGGAAGCCCCGGGGGGCTGGTGGAAAGGGAAGCTGTAAGTCTTGAAGGGGTCAAAGGGAGTTGGGAGCTCCGGCAGCCTGGGAAGCCATCGCCAGGGCGGCGTATTCGTTACACGGCTTCAGAGCCTGATTCGTTCCCGACCTTTAGGTCGAGAGGACAACATTGGGGCTCAATACGTTTTTTCTGCTTTTCTCAGATTCGCAACCAAGGTCCAAAGCTGAGTCAAAAAGCCCTAAAAACACCACATCTTAAGTTCAGATGACGTCCAGTTACGGGACAGCTACGTCGCAGCAGGCTTACTGACAGGTGTCCTTGCCGATAGACGAATAACAAAGCACAGATCCTGCCACCCGAGGGCAGTGAGGCAGGAAACGTCTGCCTTCCCACCTGCACACACGGCTTCTCGTCCCCGGCCCGCAGCGGGACAGAGGAGCCAGGAGAGAAAACCGCACCCTCTGCTCCACCCTAAACAGGGACGCAGGGGGCCTTTAAATCTTAGATGAGCGCTTAGAAGGGTTGGGATGGGAACAAGCCTGTCCTAAGACCTTGGAGTGAATGCACGTTGTGACAGTCACACGTGACAACACTTTGGGAGAAGAACTGCTGTTTTATGTCTCTACCCCTACAGGTTGAGACGCCACAAAAACTTGTTTTATGGCTTTAAACCAAGGCGACGGAAGCAGAGTGTCAGGTGGCTGATTCCTTTAGAACCCAGGACATGCTCAGCATAGACACATCCCTCCCTTCCAGCACTCAGCGGAGGAAAGAGACACTAGGCACGCACGGGGCAGATGTAATAACTGTGGTCCTCGAGTGTGCACAGTGTCAGGACTGAGAGGGGACAGGGAGAGGAGGGACTACTGTAGCTAAAGTGACCAGGCAGGGCTCTCTGGGGAGAAAGCAGCAGGTGCGGGGACCCGGAGGGGCAGCTCTCTGGCATAGGCTGTGGGGAAGGAACGAGCGTGGTGGAGTCGGGGACTCCAGTGTGGCTGCAGCAGCCTGAGCAAGGTGGACGTCGGGGAGGTGTGGTCAGAGAGATGGGAAGGGGCCCACCAAAGTTTTCCAGGACACGCGAGGCTTTGGAGTTCAGTCTCTCTCAGTGTGGTGAAAAGCACCTAGAGGGTTCTGAGCAGGAGTGTGACATGGTGTGACACATTTTTAGGAGATTTCTCCGCTAGCTGTGTGAAAGATTGAATATAGGGGCTAGAACAGAAACAGGAGGCTGATTCGGAGGCTGTAGCAGCCTGCGTGAAAGACTCCGGTGGCCTGGGAGCAGGGACAGTAGGAAGTGGTCAAACTGGGGGTAGATTGGGATGGTGGGTCCTGCAGGTGCTTGGTCTGTTGAGGAAGAAAAGAAGGCAAGAGCCCAGGGTGGAAGGTGCCTTATACACCGCTGAGATGAAGCAGCTGACAGTGAGTCCAGGGCCTTCCTGAAAGAAGAGAAGTGGCCAGGGGACAGAGTGACTGCAAGACTCTGAGAGCACAGAGGACCCCAACCCAAATGAGAGCATTTGCTTGAGAGGAAAGGCTTTGGTGAGAGCCAAGAAATGAACGAAACGTTTGAAACTAGGTTAAGGATGTCCATGAAGTTGTTCGCAGCTGAGTAGAGGTTCTGAAGGGCACAGCGGAAAGGTTTAGGAGGGGTGCAGTGACATCTGGTCTGGGGAGAAGGAAGCACACAGACACATGGAGAGGATGGTGACAGGATCAGTTTGGATGAAAGACATGGATGAGTCATGCGGGGAGACCACTGACCCAGAAATTTCCACAGAACTGGACTCTGAAGTCTCTGATGGATTGGAGGACTCAGGCCTCTCTGGAAGAAGCCAGCTGCTTGTGGAACTCTAGACCAGGTGGGCTGGCAACAGGAGGAGTTGGTTCCCAGGGGAGACGCCGAGTGCTGGAAGTGTCATTAGCTCCAGATGGATGGGAGGCCTTTCTGGATGGAATCCTTCACAGCTTGTCTTAACTCTGACTCCAAGGGAATACATGGAAAGTGATTCTAAAATAACTCTAGGCGACATAGCTGTCTGTACTTTCTGTTTCCCTTTACTCAAATACCACTCACTTCTCAAACCACAGACATCTGATTTCTGCCCCCTTCATTTCACCAAAACCGTCCTTGCCAAGGTCACCAGTGGCCTCCATATTGCTTGATCCAAATGACATTTTCCAGCCCTCGTCTTACCTGCCAACTCAGTCCTGCTGGCCACACCCTTCTTCATGATACACTTTCTTCCTTTAGATTTCTGTAGTGACACGGCCCTCTCCTAATTGTGCTCCTACCCCTCCTGCTGCTCATTTGCTCTGCCTCTAAAATCTTCGTTAATGTAGCCTTCAAATGTTGGGGTGCCTTAATCCTTGACTGTAGGCCCTCTACCCTTCCCATTTTATATCCCCTCTCTAGGGTATCTAAATCAGATCCATGACTTCAACTGCTTAATACAACAGAGGCACGTAAAAAGTGCTATGGAGGCCGGGCACGGTGGCTCACGCCTGTAATCCTAGCACTCTGGGAGGCCGAAGTGGGAGGACCAATTGAGGTCAGGAGTGCAAGACCAGCCTGAACAAAAGTGAGACCCTGTCTTTCCCAGAAATAGAAAAAATTAGCGAGGTGTGGTGGTGCATGCCTGCATTCCCAGCTACTCAGGAGGCTGAGGCAGGTGGATCGCATGAGCCCAGGAGTTTGAGGTTGCAGTGAGCTATGATCACACATTGCACTCTAGCTGGGGCGACAGAGTGAGACTGTCTCAAAAAAAAGAAAAGTGCTGTGGAGTGTTCAGAGGGGTGTGTGACTGAGGCACATGGGAGGTTGCTTGAGTCAGGTCATTGCTGCTTAATGGTAAATGTAGCCTCAGGTAGATAATGAGGTCTAGGGAGAGTTTGCATAGAGGGAGAAAAGACAATCCAAGTTAGAACCGGGAAAATTATCCACTAGATTAAAAGATGAATAAGGGTCAATAAATCAAAAGTAATTGCTGTTATCACTCATCAAAATGACGATTATTCTGCTAGGTAAGTGCTTGTCTAAGCATTTCAAGCCCTGTGCTTACTGCCTATCCATTACCTTTGCAGCATTTCCTACATTCCATCCATTCCCTTTACCCAAAATATTCATGCCCACCTTTCGCTCAGGGTACCACCAGGTTTTCCTGTCATCAGCAATTTTTATTGATTGCCTTTCGGATATAGGGTGATGTTTAAAGCACTATAATCCATCTCTACCCTCCAAGACTTTGACGGAGTATTCCAATAACCCTATTACTTATTGTTGTCAGCTTTTCCATCAGCACCAATTAGAAAAGACACCAAGTAACCATATGTTTATCAATTATTGTATCAAAGGAACAAGTATGAAAGCATCACTTGTAGGTGATCAACAATCATTATTGCATGCAACTAAAAGGAGTCTGTTCTATTTTTTTTTAACATCCACCATATAGCCAGCTCTCACGTGCACACAGAACAGGGGTCTGCAGCACACCTCACGGCAGCCCTGCTGTTCAGACTATTGATCTTCTCTAATGAATTACCTGCTCCGATGACATCTGCACTCTGCAATTCTAAAGCTAATCACCCATGTTCTTCATAGCCCACCCCCACTTCCATTTATTTCTCATGCTGTCTGCAGAGACAATCAGTCTATAAGAAAAGGTAACACTCACCTTGGAATCAGAAGTCCTGAGTCCAACTTCTGACTTATAATTCATTCAGTCACGTACAAACGCTCATTTTCCTTATCTCTGTATTGTGTGAATAATCCTACACTCCCTCCACCTCTCCCCAGAAAGGCAGGTGGTCAGAGTATTACTATCAGGAAAATCCTTGGAAATCCAAACCCTTCGCCTTTGCCCTTATTCAATGGAAAATTCAAGAGAGAGAGAGTTATCTGTTCTCAGCAGCATGGACTGCAGGGAACTGCCTCATGGAAGCCACCATTTATTTACTACATCGATTTATTACAATTTATTTGAGCAAATTAGAAATGCTCAGCTTCAGGTCTAAAGCTGAAGACATGTTCCATCCAATTAGGTCCCCAGAATTACCCTGTGAGATAAGTAGGTCAGGTACTATTGTTTTCATTTAGCAAAATGAGGAGAGGCTCAAAGTTTGGCAAGGGTCACACGGCTACAAAATGGACAAGCCAGGACCCAATTTTTCAAACTTTCTAATCCCTAGTTCTATACCTTCTAACACCTCTAATAGAAAGGGAGACAGCAGTGCATAAATCCCTTTTCAGTGCAAGGAATGACAATTTTATAACCCAAGAGAGTTGATGTACTTCCCAAAGATTCATTTCTCCTCTACTCACAAAGGGTCAGACACAAATTGATTTATAACAATCAGGAGAAGGCTCATTAAGCTTCACCTACACAACAAAAATAATATTCTTGGCATTCACATGTAATTTCACATTTTGTAATTGACGATAAGCAATTGAGAATTTATTTCATAGATAGCTAGATGGCTACAACACAAAACACCTGGACAGGCTTCCTTTACATTGGATAGAGATGTTTTAAAAATCAATTTAACAGTATCACTTTATTTTATTTTATTTTTTAACAATATCACTTTAAAGATGCAGAGCTCTAAGCTTCATTCAGGTGGGATACATTGTGGAAGTCTTGTACGTTTAATTTACAGTGAACTTCAATAAATTGCTCCCTTTAGATGGCACTCATGACTAAAGGTCACACATGCAAGCTGAAGCTTGCTGTAGACGGAGACTACACTGTGTATTCTAGTCAATTCCAGCTTGAGACACAGAAGACTCCAGACTCTTAGGATGACCAAACGTTGACAAGTCCCTGTGACCCAGTGAAGTAAAACCCAGTGTAATAGACCCTAGTTTAAATTCTTCTCAAGTTTTCAGGGAAACAAAGCAATTCCAAAGCAGCCTAACGCAGGCATGTGTCTGCATGGGCAAGACATAGATGGCCTGAGAAAACCTGATGCTAGTAAGAGGAAGGATGGGTTTGAGACGAGGGTTTTGTACATGCAAAGTGGTACGGGCCACAAGAGCCACACATGTAAGTTCTTGACACACACTTTACTTGGCTGCAGCTAGCTGATTTTTATGAGCGTTAAGTTCATCAACAAATGAATAGGCAATCCAAATCTACCTTTTTAATTACAAAATGCTTTTCCCTCCCCCACAATCAGACTTCTACTCATTTCAGCACTGGAAAAAAAAATGTCATCATCATAATTCCTAGTAGCTTGCTTCTGTTTCCGCTTCAATAGATGTCCCGGAGATGGGAAGTCGCATAACAGCTCTGTGTCCTATCAAGTTGCCGCCACCGAAAACAGCTGCAATGCTTATCTAATTAAACCCCAGCACCAAACTGTGAGCTTCTGCATCAATCATTAATATTGTACTTTGGATCATTTTAAATTCTGACTGGGGGTAGGTGGCTCCCCGCACACTGGTCTCTGAAGGAGCTTTTTCAAATAATCTTTAAGCGGCATTGAAAAAATAAAACAAGCTGCCTGCTGTTCAACGAGAGCTCCACTATCCTGCTGCACCCTGATTAGCTGTTAACACTAATTGAGAGATGAATATTGCTTATTCCAAAAATGCTAAAGCCTTTTTTTGTTATTATGAAAAAGAAAACACAGTTCTCCTCACCTCAAAAATGTGTCTGTGGCTCCTTGCCCAAATTTTAAACAGCGCCAAAAGAATGGTGGTTTCCAGGTCTCTTGTCTACCGTTTGCAGAGTCATTATTCTGAATCACTTCTTTTCTCTAGGTGGCCATCCACAAGTTAGTGAACTGTGATCTCCGCGTGGGATTTGCACATGCATGGCCTACATCTGGAACGCAGAAACACTCTTCACAGAACTCCGATGGCCCAGAAATGTCTATGTAAATCCCTGCCCTGGCAAGGCACGTGTTTTGATGCACTTGGGTTTAAGCTCATAAACCAAGAGGAACAGTTTCCTACATCCCTATCCTAATAGACTAAAGCCAATAGGCCGAGCCAAATAGGACAATTTAGACAAAAAGAGACTGGCAAAAACCAAATGAATGTCTGCTTCCTTCTAGCATTCTAGGAAAAATACCAAGCAGCCACGCCAAAGCACACTGCTCTTCTTTGTTAGGAAAATACTCTGATCTACTCAAAATCAGGAAAATCAGTCAGCACCAGGTTCAGTAAGCGTGTATGCAGGAGAGCCTTCCTAATGAGCAATAGTCGACGGCAGAAACACAGTGTGCACCCAGCTCAGCATAAACACAGCTTAAAAACCATAAGAAAATAGAACAAAGTGTGGGAACCATGAGGTTCTCGTCCTTGTTTACATAAGCTGAGACTGGCTGAGCCTTTCCCAGGGTACTCAGTCCCATCGGTTAAAGAGAAATGAGGAACCTCAGAGAAAACAGGTAAGAGAAAGAGAATGATTCAGGAGGAGCAAAAAGATAAGGAAAAGATAGAGGTCGTAGGATGGCTCACTGCAGAGAAGAAAGGCTACGAGGTTTAGGAAGCGTCTGAAAGCCCACATGAAAGGGCCTCATGAAAGGAGGAATCAGAGGTATCTCCTACTATTATTGTTGTCAGCAGCCTCCCATCTATCTTCAGGAATTTTGTTATAGATTTATGCATGTTAGATATAAATCTGTGCCACCATCCTATTGTTCCCATGTTTCCTATACTCAAAGTACGCACAGGGCTCTATCTCTGCCACCATATTCCAACCACATATACAGTCCCAGGCAGCTGTGTGGCCTTGAACATATTGGTCTCATTTTCCTCCTCTGTAAATTGAGAATGTTGGAGTATATTTAGATATACAACTTATATTTATTTAGCACTTCCTATGTGTCATGCTACATGTGGTTTTATATGTCATCTCTCATCCTAAAACATGATGTGGTAAATGCTATTTCCATTATACGGGTGAGGAAATGCAGGCTGCAAAACTTTCCCAGAGCTCCTGAAGTCATCCAGAAAGCAAGTAGCAGAATCAAAGTCTTCTTAGCCTTGCCAAAAAAGAAAGAAAAAAATCAACATATAAAAGTGGAACAATAACAACAACCAAAAAAGAGAGAGAGAGAGAGAATCTGTAAGTGCTACAATAGGAAGAAGCCTAAATCTAACTTATCCCACTTGGAATTAAGAACACTTTGTAATATTTAGCAGTAAGGACTATAATATGCATAAAATTTAATTGACTTGGGAGATGTAATAAGAACAGCCTTGCTTATAAGTGATCATTTTCTGTGAATCAGGAATTTTGCCTCTGGGCAGTTTCTCCCCACAACTAGTAATTGAGAATTCAAAGTTAGCAAACACTTCCTTTACAGGAAACATTGTTCTTTTATTCCGTTGTTTATTCAACACAAGCATCTATTGCTTCACATATTTGTGCCAGGCATTGTGCACTCAGTTTGCCAGGCATGCAGCTTAGAGCCAGACAGTCTGGTATCTGAGCTTTTAAGGCCAAGAATCAAATGCTTACGCCTGGTATTTTCTAATTAAGTAAACCATTTTTATGCAATAATTGTAGGGTCTCAGAATACAGTGCATTTGGTAACAAGCTGAATAGACTCAAAGAGAAGTTGCTGTAGGATGTCCACAAGACCAGGGTCTTAGAGGAGATGGTTCCCAAGTCTCACTCATTTGCTCTTGTGAGGCTGGGCACCACATACAGTGCCTGGCCCACAGCAGGCAGTTGGTTCTCCCCACTTGCTATGCATTTGAATCTCTTGGGGAACTCTTTTAAAATAGAGGTGCCAAACTAACCTCTCCTCCACAGAAAACACTCATCCAGTTGGTGGGGATGAGAGGGAGTTGTCTATATTTCTCCACAAGTGATTCTTGTACATAACCAGTGATGAGACCCACTCAGTGTGAACTCTATGCACATTTTTAAATGTATAAAAAAATGAACAAATATTATTAAAGTAAATGGTTACTGTAATTTTTAAAACCATTTGGCACACTGCTGGGTATAAATTCTAAAGGCAAGAAAGGGCTAGAAAGAAATGTTGGATTAGCACTATGTGCAGGGACAACACATATAAAATAGGGTAAAAATTTTACTAGAAGAGAGAAGGAACATCAATTCTTTTAGGGTGAAAATTAGGACCCTTGTTAACACTTTTTAACAATAAAACATTTTTTAGACTCTTATAAGATAGTATTTATACTTTTATTGTCTTCTTACTAAGAAAATACATAAAAATGCCCTCTATGAATTTGATAATGCCCTTAATTTGAATTTTATTACTCTTCAATGTCTACTTACATTTTAAAAATACTAATCCATCCACTCTTAACAAAATAGGCACAGATGTAACATAACTCAGAATTATAAAAGCCATATACTACAAATCCACAGCCAACATCATACTGAATGGGGAAAAGTTGAAAGTATTCCCACTTAGAACTGGAACAATACAAGGGTGCCCACTGTCACCACTTCTGTTCAACATAGTGCTGGAATTCCTAGCCAGAGCAATCAGGCAACAGAAGGAAATCAAGGGTATTCAAATGGGGAAAGAGGAGGTCAAACTATCACTCTTTGCTGATGATATGATCTCATATCTAGAAAGCTCCAAAGAGACTCCTGGAATTAATAAATAAAGTCAGCAAAATCTCAGGTTACAAAATCAATGTACACAAATCAGTAGCATTTCTATACACCAACAACTATCAAGCTGAGAATCAAATCAAAAACTCAATACCCTTCACAACAGCAATAAAGAAAATAAAATAAAATACCTGGGAATATATTTAACCAAGAAGGTAAAAGATCTCTACAAAGAGAATTACTAACCACTGAGGAAGGAAATTGCAGATGATATAAACAAACAGAAAAACATCATCCTCATGGATCGGCAGAATCAACATTGTTACAATGTCTATACTATCCAGAGTGATTTATAGATTCAATGCAATCTCCATTAACATACCAAGATCATTTTTCACAGATCTAGAAAAAATAATTCTTTGCTTCTTATGGAACCAGAGAAGACCCCGTATACCCAAAGCAACCTTAAGCAACAGGGACAAATTTGGAGGCATCACTTTATCAGACTTGAAACTATACTACAAGGCTATGGTAACCAAAATAGCATGATACTGGCACAAGGACAGAGAGACATAGACCAATGGAACAGAACAGAGAGCCAGATATAAAACCATCCACATATTGCCATCTGATCTTTGACAAAGTAGACAACAATATACACTGGGGGAAAAAACACCTATTCAATCAATGGTGATGGAAAAATTGGATAGCCACATGTAAAAGATTGAAACAGGTTCCATATCTTTCACCACTCACAATTAATTCAAGATGGATCACAGACTTAAATCTAAGACATGAAACCATAAGAATACCAGGAGAAAATAGTGTAAAATTCTTCTAGATACCATCCTAGGCAAAGAATTTATGAAGAATACTCCAGAAGCAATCACAGCAACAACAAAAATAAATAAATGGGGCTTGATTAAATTAAAAAGCTTCTGCACAGGCAAGGAAACAATCAACAGAGCAAACAGGCAACCTACAGAATGGGAGAAAATATTTGCATGCTATACATCTGATAAAGGGCTAATAACCAGAATCTACAAAGAACGTAAGCAAATCAGCAAGAAAAAATCAAACAACCCCATTAAAAAGTGGGCAAAAGACATGAACAGAAGCTTTTCAAAAGAAGACACACTAATGGCCTATAAAGATGAAAAAATGTTCAACATCGCTAATCATCAGAGAAATGCAAATCAAAACCACAATGAGGTATCACCTAACCCCAGTGAGAATGGCTTTTATCAAAAAGTCCCAAATCAATAGATGCTGGCATGGATGCAGAGAGATAAGAACACTTATACACTATTGGTGGGACTGCAAACTAGTGCAACCACTATGAAAAAGAGCATGGAGATTCCTCAAAGAGCTACTAAAAGTAGACCAACTATTTGACCCAGCAATCCCATTACTGGGTGTTTACCCAAACGAAAAGAAGTCATTTTACCGAAAAGACACCTACATTAAAATGTTTATTGCAGCACAATTCACAATTGCAAAGAGGTGTAATCAACCCAAGTGCCCATCAATTCATGAGTGGATTAATAAAATGTGGCATATGTATACCATGTAGTACTAGTCAGCCATAGAAAAATGAATTAACACCTTTTGCAACAATCTGGATGGAACTGGAGACCATTCTCCTAAGTGAAATACTTGTAAGAATGGAAAAACACATGAGTGAGTACATGTGTGTACTCACTGTTAACTTGGAACTAACCTATCAGCACTCACGTGCACAGATGGAAGTAAAACTCAATGAAAATCATGCAGGTGGAAGGGGGCGGAGGGATGGGTGAAATCATACCTAACAGGTACAATGCACACTATCTGGGTGATAGGCACACTTATAAGTTTGACTCAAGCAGTACAAAAGCGATCCATGTAACCAAAACATTTGTACTCCCATAATATTCTGAAATTTTAAAAAATCTAATCCATCCAGATACAAGACATTATTTATTCAGCCTACAGATAATGTTTAGTGAGTATGTGGACTTGGGAAGTAACGCAGGGACCCATATGGTCTGCGTATTAGGGACCACAGACATAGACCATTTTACTAGCAGTAAGACTAGAAAGAAATGTTTAATCAAAGTGAGAAAGACACAAAATTAGTCTCTTTAGTGGTAAGGAGAATTTTAGATTTCTATATTGCAGCAAAATACAATAATTAACCAGAACAAAATGCAAAATTGGGTGGGTTTCTTTTATAAGTTACCATTCCATAGAAAAAGTGATTTTAGCATACCAAAGGAAAAGACATAAATTAGACTAGACTCTGGGCAATAAAAAACCACACAGAGAATACCTGAGGTAGAATGACATTATAATATTTTCTCAGAATAAGATTAAATTTAACATAATATCTGGAGGGACATGACCAGGGAGAGAAAAACCATTTGATTTTTCAGTTAGGGGGAAAGGTACTACTATTATAAAATAATGACATTGGTTAGAGAAATGAGATCAAATGCATAGTTGAAAAAAGTGACAAAACAAAAATCTCATAAGAAGTCAAAAGATATTTTTTAAAAACGTATTGAAAGTCTAGGGGAAAAATGTGCACACAAAGTTAAGATCAAAAAAGATTCTTAAACAGAAACTATTTGTGATTAACTGGAAAAGTAAAGAAGGCTATCATAGGGAAAAAAGGGATCTTGTTATTAAATAGATAAACTGCTGATACACGAAGATCACACAAGGTCCCCATGTAAAAACAGAACTGTTGCTCACCGGGCCTTCTTTCTTCTCCATGCTTTGCAACACAGCCCCAAGCATTCTCAGGAAATTACAAGACTAGAGAAATGAACCTCATGATAAGATTAGGATTCAACACCATCCAAGGCTCTTATATCACAATTTCTCCTTTTTTCCATACACACCTCACAATGTCATTGGCCATTTAACACGGATTGTCTCTTAAGGGGGTGTATCTAATCTCCTGTAATATCTTCCTCTTTATACAGACTCCACATCACCAAAAACCACAAACAACCAGAATTGTCCTCATTTTCTTTTTTTTTTAATTTATTTTTTTATTTTTTATTTTTTTTTATTTTTTATATTTATTTATTTATTTTTATTTCAGCTTACTATGGGGGTACAAAAGTTCTGGTTAGATATATTGCCCATGTCCCTCCCATTCCCCCGAGTCTTAGCATCAAGTGTGTCCATTCCCCAGACAGTGCACATCTATTCAGCAACATTTCCTAAAGTCTGTTTCTCTAAATGTTGGTCAAAATGTTCCTCAAAAAAAAAAAAAAAAAAAAAAAAGAGGGAGAGGGGCTCTGTGATCAAATAATTAATGTCTTAAAGAGTCTTAGAAGTCCTACATTTAAAACATCTGTTTAGCTTTGTTTATTCCATTATTTCTCACATTTATTTGACCTCAGATCCCTTCAGTCATGTCGCATTTGTTAAAATTCAACAGAAATAGCCTTCCAGGGCACATAATTGGGAAAACCTAACCGGTCATGATCCTAGGACACTTTGAAATTGACTGCTCCAGTCTGCAAATATAGACTGAGCTTTGACTATCTGCCAGGAACTGGTCTAGCTGTCGGCGATACTGCAGTGAACAAGATGGCATCGTCCCCATGGAGCTCACTCTCTAGCACATAATGGAATAAATGCACCTGATGGTTTCAGGTGGTGTCTGATAAGAGAGAGTGATTCCAACTGGGGTGGGATGTGCCTTTAGACAGGGTTGTCAGGGAAGGCTTTTTCCAGACATGATGTTTGAGACCAGGTCCTGATTATGTTCACTGTCATTTTAATACTAAATACATTTTTCTAATTGTTTGAAAATTAGTGATTGAAAAGAAGTAACACAAAATTACTCTTTTAGGAATTTTCCGTTAATGAAAAAAAGTCAATTAGGCAGACACTCATTTATCGTCCATTCCACTTAGACAAGCATGTATTGCACGTGGGTTAACAACTTGTATCTCTTGGGATCTCACAGTCAGTTCTCAGAGCAGGTACATCACGAACATCTCTGAATCCCAGCAGTAAGTGACAAAACAGGGTTTTTGACACAACCCAGAATTCCGTTTACTCTGTAGGCACTGAAACAATTCTCTCTTTTACTCTTCTCTGAAAGAGCTACCCATACACAACTGGACACTAGGAAAGTTCTGTGTGGCAAATGGAAAAAGGATAATCATCTTAGTGCCTTACAATTAAGAACAGTGATAATGTTGGGAATTAAACTTTAGTGGTATTTAACATCAAAACATTTTTCACTAGCCTCAATGCCTGCTGATTGCTTAGTAAGATGACTCCTGAAACTCTTGGGAAAGCAACATGGCGGTGATGTAAATGCTTTTGTATTGTTAAGATACTCTTTAATAAAATATGTCTTTCCTACCGCAACAGACCTTCTCTACAATCCAGGAAAATGCTTTTAATAAATGCTTCTGGTAATAATTTTCATAATGATCATTGTATTATTGATTAAGATGGTGTGGAATAATAAAACCTTCCAAAGAAAAGCTCTAAAAGATAAGGCACTAATTCAAAAGGAGGTGGTGGTGGTTGTTTTTAATTCCAACATGTTTCTAAGAAATCCATTTAAACATTTGCAATAACAGTGGAAAATCTTTAAGCAGATGAATGAAAATTTTCCTCTCATTGTGTTTTGAGTAGTCAAATTGTACCCAGTATTGTAAAATCAAAGTGCTTTGTTGCTAGGCAATTCCATGAATCATCCCGAATCAGATTTTAAACAGATTGATAAAAGTGTTCCCCCTTAATTTGTTTTTTTTTTTTTTTTCTGGAACACAGTTTTTGTTTGAGCAACAAAATATTAATATGCGAACAGATCATATGAGAATAGAATGTTGTGTAACAATAAATAAATCTTCCCCCAACACTAATACTTAATGGTAGGCAGAATTATCGTTGTGATGCATAGGAATCAGATATAAGTGATACAAAGCTCAAGCAATGATTGCATTTGGCATTGTGCTAACATTGTAGATAAAAGTAGCTTTGGGATCAGAATGGAAGAAGGAGGAATTAGAAGGAGCTGCTCTGAATTGCCTCCAGAAACACCTACATTTACACCCAAGGCACCAGCTGTGGGATCTCCCTGATTTGAGAAAGTGCATCGCTATTGGCCTATGTCTCTGAAGGAGACTAAGTAGAAGGAAGCAGTAAGCAATTGGTTTATAAATTTGAATATATTTGTTAAAGGTTAATCATTTAATTGATAGTTACATCTGATAATAAGAAATTCACTTCCTTCATGTTATTTAATAACAAAGTAAATAGATATTTAATCACACTGAATTCAAAGGGAAGAAAGGTGACCTGAATTTAAGTAATATTGGTACATGAATATTTATGGAGGCCCCATACTCTTCACTGCCTATCTGCAAAGTTAAAGTATTTATTTAAGGCTGTAGTCGTGGGAGATTCATGCAAACAAGTAAAGAGCTATATATTGAAGACAATAGCCTTCAATTTTTAAACCAAGTATAAATTTCTTACAAATTTATAATATAGTTCCTACTACTTAAATGTTTATGTTAAATATCTGCCATAAGCAATTGATGGGTCAGAAATACACTTTGTTGAGATATTTGCTTGGTGTCAATACAAATGTGAACAACCATTTTGCCCTTCTGAAAACGCATAGTGAAGCCTTCAGACAGTTTCTCACACTGGATTTTAGGTAGATTTGGGTTTTAACTGCTAGTGTCTATGAGAAATAAAACTAAAACAAAACATTACCAAGGTGTTAGAGGATTTAATGAACAAGAATATCATTTAAGAGAAGAGGGCTAAAGGGGACCAAAAGGAATTTTTTTGTGCTTTTTGCTGTGAGAAGTACCCTTATAATTATGCATGTATCTAAATTAAAATTACATATTCAGGTTTTGCATTTTCAGTTGGCCTTGTGTAATTAAAACTGCATCACATTTGATGTACTTATAGCAAAATGGTTATGTTAATGTTCATCTCTTCCATGCTGAAACAAAAACACGAAGAACATTTCTTTAAATTATTTCTTATCAGATATTCAATCTCCAGACACAAAAATTCAATGACCATGTGTCTTTAAAATACAGTATGTTTGAGATCAATAGTCATAGCTTTATATGTGAGATCCAGAAATCCTGATGCTTGCAAAAGCACAAACCCAAATTGATTTTAAAAGATACTCTATAGAGGAAAAAAATAGAATGAATTGTAGTTTAAGTCTAATAAAAGTCTTACAGCAGATACCTTTCTAACTTAAATGAATTAGCAGGAGAAATCATATTCCCTCAGGCTGTAATCATTGAACTTTAAATCCCTAAATCTTTCCATTAAAAAAAAAATCTATGTCTTACAAGATCAGAGCTTTCTCTTCTAAACACAAAAACAGTGACTCAATTGAATGCCCATTATTAATTCTTTGCTGAGAAACTCTTTCCTAGCTTTTCCCAAAAAGGGAATCACAAAAAGAAAAGCACTATAGAACATAAAAGTTTATGTTGAAAAAAGTAACACATGACTCTGGGTCTCTGGCTTGGGTGTTGGGGAAATTTCAGGTCAGAGATCTCTTGGACAAACATTTGGCACTTAGATATTTCTGTGGGTTCAACTGTGTTCCCCAGAAAAGATATGTTGAAGTTGTAACCCCTGGAATCTCAGAATGTGACCTTATTCAGAAATAGAGTCATTGTCAGAGATATGAAAAACCAAACTATTTCTACTATTCTCCCACTCAACACAACACAGAACCTTCTGTGACCAAAATGTATGGGAGTTTTACCACACACACCAAGCAATTCTCCAAGTAGACACCAACAGGGCATCTTACAGTTCCATTCAATCCTGACACTATCTACCTACCATCAGAATCCACAGGTTAAGGGTTCAATCCCACAAGACTGTCCCCCACTTCAGATGCCAATCACAAGTCCCAGTTGTGACCTGGACTTCTGACCAATGGGCTATTAATTGGGGTTCCCACGACTCCTTCCTTGGCTTTATTTGCTAGAACAACTCACAGAACTCAGGGAAACACTTTACTGACATTTATCCACTTATTATAAAGAATATCACAAAGGATACAAATGAACAGCAAGATGGAAGGGATGCAGAGGATGGGGGAGGGGACACAGAGGGTCCAGCAACTCCCAGCACTTTCACGTGTTCAGCAACCTGGAATCTCTCCAAGAGAGATTTGTTGTAATTTTGTTGCAGGGGGTACCCCAGTGAAGGGAGGAAAGCCCCCTAAACTCACCAAGTGGATTTTTGGCTTCACAAAGGAAAGAATTCAAGTGCAAGCCAAGTAGCAACAGGAAGGGTTATGGAGACAGAGACAGACAACGGATCCTACTCCACTAGGTAGGGGTCTTCTCCAAAGCAGGAGAGGGACCTGTTATAGGGCAATGGTAATATTTTTAAACATTCAAAAACCCTGTTGGGAAACAGCTGTACCTGACAAGTATCATCTTGTGGTCAGGCCATAAAGATTAATCATAAACTGTGTCACAGAATCGTAAACACAGACAGTTTGTAAAGCACCCAGTTTAGTAATTCATCCGTCTTTGGATGGTCCTGCGCCAGCCACTTCCTTGTTCAGCGTGGTTAGGACCTGGTATCGGTCAAAATAGCTTCACTCAGGCTCTCTCGGCCTTTCTTTTCTGCCTTATCCTTACATTACTTTGTTACAACAGCTCCCAGAAACTAATACAGATGTTTATGGAACTTAGAATGTTATCTTCCCAGAATTTCAGCATGTACCCACACATTATAAGCTGTTAACCAATGTCTTGATTTTTTATAAAATTTAAACAAGAAGCTTGAGTTCTGAAAACCTTCTTAGAATTCTTTTCTTTCCTTTGTTCTCAAAGAAACAAGCAAGAGGAAATTGTTTTCCTGGGAGAGTTTATCCTCCGGTGCTAAAATCACTTGTGGTATCTGCCTACAAGGTGTCTAGGTCTGAGCCACAGGAGCAGGGATGTGGTGTCTGAAGCAGCAGTGAGCCTGTGTGCACTGCCCTCTCTTCCTTATGAGAGCCAGAGGTGCAGCCATTCAACAGATCCATGTACCTGTATGTCTGGCTGCCTTCTTACTCTTACACGAGTCTGAGAGAAATTGTCGTGTGAACTGGCAACAAGAACAAAGAAAAGAAAATCTTTAAGATGAGTACCCACTCAAAGACACTGGTGCAGAAACATGTTGTCTGAGAGCACGATCTGGAAACGCAAATCCAAAAGAACCACACATGTTGTACTTGATTGCTATACAACTTGATTGCTGTAGATCAACATGCCGATCACACAACTGGCTGTCAGCACCTCTTACATTCTAACATCTTATTAATAAATACTGGGCTGCAGGTGCAAAGAGGAGCTGAATGAACAAGCCTATATTCCAACACAACCCTGAACAAGGATGCAGATAAACAGAGGCCTTGGGCAGAAATTGGTATGAATCATACTTTAGATTTTCTAGCACTTTTTATTCTACAAAGCACTTTTACACTCATTTCTGGGTTTAGTTCTCATATGGTCCTGTTAAGGTCACTATTTTAGAGATGTAGATGGTCAGAAAAGTTAAATGACTTGCCCATGGTCATATAGAAAGTACAACTCAAGCCATTTCTTTTAACTTCACATCTCCTGCTACAAACTCCCAGGAGACAGAATCTCATTGTCCCACTTGACCAAGTGTCCACCCCTGACCCACCTCCTGGAGGAGACCCTGCAGGAATAAGTGTGGTCAGGGCAGACTAAGTGGCACACTCACCACCAGCTCACCTGCTGCTATGATCTGAATGTCTGTCTCCCCAAAATGTATATGTTGAAATGTAATCCCCAATGCAATAGTATTAAGAGGTGAGGCCTTTAGGATATGGTTAAATTATGAAGGCAGAGTCCTCATGAGTGATATTACTGCCCTTATCAAAGAGGCCTGAGAGAGCTTGTTTGCCCCTTTTGCCATGTGAAGACCCCAGTAAGAAGGTTCCATCTAGGAAGCAGAGAGCCCTCGTTAGACATTGAATCTGCTGGCACCTTGATATTGGACTGCCTGGCCTCCAGATCTGTGAGCAATAAATTTCTATTGTTTATAAATTACCTGATCTAAGGTATTTTGTCTAAGGTATTAAGACACATGTCCTCCTTAAAACTGTTAACATAGCACTGTTACTGCAACACCACTTCTGGTCACATCCTTTGCAGGAAACTTTTTTCATCATCAAGATCATCAACAAACAGTATATTTCTTTGCTCAAATTAAGAAGCTTTATATTGAATTGTTTTCCCCTCAAAGTAATGTTCTAGGGACCACTGTTGTCTTAGCTTTTTCAGGCTGCTATAACAAAATACCATAGACTGGGTGGTTTATAAGCAACAGAATTTATTGCTCATAGTCCTGGAGGCTGGGAAGTCCAAGATCAAGACACGAGAAGACTCAGTGTCCAGTGAGGGCCCTCTTCCTGGTTCATATACACTGTCTTCTCACTGGACCCTCACATGGCAGAAGGGGCAAGGAATTTCTCTGTGGTCTCTTTTATAAGGGCACTAATCCCATTCACGAGGACTCTACTTTCATGACCTAAACACCTCCCAAAGGCCCCCCTTCCTGATACCATCACTTTGAAGGTTAGGATTTCAACATATGAATTTTGGGTGCACATAAACATTCAGTCCATTGCAATTGTATTAGTCAGTTCTCCAGAGAAACAGAACCAAAAAGATGGTTCATCTCTATCTGTATCTACACATTTATATCTATATCTATCCATCTATCTATACAGAGACAGGGGGGAGAGAGAGAAATTTATTATAAGGCATTAGTTCATGCAATTATGGAGGCTGAAAAGTCCCACAATCTGCCACCTACAAGCTGGAGAACCAGGAAAGCTGGTGGTATAGTTTGAAAGCCTGAGAGCCAGAGACCTATTGGTGTAGATTCTCGTCTAAGTCTGAAGGCCTGAAAACCAGGAGTACCAAGGGCAAGAGACTGACGTCCCAGCTCAAGCGGTCAGGCAGGAAATGAATTCAACCTTCCTCAGCTTTTTGTTCTGTTCACATCCTCAGCAGTTTGGGATGGTGCCCACCCACATTTTGGAGGGTAATCTGTTTCACTGGCTCCACCAATTCCAATGTTAATCTTTTCTGGAAACACCCTCACAGACACACCCAGAAATAATGTATAACCATATATCTGGGCATCCCATGACCCAGTCAAAATTAAAATTAACATAAAATTAAGCATCACAACTGCTTTCACAGAATTGTTTCTAGAAGAGGGGAATTGGGGTTACGGCCACCCCCAGCCCTATTGTGATGCCAGATATCACAAACAGCACCAGAAAAAAACAGAGATGCACACCCTTGTATTTGACCATCCTATAAACCATCCTATAAACCAAGAGTCTTAAAACTTCATTGCTCACATACCCTCTAAAATTATTTTGAAAAATTATATACCCCCTGTTAGGGTGGTAACTCGCAGCATGGGATGAGAAAGAATTCTTGACACAAAGTTTTAAATAGAGAAAGTTTATTTTACTTCCCAAAGGGAGGGAAGGGTGTGGCACAAGAGAAAGAAAGGAGAAGTACTGGCCCAGAGGATAAATGGCTCAGGGGGTTTTATGAGGATAAAGAGAAAGAAAAACAGTGATTGTTGCCAGCTGATAGCAAGAGATGGCTATGAAGCAGCTGTGTCTGTTTTTCCTTTTTTTCTCTCTCTCTCTCTTCTCTGTGAGGCTGGCTTTATCAGGGTCCTTGGAATGTGGTCTGGCAGAAACTGGGGGAGCATTGCACTCCTTCTATCTGCTTTCAGGTGCTGTGAAAACAAACTCTCAAATAAAACAATTTAAGCCACCAGTGGTTAATCAAACAAGGGGTAGTTGTGTGCTGTGATCTTTCTCTTCAAAGGGGCAATTATGTGTTGTGAGTTTTCTCCTTTTTTTCCTCTGTTAGATAGTTTTTGGTTTATTAGCAAGGCCATACTTTCACTCCCTTGCACACTTTTAAATTGATACTTAAATATTTTCTTCATAAGCTTAAATAGTTGTAAATAATGTGATTTTTAGCATACTATAAATGTTGAAATTTAAAAACGAAAGTTACAGCCTACTTTTAGATGTATGCAATGGAATCTAAATTGCATAGTGGTTTTAAAGCCACCTGTTGGGAAACAATTACCTCTTCTTGTTGCTTCTGTCCCCAGTGATGAGGGTATCCTGCAGAAGCCAGGTCCTCCGTCACAGAGGTGAACACACACACATGGCCCAGGAAACAGACAAGCTAAAAGAGGATCCACAGGGAGGTGAAATACCTGTAGGTACGGCTGCTGCCTCACACCAACAAGGTGAAGCAGTAGATCAGTAAAAATGTGTGTGAGCTCCAACATGGCAGCTACTTCCCTTGGCCCTGCCCATCTCCCACCAGAAATATACAAGAAAGGAAATGCTGGGAAACGTAGTTCAGCCTAGGCAAGTACATGCGGTACAGAGCCATCACACCATGGATCTTGCCAGGTACAGGAGACCAGCCCAAACATGAAGCTCATGCTGTCCTCTGTACTCTGAATAGTGAAGTCTTTTGTCTCTGACCCAGAAGTCTCATTTCCTACCAGCATCCATGAACCTATTGCAGGCTAGCTTGCTAAGTTGCAAGGAGGGTAGAATCGCAGACTCTTCACAGTTCTAACTTGGCAACATTGTTATCAATTTAACAGTACATGAACAAGCTCTTTCTTAACTTTAGAAATGTTTACATTTCCTTTCTTTTTCTTTATTTTTATTTTTGTTACTCTTCCTTCAGACTTGTGTACTAATATATTTTAATGCTTGGAAGTCTTCCATTGATCTCATTAGCACTCTTTATTCAATAAAAATGTTTATAGAAATTAAAATTTTTAAATGTTTTATTTCCTATGATCATAATGTTCTAAGTACTAAAAATTCTTCTGTTTTATGTAATCATTAAGGTTATTAATTCCACAAGTAAGGTGTAAGAAAATATTTTAATAAATAATTATTAGTAAACAATAGATCAAAAATATAAATATATTTTCAATTTGAATAAATAACAAGTCTTAAAAGAAAACTTTGATTGGAAATTAATCATCCACTAAGCAATACTGCTAAAAAACTGATCATTCAGAAGCTACCATATGTAATTTTATGCTAACAAGAAGTTGAAAATATTAAACATTTTATAATGAAGATTACAACTGATTATACTTAAAATAAATATATTGTATTATGTGATAAAATAATTTTAACTAATTGGATTACACATCCTGAATCTGAAAAAATCACATAAAACTTTTCGCCAAGGATTTTATATAATGTATCCTGAAAGTTTTTGTAGTTCTAGAAGCATTCCAGTGACATTTAAAAGATTCTGCAACACTGACCTATTGTCAGATTCTTCAAAAGTCTCTTTTTTCCGGCTAATAAAACAGACTAAAAATGAGTCCTAAGAATAGCTGAGAATTGCTTATAGTTAAATACACGAAAAAGGTCATTTTGGGCACTCAGTATTTCTTAAAATGTAGTTTGCTTTTCTCACACAGCATTTTACATTTTTTGGCAAAACGACAGGGAAGAAAGAGGTGAAGTGATTAAACAAAAATTATTTTGTTTAAACTCTCACTATTCCTATGTCTGAAACAGAGCATTCTGACCCAGGACCAAAACAGCAGATTTCATCCTTGATTGAACAGTGATCAAGACAGAGAAATACAAGAATCCCTATGGATTTAATGTATCTTTATTAATGGTTAAAGGCAGCTTCGCTCTATTGGAGGCCCAAGAGGTTTTCACACTTCCAATCTGTGGGTGAGATTTGAGATGGGTTAGGTGTCTGCTTTTGGTTTACCGATGGGAAGAAGAGCTATTGTGAGCTCAGACAAGTTCTCCAGGAATAAGCTTTAGGAAAGAGGGCCTAATTTAAGGATCTGAATATTGCTTCCCTTAAAACCCTTCATGTTCTTGTACCCCTTGAAAAGCACATCCCAGTTGAGACCACCGCTATAAGCCACCTTGAGTTTCCACCAAGATGAAGTTCCTCTTCATTTGCATATGATTTCCACCCCCTCATGGGGCAGTTTGGACTGTTTCCCACAGCTGTTAATACATATATATACAAATGCCAAGAAGAGCCTGGAAGGATGTATGCTAAAAAGATAACCACGGTAGAGACTAGAATTGGAAAGATTGGTGGTGGGGGGGGCTTCATCGTACCGTTTTTGCCACAAGATTGTACTCAGGCATTGCTGGATGTAAAATAAATAATTTTAAAGGAAACATTCACAATTGGGGAAAAAAGTTGGAGATGAGGAATTGGGGCTACAGTAAAATGTGGTGTATAAAGAAATAAGGCAATGAAAGCATATGGGGGATTTGTGAAGCTCCAGGGTTTGGGCTAAACAAGCCACACACCAGAGAAATGATCTCCTTAAGAGTATTTTTCCAATATCTTTCTCAAAATTCTATTTATTATCCACATTCTCTAATCTCATAGTAGTTAAAAGATTGAGTGCTTACATTTTAAGCACAACATTTGGGCATTTGGGTATGAACATATGGTGACCCTAACCCTAAGTACCCCCAAGAAACTAAAATGTCCTTATGCTAAAATGTCAGTATGACTTAAGCAACCAGAAATAGTAGCTATTGAGTAGACTGAGGCAAAGACAGGAGCCCAGATGATATTTGTGCAATGTTCACGCCAAGATGAAGAGAAGATATGAATCCTGTTTTTGCAAAGGCCTTTAATTTGGTCTTTATTTAAAATACTGAAACTGTGGAAAGCCAAGTGCCCTAATGTCATTTCCAGTGTTATTTGCAAATGTTGTTGGATGTCAGTTTCCAAAGGTTGGGCTTCTGAAGCACTAAATGAAGCTGAAACTCTGGGCACCTTAGTAAAGTGTCGAAAAGAGCTTTGTGAAACGACCGAAAATAAAGATGCCCAGCTCGGAATGACCCCTTCTTTCATGAGGCCTATCTGCAAGGCAAGGGCTGAAGGACAGAACTGTAGGTCCTGCTTTGAAGATACTAGGGGGAATCATGAGGAAGGTGCAAAGGTGAATACAATTTCACACCTGCAATGCCCATTGCATCGTGTAAACTGCAGAGGAAAATAACTTGGGCATTTTGAATGACGTAAGAACTAAATCACATGAAATTAATGTTTTTTAACCATCAAAAAATTTTAAAATTATATTATACATCTGGCATTTGTGCTGATTATTTGAAGGTGCATGGCTCTTCTGAATTATTTGCATAAAGTAGCAATTACAAAATAGAATGAGGTGTGTAAGACATGCCTTTATTGGATGGATAAGAGCTCCAGTATCTATTCTACTACACAACTATCTAAAAACCTTTTTTTTTTTTTCATAAAACCATGTCATATTGCATGATAAGGGAAGGGAAAGAAATGGCAATATTTTGAGAGGCTGGGAGTGATGTGGATTTGCTCTACATCTTCAAGTTCTGGAGGGCAGCCAGGAAAGAAAATGTCCTTAAGTTTTCTTTCCTATCCGCATGTCCCCAGTCCCTACTAGGCCCTTGAGTTCTGTTCTTGAATGTCCCACACTTATAATCCCTAGATTCTGTGCCAATTTATGGCTCCTTGACACACTGTATGATTCCCATTGGAGATTACTAAAGGAGTGCTTGTTCATTCATCCCATACATACGGAATGCCTTTTACATGCTGTCTTTGGTCGGGTCTCATGGAAGCAAAGTCTGAGACAAGGACTCATTTAAGTGATTTATTGGGTGATACATCTCAGGAGGAGAAGGAGAATAGTGGCAGAGGACAGAAGAGTAAAGTTCCCAAGGTTACGATCATCTGAAGAGGGGAGGGGGTGGCTCTTGGTTGGCCAAGGGCAGCCGTGAGCTGTGAGCGCCACAGTTTCCAGCAGCTGGGGCGGAGGCTCAGGAATGGGATGGGGGGGGGTCCCTAACAGCGCCCACCACACACCCATGCACTGGGCCCAGATGCTCTCAGACAAAGGGTGGATACATGTAACAAACGCTCTCCCTTAGACTGTTTGTAAAACAGGGCTCTCCAAGAGCAGGCAGTATAACTTACATTTTACTTTATTCAACAAACGTTTGTCCACCCACTGTTAGCCAGGCACTCTACCCAGAGCTACGAAAGGATCATAAGGGAAAGCAGGTAATAAAAGGAATGACTCACAGAAGTAAAAAGTACAACAGAAGATACTGGAGGCTGGGAAGTCTAGGCAAGAGAGGGATAGGGAGACAGTTGTTAAAGGACATAAAATTACGATAGGAGGAACAAGTTCTAACATTCTATAGCACTGTAGGGTGAATATCTACAGTTAACAATAATATATAGTTTCAAATAGCTAGAAGGAGGATATTGAATGTTCCCGACACAAAGAAATGATAAACGTTTGAGATGTTGAATATACTAATTGCCCTGATCTGATCACAATTACCCTGTTCTGATAATATGTATTGCAACAGCACTACGTACCCATAAACATGTACAATTATTGTGTTCCAGTTTACAAACAATTTTTTAAAAAGGGAATAAAGACAGCATTGCTATGCCCAGCAATCTTCACCACCCCCCACAGCACCTGACAAGGCATTCTACACCTAACCAACACGTATTAACCCTTTACTTCCTTACTGATTTTTTTTCTATTCATTTATAACATGGTAAACATGCTGTGAGGAAATATACATAAAATCTATAATTTTGACCATTTTCAGGTGTATGATTCTTGCTTCCTCCTTCTAAAAGCAGTGTTCTCTCCTACCAAGAATTGGACATGCAACATAGAAATGGGAGTCAAACAACCCCATCTTTGATCTCCGGAGAGAAAAAAATCCCTTAGGCTCTAAGTCCTTACTACAAGACGAGCTTTCCGCAATACTTCTAGCTATGATATTTGCTACAACTGTCTGAGGCATTCAGCATTTCCATGTGCATGGGCACAGGGACATTAAATTGCCCCTTCCTGGGCTAACAACCTCGCCACTGCATTTTGATCCTCCAATCTACACACACGCTATCATTCACAAAGGATGGGGGTTCTGTTTGCTGAAAGAATATAAATAATTAAAATCCTGCAGGGAGCAGATTTTTATTTACAGGGCTCCATTGTCATTCTCGTACCTGGTGGGAGTATGGCAAAATTACACGAGTTTATTAAAAAACAAAAATTGATGGTTCCAGCGCCGTTCGCCTACCCCATGGAATGAGATCAAATAGAGGCTGCACAGAAGCAAACACTGTCGGGATTTAAAGAGCCATCACTGGGATGAGGAGGGGAGCTAGCTAACATTTAGGGGGATGAGTTCTCAGATGCCCGAGCTCCTATCGTGCCTAGGGCTTTCCAGACATCACCACATCTTGCAGTTCAGATGTTCATGCAATGAAACGTTTCCCAGCCCAACCTTCACCATCACTGGATGTTCTGTTTCATCACTCCCTTTTTATGTATGATTCCCCACATTTCTTAAGATAAAAGCTTACACTGCAGAAACAGTCTAAAGCATACCCCCTACATACAAACTGATCTCCAGATTTCCAGTGAAATTGCAGCCTTTGTATACTTATGGACTGACGTGATAACTGAAAATAACTTCCATTAGCACTATAAAAACTCCAGCTGATACCAAATGAATTTCATTTGATACCAGCAGAGAAAAATATTGGCTACTGAGATATTCTTTGTTCATGGTTATTTACAGTTAGCTAGAATCCATGCACAATTCAGCCAGCCAAAAAGCGCCCGATGATCTGCTTTCCTTGAGGACCTTGTACAGAAGGTCTTCTGCTAAAAGACTGGCTCACCTTCGGTTGTTGAAATACGAGGACCATCCTTGTCACACCTGGTCCACCACAATACATGGAAATGTCTGGTAATTAAATTCCTTGGAGTGAGAAGGCTGTAAATAGATGTTTGAGAGATGGGTAGGATACTCATTGCTATCCTACTTTGTAAATTTTGGAAATAGTCAACTAAATGATCAGAAAGTTCCCCCAAACCATGGTCCTGGTGATTTTTTAAATGTAAATATTTCCAATGTATACATATCACCACTAAGAATTAAGAATCAATATTTTCCTGTTTCCTCCAGAATTGTTACTTTTTAATAAATGTCACACAGTGGAGGCTTCCCATTTTGCTCCCCCTTCTAGGTGAAACCACTGTCTTACGATAATGGACATCCCGTCCCTTCATGAGGTATATTTTTAATGCATATGCATGTATCATAAATAATTTTAAATATTTTTAAATAGTATATGCACCTGTCTTTCCACAAATTTCTCTCTTCATTCAACATCATGGATTTTTAACACTTTTATTGTAAATATGCAATAAGGTGTACTAATTTAACTATTTTTGTGTGTACAATTTAGTGATATTAAGTATATCCACAATGTTTTGTAACCATCACTAGCTATATTTCCAGGACTTTTTCATCATTCTAAAGAGAAACTCTGTACCCATTAAACAATACTCCTCATATCTTCCCTTTCCCCAGTCCCTGGCACCCACCAATCTACTTTCTGTCTCTGTGAATTTGCCTAGTCTGGGAACCTCATATAGGTGGAATCCTACAGTATCTGTCTTTTTGTGTCTGGCTTATCTCACTTAGCATATCAACATGATGTTTTTATCTCAACACATAGTGATACATACTGATAGAGACATTTATCTTAAATATTGCATCGTAGTCACTATATTATAGATAATAATTTATCCATGACTATTTTGATGGATATTTAAGTTCCAATTTTTTACTATAACAAAAACAAGTTTGCAGTAAACATCAGGAGCATTCACTGCAAATAGAAGTGCCGGTTGTGCCCATCTTCAGCTTTACCAGAAAGCTGCCGAGTTGCTCTCTGAAGTCGTCATACTGATTATCATTCCTACCAGCAGTGGGTCTGAGTTCCTGCTTCCCCATACTCTTATTTGTACCGACAGATTTTCATTTTTAAGTTTCGATAATCTAGTGGGTGTGAAACGGTATCTCAAGGTCGTTTTACTTGGCATTTTCCTAATGAGTACTGAGGCTGAGCATCTTTTCATGTTTATTAATGGTTTAAGTTTCATTTCATGTGAAATGCTTGCTTATAACCTTTACTCTCCTTTATATTATTTTTTGCTTTTTTATTGATTTATGACAGAGACAGAGATAAAGACAAAGACAGAAAGAGAGAAAGATTCCACATAATAATCATTTGACTGGTATATAAATTTCAAATAACTTTATTAATCATTTTCTTTGTTTTCTGGTTCATTAATTTCTGATTCTGTCTTGATTATAATTCTTTTTCTTCCCTTTTATTTTTCTTTTTTTAGCAAAATGCTGTTTATTTGAGCATCTGGGTGCAGATGGGTGGAGACTGAAAAGAGCGTCCACCCTGATTATATTTCTCCTTCTACTTTGGTCTACTCTGTTTTTCTTTGCACATTTTCTTGGTTTGGACACTTATTCGTTTTCAATTTTTCTTGTTTTCTAATTTGTGCATGTAAGGCTACACATTTCTTCCTACATAAATGCTTTATCCAGCCCCACAAGCACTGTGTAGTACTTTTATTTTATTTAAAAAATCGTGCAATGTGCCTTCTAGGAAAGCACATCCTTTGTTGGTTCCTTCCGGACAGGCCTGGAGGCTGTACGTTTTCTTTTCCTTGGTAGATCTGAAAGTGTCTAGTTTTGCCTTAACTCTTCAATGACAAGAATGATGTGTTTTTTCCTTGTCCTCTTGAAAACCATTTTGGTCACCTCTCGTTGCTGGGGGCAGCTGCTGTCACCACAGGGGCCTTTCCAAGTTATCAGTCTTCTCTCTCAGGCAGAGTGTGAGATATTCTCTTTGTCTTTGACTTTTTTACAGTTTAACTTTGATGCAACTGGAGGTATTCTTTTAAATCTTCCAGGACTGTGTATTCCTTTAATCTGAGAATTTGCATCTTTCCTCTACGTGGAATATTCTCCACGACTGTGTCTCTTCTCCATTCTTTCTCTTCTGTCATCCAGGAAGGACTATGATGCAAACATTAGAACTTGTTTGCTCTATCCCAAGCCCTAAAAATTCTCTCAAATTTTCCATCTTTTGATTTCTCTCCATTTATTTTGCAGAACTGTTACTTGCTTCTCTTTCAAATCCATCTCTTCTTGTCACAGTGTCATGTCCCTACTCTGTGGCTACCACTCCTTCATTTAAATCTTAGAGCATTTAAAGCATACTTACCTTTAAATTCTCTTTTATATTGTTCTTTTTTCTTTTGTTTAGGCCTGAAAATACAGTCTGTCTGCTGACCCTCCCTCCCTTCCTCACATAATTTGGAATTTTGGCTGTGAACTCATTTCAGAGAGCAGCATTTCCAAGAGATTGCTTTGCAGTGAGGCACAGAGGCAGCTCAGCCACCCCCAAAATAGCTAAATCAGAGTCTCTGGGGATGAGGTCCAGACAGCAGTGCTTCTTAAAGCTCCCCAGGTGATTTAATGTGCCGCTGAGGTTGAAGCCACTTCCTACAGCTTTCACTACCTTGTAGGGCATTTTCATCCAAACTCGCCTTGCTGCTCCTCATTCTGTCTTTAACTCTGGCACCTGCAGATTTCCCTTTCTTGTTTTCAGTTTGGATACACTGGAGGAGGGGGATTATTGGGATGAAATATACCTAACATAAAATTTGCCATTTTAACCATTTTTAAATGTATACATTAAATCCTGTAGGACTAACTACATTCACAATGTTATGCAACCCTCACCATCATCCATTTCCAGAACGTCTTCATCATCCAACACTGAACCTCTATACCCATTAAACAACAGTCCCCCTTTCCACCATCCTGAGTCCCCTGGTAACCTCCAATCTACTTTTTGCCTCTATACATTTGATTATTCTAGGTAGCTCACATTGAGTGGAATCATGCAACATTTTTTAGTCATTTTGTGACTAGCTTATTTCACTTAGCATAATGTCTTCAAGGTTCATTCATGTTATAGCATGCAGGTTATTTGGTAATTCTATGTTAACTTTTTGAGGAACCTTCAAACTGTTTTCCACAGAGGCTCCACAATTTTACATTACCACCAGCAATGCATGAGTGTTCCAACTTTTCCACATCCTCATCAATGCTTGTTACTTTCCTTTTTTTTAATAGCCATACTATGGATGCCCCAATTGCCCTGATTTGATTAAGTCAGGTTGTATGCCTGTATCTGAACATTACATGTATGCTATAAAGATATACAACTATTATGTACCCATAGTAATTAAAAACAAAAAAAATTTTAATTAATAATAATGGCCATTCTAATAGATGTGAAGTGATTGGATATATTTTTAATTGGTACCATATTTTATCCAGCAACTCTATGTATTGCTGAGGAAAGGGGCCTTTGTGTCAGCCCAAGCCTAAAGTCCATACGTAGCTTTTGAATTAAGAAAACAGGAACTACTTCACCTGGAGACCTCTACTATAGGTTAAGAGAGTAATATTTACCTCTCACTTCCCTCAGAGACTCCATATGGCCATTTTAGGGTAAATAAGGGACGAGTCAAAGGATGTGCATAATGCCAGAAATTAACCACAATGACTTTACTTGTATCTTTAATAAATAAATAAATTTATAAATAGGATGTAATTTTATACTGTGATATACCAGCCATGATACTAACAAGATGACACACCCATAACAAGGATAATTTGAGGTTTACTTAGAAAGGGTACATTCACCAAGGCCTGGGCCAGAAGGAAGGGACCACAGAAGACACTGCAGTGACCTGGGGTAAACAAGCCCAGCACTATTATTGTACCTGGGCCAAAGGGATGAATGCAGAGAGCAGTTACATGCACCTGGAAAAGAGTGTGTTGAAAAGGTCACCTTGAAATGAACAGGGACCCTTCATCAAGGGACATAGACAGCCTGAAATGACTTCACAGGGAGGGAGCCAGGAATTTAAAATACTACGCTGACTTCATTCTCCTGCTTCCTCCAGTGTCCTGCCAGGATCTCCACTGGTTGACCTCACATGGAAGCCAGAGGACAAGGAAGCCCTTGATTGTACATATAGGTCATCTGTCCAGGGCCAAGAGAGAGTGTGTCTAAGTGGAGGACAGATCTGGAGGAACTGATGGAAAATATGCATTAGGATATTTACCTCATTGAAGTAGATAAAGTTCCCAATGGATGTTTGAAAGTGCCTACTTTCCATGAACCTTCAATCATGGAAATTAAAAACAAACTGCCACATCTATGGCCTGCGTTCCTGAGCACACGAACCCAGTTCATGCCCTATCACTTTAAAAAAACATAGCAAATGCTGTGCTTTGTTGGACCAATTCTCCACCGATCTTAGAGAGCTTGAGAGGGCATCAAGAGACATTTAGACATCTTGTAGGACAGCATAGGCTCTCCATGAAATTATTTCCAAAGTTTAGAGCTAGGCTCCACAAACATTCATAACATTAACAGATTCTCTCTCCAGCTTTTGTCTTTTGAGTTATGTGAGGTAAGGAATCCCGTTTTCTTAAATAAATTAAGGGACAGCTTTTTCGCAACGGGTTTGCCGCCAGAACACAGGTGCCGCGAAAACCACCCATAAAAGCCAAAATGGGGAAGGAAAAGACTCACATCAACATCGTCGTCATCGGACACGTAGATTCGGGCAAGTCCACCACCACTGGCCATCTGATCTACAAATGTGGTGGGATCGAAAAATTTGAGAAGGAGGCCGCTGAAATGGGAAAGGGCTCCTTCAAGTATGCCTGGGTCTTGGATAAACTGAAAGCTGAGCGTGAGTGTGGTATCACCATTGATATCTCTCTGTGGAAATT
>CM052445.1:55368379-55405264 GCA_028533085.1 Varecia variegata | reverse complement strand
GGCCTTTTCAACACCCTAGACCTCAAAGGAGCCTCTTTTAGAAACTATTTCTCTGGTCTGTTTCTGAGACTTCTTTAGCCTCTTTTGACTCCTTATATATTTCGGGAAACAGAATCAGGAGTGTAGCAGGAAAGACGATGCAAAGAGAATTCAGACTGAAAATGTCTCATCTTAGCTGAACTGAGTTGTGAACTCGGTGTGCTAAACTAGTCGAAGGGAAAAACAGAACCTGTCTTTCCCAGGCAGGACATGAGCATGAAAAACAAATAAAAATGAAATAGGTATCAAAGGATTCCCGGCTGGGATGGAGCAAGTGTGGATGCGAGTCTGAATCAAGGGAGGTGCCCTGGCGGAATGGGCGCAGGGGCGAGAGCCCTGGGACCCTGCCCCACCCCCCACCATCTGCCGCTCTCGCCCACCAGGAGGGGAAGTCTTAGAAGCACCTCCACGGGGGCGCTAAGGCTCCACAGAACACATATTAAAATCCACTATTCCATACCAACACCCAAAATAACGATAGGTGTAGGAAGTGACTAGTAAAAAATAACGCTTCTAAGCAGGACTGTCCACAGTGATTTAAAGCGGGTTTGCCTTTGACATCCTCCACTCCCTCTTTCTGTTCTTGTGCCCACTCCCCGCACACAATATACTCTCTCGTTCCAAGGAGAAGTCTACCAAACAAACTCATTCATACACCAAGGTATGGAGCAATCATGGCTCTCCTGTCAAATGTCAATTCTACAGGGGTTAGAGGAAAGAGGGAAAATCATAAACCAGGTAAATAAAGGATCCATGGAGAGATTGAAAACACCAGGGAGTGGGAAAATTCACTATTCCCCTCAAATCACAACCCAGGTGAGAGCCTTCCTTCACTTACGGGTAGAGTTCAAGAAGCTACTATGAAATAGCCTCAGGAGGCTCCATTCAAGTAGCACACATCTAGAGTTCAATCAAAAGCTCAACAGACATTTATTGAGCACCTACTAAATGCAATGCACACCATCAGCATTGGGGATACAGCGGTTATGGACACTGGACTTTTCCTTAAAGGAACTCAAAATCCAATGAAAGAAATGACAAATGAACAAATTAGTGAAGGAAAAAGAAGGTGAAGATATATTTCTAAAAAGGGACAGACTAACTCAGTTGGTGAGGTGACAGGGGGAGATATGGTTTCATAAAGAAGTAATGTTTAAGAAGAGTTTGGAATGATAAATAAAGGTTTTCCCACTGACTGGGAAAGAGAGTTTATCACAGGTCCACACACATGCAACTGGGAAGCTTCAAAAGCGTGATTGGCATGTTGTAATTCATCTAGATCTATTACCCCAGTGGAATGTGGAAGATGCATTTGGGAGTGTGAGAGCAAACGTGGGTGCAGGGAGTGTGGTTCAAAAGCTGGTTTCATAGTGCAGGCAACGTAGGATGGAAGTCTGAACTAAGGCAGTAGCAGAGGAGCTGGCTTCAAGGTACATTTAAGAAACAAGATGGGCCGGGTGCGGTGGCTCACACCTGTAATCCTAGCACTCTGGGAGGCCGAGGCAGGTGGATCCTTTGAGCTCAGGAGTTCGAGGCCAGCCTGAGCAAGAGCGAGACCCCTTCTCTACTAAAAGTAGATAGAAATTATATGGACAGCTAAAAATATATATAGAAAAATTACCCGGGCATGGTGGTGCATGCCTATAGTCCCAGCTACTCAGGAGGCTGAGGCAAGAAGATTGCTTGAGCCCAGGAGTTTGAGGTTGCTGTGAGCTAGGCTGATGCCACAGCACTCTAGCCCAGGCAACAGAGTGACACTCTGTCTCAAAAAAAAAAAAAAAAAAAAAAGGAAGAAACAAGATGGAAAGACATTTATGACCAAGAAGGTACAGGTGAAGATAAACTGAAAATAGCCCATGGGCATCTCTTCTATCTTCCCATGATACCAAATTGCCTATTTTCTATGTCACTATCTGCATTTGTGCACTACCACTCAAGCAGTGCCCAAGCCAGAGACTTGGGAGACATCCTTAATTCTCTTGTCCTCATCCTGACATTCAATCTATCAGCAAAACCTGTGAACCCTCCTGCTGATTATTTCTTAAATATATTTATTCCAACCCACTTGAAAACACTGACTTTTACCAGAGCCCTGTGTTCCTAGAGAACAGTGATGATTAAGAAATCCCCTACTCTTTTGTGTTCTAGAAAATGGTTTATTGCAAAGAATCTCTTCCCCATAAGACTTAGATAAGACTCTCACATGTCTCCACCCTGTCTACCTATGACAAGGCCAGACACAGACCCTCCAATCCCCATTCTTTGCCTCATAAACTTTTAGATGAACTGTGGGTCTCCACTGATCAATCAGAATAAACCCATTAACCTGATCTGATCAAACTTAGGTTTCTTTCCTTCTTCCAGGTCTCTGAATTTTGACGCACCCTCAACCTGAGCTGCACGGGGTTCTGCATAAAGGCCCCTTCTGAGAGCAGGTTGACCTCAGGTCAAAACGTTCTCTGATTTGATGACTGATCACTCCACCTCCACCAGTTCATCCCATTTCTTTCCAGCCTTGTTCACTTCTCCCTATAAAACGAAAGCCTTTTTCTGCCTAACCTTGGATACGCTTGTAGATCTCATGGTCAGAGTGTTCTCCCTATTGCAATAATCCTTTTCAATAAAGTCCCTCCTTACCTAGCTTGGATTTGTTTTTATTTGGCACATGGCACCACCCTTGGCCAAGCCATCATTCTCTCCCTCCCAAGGTACCACAAGGGGCTCTAAACTACTCTAGCCACCCGCGCCCTGGCGACCTTTCAACTCATCCTCCACACCGGCACACAAGACTGTACATGACCCCTCCCAACCTCTCTCCAGCTTCATCTCACACCACTCTGCCCTTGCCCTGTCCGTGCCAGGCTTCTTTCCGCTCCTCAAACACGACACACTCTCTTGCCTTTGGGCCTTCGAACATGCTGATTGCCACTCCTGGCTACTCACGACAGCCAACTAGCCATTCCTTATCCTGTAGAGGTCAACCTCCCAGACCAGGGCCCCCAGTTATATGTTCCCATAACTCACTTTAACATTTGTTTATACCCCACTAGATTGCAAAGTCTTTGAAGCAGGGAGCATGACTCTCTTATTCACTTGCCTATTCCATCTCAAACATAGAGCTTGATAAATATTTTCTAAATGGATGGAGTCAGAAGAATAAGGGAATGGATGGAGAAGAAGGAAAATACTATTCAGAGAGGAACGAAAGATTTCCCTAAGAGGAAATGGCCACAGGGACAGGAGGAGAACCAGGAGGCCAAGGCACCTGAGAGTTTCAAGGAGGAGGACATGTTCAACAGCGTCCAGCAATGAGAAGCCAAGTGAGATGACAATTGAAAGTCAATTTTGAATAAACTAAGAGCTCATGGCTGAGCGTGGTGAAAGGTGTTTCAGTGGAGTGGTATGGGATAGGAGCCAGGTGGAACTGGGTTGAGAATTGAAGGGGGTGTGAACAATAGGTGGGAGGAAGTGATCAAATAGAGACTGATCTATCAAATAGCGTGGAGGGCAGCAGAGAGAGAGAACAGTAGCTGGAAGACAAAGCTTCTCCCAACCACATGCACTGCTGTCCTGGTGTGGACATCCTCTGGATAAAGAGATGACAATTTGGGGTCCAACATGTCATAGTGCTTATTTTAGGCCTTCCTACCCATGAGAATGAAGGCTACACAATTTCAGCTGAAATCTTTGTTGTGTGGCCCCCAACTCAACAGTATTCCCATCATCAGAGCACTGCCAAGGCCTGCGTTTGTCCAGGGCTATTAACCATGTACTTTCCACTCTTCTCCACTAGTTCTCCAGCTTAGGAGGATAACACACCAGGTAAGCACAAGGAGAGAAACACGTTAGTACTGTGCTGGTGTTAGGTAGATAGCGAGGGATTCTGGGTCTCCTAGGGGTGAATATGGGTGCTGCTGCAACTCACCCCCCTCCAAATGGGCTTTCAGAGAGGCTCACGGGACACCCACATGCACAGAAAGACTCAGGTTATATGACTCCCAACTGTCCAATCAAAGTGGTTTCTCCCAGGAGGGATGTCCCAATCTAAGCACTATAAAGCAAGACACAGACCATAACCAGGCCCTTTTCTGCCCCTTTCCCTTGTTCTCCCTTCGCTGCAACAATGGGTCTGGTCATCATCTGTGGCGTATGTATCACGCTCTGTAACCTATATCTTGTTCTTGCTCTATAATCCTATCTTTCTCTCTTCAACAAACCTCATTTTCATGCTTGCCTTACTTTGGTGTGCCTGGTCATTCTTCAGCCATGAGAATACTAAGAACCAACATTTCAGACTTAAACCTGACATTGGTGCTTCTGACCTATCTAAGCTCTTAGCTTCTAGGAAACCAATAATAAGGACCCTCATCCAACCAATCACAATGTCAAAAAATTAACTAGATTTTCATTTCAGGTGGAATGGTTGGCCGAACAACTCTGCCAACTGAAACCACTAAAGTGAAAGTTAAAACTTGGAAAACATCTTTTTAAATAAGTTGACACAAGAGAAGGAACCCACAATGGCCAAAAATAAAGTAAAAGCAGGAACCCTGAAGACAAGAAAGCACCAATGCTAGCTTTTTCATCCTAAGGGTTTCTGCTGACCTCTGGATACGCTGAGTTTACAGCCTGGTGATGGCCAGTGCTATGACAGAGAAGAGGACATGAAGTTTAGGACTCACCAAAATATGGGGGAGCTAAGAGGAGAGTCACCACATTACCTGAGATAGCAAAGACTGTGCCCTGATGATAAAGATGGAGAGAAATAAACTGGCCATTCAGAAGAAGACATCAAGGACATTTGTATGCCTTGACTTTGGTGCTTGATAAAAAGGGGAAAAAATTCCCCTGAGAATTCATAACTAAAAAAATAAGTTCTCGTGGCTCTGTCATCTAATCCACAGTAACTGAAAGTATAATACAAAAGCAAACTCAAGTTTATTTTCACTTGGTCTCAGGTTCTCAGCATCTGCAAGTCACTGGCAGAAATAAATGCAAAATTACTCTGAAGAAACACAACTTCAGTAAAGTTTTCAAATTAATTCCACAGGTGACACTTCAAGGCAAAAGAACAGCTCAGAGTCAAAACTTAGAAAACACACATGAAAGTAACACATCATGATCGAGGCAAAGACAGAAATAGTAGAATTAGACCAATGAAGCCTTCAGCGTTTTCACTTAACAGATGCAGAATATAAAATAACTATGATGAATGTGTTTCCTAAAAATTGTTGACACAAAATTCACATAAAATTCACCATTTTAATCATATTACAGAGTACATTTCAATGGATTTTGTATATTCACAACAGTGTGCAAACATCAAAACATCACAACATCAAAATATTTTCATCACCCCAAAAAGAAAACCCACACAACCCAATGGCCCCCTCCCCACCCACTGTCAACCACTAGTCTTTCTGTCTCAGTGAATTTGCCTATTGTGGATATTTCATATAAATGGAATCAACATGTTATCATTTCTGACTGGCTTCTTTCACTTAATGTAATTTTTTCAAGGTTCATCTATGTTATAACATATATCCCAACTTCATTCCGCCTTATGGATAAATAATATTGTATTCTATAGATATACACATTGTGTTTACCCATTCGTCAGCTGATGGACATTTGAGTTGTTTCCATCTTTCCATATTCATGGTATCATGAATAATGCTGCTATGAACAATTGTGTACAAGTTTTTGTGGGAACATGTTTTCAATTTGGGGGGATATATGACTAGGAGTGAAATTGCTGGGTCACATGATAATTCTATGTTTAACTTTTTTAGGAACCACCAAACTGTTTTCCATAGAGGCTGCACCATTTTACATTCCCACAAGCAATGCGTGAGGGTTCCAATTTCTCCAGATCCTCATCAGTACTTGTCATTTTCTGGCTTTTTGTTTATTTACTTATTTTGTTTTGTTTGGTTTTTGTTTTATTATAGCCATCCTAGTTGGTGTGAGATGGTGTCTCACTGTGATTTTGATTTGCATTTCCCTATGACTAATGAACTTGAGCATCTTTTCATGTGTTTATTGGCCATCTGTATATCTTCTTCAGAGACATGCCTATTCAAAGCCTTTGTTCATTTTTTAATTGGGTCAATTGTCTTTTTATTATTGAGTTGTGTGTTCTCTACATGTTCTGCATACTACAATGTTATTAGATATATAATTTGCAGATATTTTCTCCACGTTTCCAGGTTGTCTTTTCACTTTGATAGTGTCATTTGATAAACAAAAGTTTTTAATTTTGATGAAGTACAACTTATCTATTTTTCTTTTGCTGCTTGTGCTTTTGGTGCCTTATTTAAGAAACCATTGCCTAATCAAAGGTCATAAAAATTTATATCTATATTTATTTCTAAGAGTTTTATAGTTTTAGCTCTTACATTTCTTATTTTGAATTCATTTTTGTATATGGAATGAGATAGGAATTCAATGTCATTCTTTTGCATGTGTTTTCCAGTTATCCCAGAATCATTTATTAAAGAGACTATTCTTTCATCCATTGAATGTTCTTGGCACTCTTATCAAAAACTATTTGACCATAAATGTATGGGCTTATTTCTCAATTGTCAATTCTGTTCATTGACCTATATGTCTATTCTTATACCGGTACAACACTATTTTGATTACTGTAGATTTGTAGTAAGTCTTGAAATCAGAAAGTATAATTGCTCCAAATTTGTTTCTCTTTTTCAAGATTGTTTTGGTTATTCAAGGGTCTCTTGCATTTCCATATGAATTTGAGGATTAGCTTATTCATTTCTGCAAAAAAAAAGCCATTAAGATTTTGATAAAGACTGCATTGAATCTGCAGATCAGTTTGGGGAATATTGCCATCTTAATTATATTATGTCTTCCAATATGTGAACACAAGTCGTCTTTCCATTTCCTTTGGTCTTCTTTAAATTCTTTCAACACTGTTTTGTAGTTTTTTTCAGTGTACAAGCCTTGCACTTCCTTGGTTATATTCATTCCTAGGTGTTTTATTCTTTTTGGTGCTATTATAATTGGAATTGTTTTCTTAATTTCATTTTCAGATTGTTCATTACTAGTGTGTAGAAATACAACCAGTTTTTTTTTTTTATAAAAAAATGTGTTTTTAAAGAAGAGAAAAAGGAGGTTGAAAATATAAGAAATAAAAGACTAAAAGTTTAACCAAACCAGAAACTTCCAGTTTCCGCTCTAACGTGTAAACAGCTTAGAAGTTGTCACTCCCATCTGTACAACAAGAAGCTGAGCAAACTGAAAAATCAATGTTGTTTCCTGGACTAAGAGAACTGAAGTTGCACTTCAAGCTAACATCTCAAAATTAGGAGAGACAGGTACATCCAGGGAGAAAACAACTGAGCTCTGTGTACCTGGAGGAGAAGCAGCTAGAGCCACAAATTGATAGGAATACTTAAATAGTAATCGTGACAAGTTCCTGAAGGTTAAGTGTGGACTAGCACGAGAGTGAGATATGCATGGATGCCCTGCAGCCTTAGGGGACCCACAGACATTCTTGGACTTTGCTTCTAAGAACCTGCCATGTTCTCACAGTGAGGGTCCAACAGAGATTTTTTTCAAGGATTTTTCAAGGGAAAGGGAAATGTAATCATTGTGAAATATGCCCAGAGCCTTCTTCTTAGCGAACATCTCTTCAGGGGAAAGGGAACTTAGCCAAAGCACAATCTTGATACCTTACCCCAGCTGGGGAAAGGGAATTCCTCCTCAGATCAGCCCACTCTACCCTTCCTGTCTCGCCTAATGAGGGTTAAGGAAGGACATAATCAAGTCAACAAGGGTCAAGGTTTTAGGGAAATAGATCGAGGTGCTGCAGCCATGGAAGGGAGCAGTAAGCCATCGGGTCCTAGGCATTTTTGTTTGTTTGTTTTGGTTTTTCTTGTTTTGGTTTTTGGTTGTTTTTTGTTTTTTTTTTTTTTTATGGGAGATTTTTTATTATTGCTTCTATCTCATTACTTTTTATTGGTTTATTCAGGTTTTCGATTTCTTCCTGATTCAATCTTGGTAGGTTGTATGTGTCTAGGAATTTATCCAGTTCTTCTAGGTTTTCCAATTTATTGGCATATAGTTGCTCATAGTCGTCTTTAATGATCCTATGGATTTCTGCAGTATCAGTTGTAATGTCCCCTTTTTCATTTCTGATTTTTCCATGTCTATCTTAACTTTGTAGATTCCAAGGAAAGAGGACTTTGGTTTACGTGATGTTGCTTTGAGCCTAAACTTTACCTTTCCCCCAAATCCTATAATACCTCTATCTGTTTCTTTGTATGATGAGACCTCTTACGATCCTCAGGCTGTGGTTTTCCTCCCTGTAGTGGGCCAATGCACCTGATTTTTTCAGACTATAAGTTACACAGGGAAGTTTCTAAGGTACTAGTGCACAGGTATTCATTTTATTATTATTTATATTTTTTAATCTATACACAAATGTTTTATTACATTCTTATATTGAGGCATATCCATTGTATCAGTAAACTATGTTATCTTTAATTACTAAGAGGAGTCAAGATTAGAATAAGCATTTCTCTGAAGTAGGTATTCAATTACATTGTAACACATCAAACATTTCTAATGATTTCATATTTTGTTCTTAGTTCATGGAATGTCTGACATTCCCAAAGAGCAATGCCTTCTTCCTTTGCTGACATAGTCTGACTGTGAGTGGTCAAATCAAACCATTCAGTTCAGCTACAAGGATGACAATATCCTCAAATGGATGGTTTCTCTCCTCCTAAAGCAGGTGATGAGGCTGTGGGAACTTGGGCCCATCACCCCATTCCTGTTCCATTATATCCTTGCCAGATGCTTCTGCCAGATTGATAAAGCTTCCATCTTTCTTTCTGTCTCATATTTCTTTACTAGTCATTACACCCACCTGTCTACTTTTTGAGAAAAAAAATTCCTATCATTAAGAGCTCAGACATTGTGTACTTATTAGACACAATGGTGTCTCAAAGACAAATTAGGCACATTAAGTTTTTTCTTCTGCAACTAGTTTTCTGAGTCTATGTAAGCTATAGTGATAACACAATGGGGCAATCTTTTAAATTAATCACGGATTTGCTGAACATCTGTTGACTTTTAGTGAGAATTAATCATTTGATGTCCTGGTATGGTTTATAATCTTTCTTCATGTTTTCATCAGAACTTGATAGTAAACTTCAGTAAGTGAATTTCAAGGGTTTTTCTTCCCCCGTGAAATAAAAAGCTATTCTCCTTCAAGAAAGAATAAACTTTAGTAAATGTTTTAACATTCTGATTCTTTATGAAAACCTTTTATCAGTCCCTGCTCTCTGGCTGGGGTTATTTAGAAACTCTATTCGGAAAGCAGTGTTATGTATCTAGGTTTTTTCGGGTAGTAGTAATAATTACTTATTAGTATGGCAATAATAATGATGATGATACAATATCTCAGTGGTCCCCAGCCTTTTTGGCATGAGGGACTGGTTTCGCAGAAGACAATTTTTCCATAGATTTGGTGGGAGGGAGATGGTTTGGGATGAATCAAGTGCATTACATTTATTGTGCAGTCAAACTTCTCTGCTAATGATAATCTGTATTTGCAGCCACTCCCCAGTGCTAGCATCACTGCCTCAACTCCACCTCAGATCATCAGGCATTAGATTCTCATAAGGAGTGTGCAACCTAGATTCCTTGCATGCGCAGTTTACAGTAGAGTTCACATGCCTGTAATAATCTAATGTTGCTGCCCATCTGACAGGAGGCAGCGCTTATGCTGTGAGTTCTCCAGTGAGAAACTGGAGAACTAACAAGGTAGGTGAAGGTGTTGTGAATGGATCTGGCCAGCAAGAAGCTCTCTCAAGGGGTATCTGGTTCCAGCTGGTGGACTGAGGCTGTTGTTCACTGCCTATGGTCAGAACTGGCTCAGGAAGTAGGCAGGACTAAAGCCACAGGCGAAAGACACCTGTGACCTGAGCCAGGAAGGTGAAGAAATCCAGCAACTGGCCTTCGGTAGGGGTGGGTGGGGAAACTTTTTGTTGTTTAACATCTTGGAGGAGGAAAGTTTTTGAAACTTAGTGCATCAAGAAAACACCTCAAAGGCAATGGGCTAACTTACCTTGAGATGACTTTGACCTCCTCCGTCCCTGGCACAGGAAATAATGAAGACCTCCTCCTCCAACCCTAACCCAAGTCCCAGCAGTCTACAGAGCTGGTTTCAAGAGAACATTGCATCAGTTCCAAAGTAATCAGTCACTCTCAGAATTCTTTTTAATCCACAGAAATGTCCACGATAGTGAAAGTCTCCATTGATCCCCTCAGTCTTTCTCATCTGAACCTGCCACCCACCCCAGACACTTCAGAACTATTAATGAAAATAATTGTTCTGATTTTGATGTGATATAAATTCTATATCTGGGAACAAAGATACAAATATTATCATGTTGTAAATATTAATACTTCAAAAGACCATCTGGAGGATGCACCCTTGAATGCTCTGAAAATCACAACTGCTGATAACGGCATCATGCATAATTACCACATTTTATGAATAATCTCTTATTTACCCATCACATCTTGGGAGTGGGTTTAATTACTGTTTCCTGATGACAGATAAGAAAAGCCATCTCTAGAGTTACTGACTGATTTGCCCAAGGTCGCACAACCAGAAAGGTCATGGCGGGGTGTAAGTCCCAGTTCTCTGACTCTAGAGTTTAAGATCTGCCCCTTTCCACCACACTGCACTCCCTCCACCCTTCAAGAATCTCTCTTCCAAAGAAACAGAGGCCAGGCTACTGTGCCCAATGCAAGTCTACTCTCCAGGATGTGGCTCTTTGGTCTGGATTAAGTCAACACCAACTCTACTTTGGTACAACTGAACAACCTTGTTTTTGGAGGTCCTTCAAGAAAATACTAGTAAAGCCCTATGGCTTGGTTAAGACCTAAATATTAATATGATGTGTAAGCCATCAAAATTTCTATGTAGACTCAAAAAGAAGCATACTCTATTTATCTGTGGCACATTCATTCATAGATTACACTCTTCTGGTCTGGTGTGTCATTCCTTCTTAATTTCCACAGAAATCACAATGTCACAAATGACAAAAGCTGTGAAATTCTGAGCCTGCCATGGAAATATGACTCCTGAGGCATGTCAAAAAGAAATTGGCCAAATCCAGCAGAACTTCTTCCAAGGGAAGCTTTGCATTTTTCAACCCATTGTTTTCACCTCCGTATCAACTGCAATGAACATAATATTATAGAGTAGTGGTTATTTTTACTTGTATTCATTAAAGAGGCACCATTTATCTATCTGCATAAGTTTGAAGTAAGACAAATTACTCCATTTTAGAGTCTCTAGTCAAGAGTCTCTTTCCATTATATGTGACAAATTATAAAATTTGTCATTTTTGCCATCCCCGTACCATAAAATCTATTGTCTTTTTCCATGGTTTCCATCTTTCCTTCTTACTTTATAAATAAGATGGACTTTTTTTTTCAGAAATATCAGTGGGGCTATATAAGTAGCCCAACTCAAAATTTCATACCTTTGGATAAGGAAAAAGTGTAAGATAGAGACACAAAAGTTCCCATCCCATTAAGGTGGGTTGGCTCAGGGTGAGGGAAAGAGAGCATTGATTTTACAAGATATACACTCAGATTCAACCCCAGAGGTGCCAGGAAATTCTAGGAGCTACTGGCCAATGAAAATCAAATGGTTTGGAGCCCCAGCCTTTATGACAGCTGAAAGTAATTTGTCTTCAATGCACTCTAAAGACTACAGCTGCTCAGTCAGTTATGAAGGGTTACTTACATGAGCTTTTGCCTTATCTGGGGCAATTCTTGGACCACACATCGACTGTATGCTGAAAAGCAACCCCACCACTTTCAATGATTGACTGCCAAAAGGTATTGATTCTGAGATAAGAAGCTAGGTCTCTTTGTAACCATTGTGAATGCTCAGAGTAAGCGGCCATTTCTGCCATAGAGTAATTTGAGAGAGTAGGTTACAAAAAGATCTGCTTCCATCTTGGGTGCCCTCTCCTGCTCTGATTTGCCCATTCTGAGGGAAGCCAGAGGCTCTATGGAGACGGCCATGTGGCAAGAAACTGAGAGACCTCTTCAACCAATAGCCGACAAGAAACAGGCCCTGAGTTCAACAGCCTGGAGAAGCTGGATTAGCCAACAACCCCAACAACAAGTTGGAGGCAAGCTTACCCTCAGTCAAGCCTTTAGGTGAGACTGCAGCCCAGCTGACACCTAGACTGCAGCATTTTGGGAGGCTTAGAGACAGAGACACCAAGCTAAGCTGCATTCAAATTCATGACCCATAGAAATTGTGAGATCATAAATGTTTGCTGTTTTAGGGCACTAAGTTGTGGAGTAACTTTTTATGCAGCAATAGATACTAATACACATGATCCTTGTCTTGTCCTATACCAGACCCAGGCTTCTCACTATCCCAGTCCTGACCTAGTTCCAGCTCTCAACATAGGCTAGTAAACCTCAACAGGAAGCCCCAGTACTACTATGTCCTTCAAAAAGACTGAAGATGACCAAGGAAACTTCCATTGCACAGCAGACTACTGATCATATCCTGTTCCCATTTCTTGTAGATTCAAGGTCCTGGTTCCAGTTTCTGGGCTCAGTCTAGCCTCCAGGGCTGGTGGAACCACAAGCAGGTACCTGGACTCCTAGGGTCCTCCTCTTTCCTATTTTGCTCTTATAAAGAGTTAGATTTTACAGCCATCTTCTTTGATCTTCTTAGCATTTCCAAGGCAGATGGATGGATAATTATCTTGCAAGACCCGTCCACAGAGTTTGAGATTCAATTCCCAACAGCTTTTTAATGTTTTTTTGCAAAAGTGAATAAATAATCGAGAAGCTTGTGCATTTCTATGGTACTGTGGCAAATACAAAACCAAGTAAAGATAACATTATTTCTACTCAGGATTTGATGCTCTTCAAAAAGATAAATAAATAAACCCAAGGTCATCCATAACCAGGAGAAAACAGTGAACTGCAAAGACAGCACCTCAGGAAAAGCATAAACCAGAAGATGTAGGTGTTAACACTACATGCAACTTTAGTGTTGGCGGGTTTCATACCGCAGACCAGACTGACTTCTATGAACATTACATCTTGTCCTCCTACGAGAACAATTCTCCAAGTGTATAAAAGTGTTTCTGCATCCATTAACGCCTTATTCTGAAAAGCCTATGACAGGGAAAAGCTGAAATCTCATCTCACCCTGAACTCAGCCTATTTAGTTAGAGATCAGAAAACAAGAGAACACTCTTCATGAGAGCACAAGGAATAGAGCTTTTCGTGCTCATGTAAGAGCAGAATTACACAGAGCAGAATTAGATTGCATTGTGGGAAATGGGTGTTTTTTACCTAATGCTCATAATTCTAAATGCTACATCAGGTTCCATATCCCATGCAAGCCCCAGACGTGGAGCCATTGAGAGCCATCAGCAAGAGTGAGAAGACAGCTACTCTAAAATGGTATAAAATAGAGTTTTCCTCCCTTTGCACTGCCCTCCCATGGGGTAGTGCAAGGCAGCTTTGTCCTCAACAAAGAACCGAGATGATCATGTGACCTTTATCAGACACAATGTGCTTGTGCTCTGTGAGAACACAAAGGGTGACTGAGCAAGCTGGGTGACACTCAGCCCAACTCCTTCTAGAACTCGAGTCCAGTGGGCAGAGCAAAGCTGAGACACCACCGTGAAGATACACGTCCATTTCGAGCACAGGCACAGGTCAGCTGCTCATCTCTAACAATGTTTTGCAGGATCTGAGATTGGGAAGAGGCAGTGACAGAACGGAATCCAAGCCGCCGAACATTCCCAAGTTCCATCCTCAGGAAAACGAAGGGAAACAAAATCACTTGAAATGTCAGTCCTCTGAGAGCCTGTCTCTGCAATACCCCATGAGATTTCTGCATCTGAAAAGCTCAGCAGGGCCGACCAAGATGGTCTTCGGTGTTCCTCTACTGGGTGGCCTTTCTCCGCCAGCTAGGGTTCGCTGCTCCTCTCAGGCCATTTATTACCTCTGTGGTCTCTGCTTGCCCAACTCAAACACATCCCCCCCCTTCCACACACACATACACATATAAGCCCCAAAGCCGGCTACAGATCCTTGACTCTCAATTCAAACCCAGTCAAACTTAAATGTGCCCTTAGCATAGCTAACCACACGAAAGCATCAGTGTATCATCCTTTACTTCTCATTTATGCAAGGCACTGTGAAGCACATGAATCACTGCCTCCAAGTCCCAACCACCCAACCATTTCATGATTTTTATTCAATTAATCTCTAAATAATTCTCTGAGGCAGGAAGGAGCAGTGACTTAGGCAGTCAATAAACCTAAACACCACCCCCCATCTTTTTTTTTCTATTTATATATCCCTTTGTACACTGAATCAAAAGGCAGCCACGTTCCTTGCCGTGTGAACTTGGGCAAGGTACTTCGTCTTTCTGAGATCAGTATCTTCATCTGTAAAATGTGGATAATAATGTGCCACTCTTATACAGCTCTTATGAGGATTAAATGAGATAATGCACAAGAAATGCTGGGTACTTCCTGGCTCATGCCAAGTGCTCAGTAAGTGACTCACCATTAACAGCTTCACAAGTCTTTGGCCTTGATAGAACATGAATATAAACATCAGTGGAACTAAGAAAATAATCTTTCTGGGTGCTGGAAATGTCAATCTTTGTAGTTTATGAGTAGTCTAATATCAAGGGAACGCCAGTCATCACGAATTGAAGGTATCTTGGATAAATGGTGAATGGTTATGATCACAGACTCATAAATTAAATATGATACTCTTGAGAATAAAGTGATATAATGAATTCAATAAATTTTTACAACTTTTCCAAGAAGCATTGAAAATGGAGAGATAGTCAGCCTTTAATTGCAAAACCATTTAGGTCCCAGAACCCAAGCACTTAATCCAGCCATTGGCCTTACTGAATCACGGCTTGTGGTTTACTGGACAAAATCAGATTCCTCTTTAATTTCCTCCACCAAAAGTGAAGAATTCTTTCACCTATTAAAGGGGAAGTTCTTGTCCAAGACTTTTTCTTTACTTTATGGATGTTCTGACACTGCTATTTTTTTTAACCAGTCTACACAGTATAGTCCATCAAACAAGATAATCAAAAGACAGGAGTCCGTGTTGCTACAAGAAGAGAAATGTAAAGGCACAAATGCACTTCACGTAAGATCATCAGTGGGAAGTGGGCAGTGTCCTGGTGTTCTTTGCTTTGTCTTGGATGTGCTCAGCTACATCCAGCAGAGAGGGCAGCACCTTGGTGCAGTCTGTAGTCACACCGGTATTTCTGGGTTAAGGTTGTCCAAGCTAGTTAGTCCAACCTCCCCCTATCCTTCTGGTCCCTGGGGGAATATGGATAAGAAGAAAGTCAAGCAGTTTCCCATGAGGTTTTAGAACCCAAGAAATTACCTGTTTGACCTCCTCCTGAATCCAGGGAGAGTAGGTACCAGATCAAAGAGCAAAGTGCATGGAAGAACCTCCATAGTATAATGCACATGAGTGACTTCTTGCAAGCACTCAAATGGGAAAGACTGGAGCAAAAAGAACCCTCAAAACACCATCTGGGATTGAGTTTGATAAAGTCATCCACTCAAAGTCTTTAAAATCTTTACATGGTGAGGAAAAGAAAAGACAGGGAAAGTCTACTACTCTCTAAGGAGGAGGTAGGGATGTGATAGGCAAGAATCACTCCAGTGGATTGATCTGGCCTGGAAGGTGCTTGCCCGACAGCCCAACAGTGACAGGAAGTGATGCCACAGGGAAGATAAGCTGAAGAGTTCGACAAGGTGTGTGATGGGGCGGGAGTGTGGGACAGCCTCCTGTGCTCTGCGAGTGCCATGCTGGGCACCCTTTACCCAGCCTCAGGGGCAGCAGGCACTGGGATGGAGGGACTTGGGGTGGGGGTACAGGATCAGCAAATCCACTGTTAGAACCGAGCTCTGGAAGGTGTCTTCTGTCTTCCAACTGCACTCCCAGGCTCATGAACCCCAGAGAAATAAGCATTTAGTTACTACTCACTCTAGGTCTGTGCAGCCGGATGTGGCCCTGTACAGTGAGGAGCTAAGCAGGGTGTGTGGGTGCTTTCATTCGACCTCCCTGTATCCGTAACACCACTTGTCAGAGTTGATCCTGATTTCACTCCTCTAAGGCTGTGAGTCTCTGAGACCAGCATCAGAGTCCCCGGAGGAGATTTTTCCAGTCTACACACGTCCACTTTCCACCCCAGACCCATGGCATCGGAAACCCTAGGGGTTGGGCCTAGCCTTCTGGGGTTAACAAGCCCTGCGAGTGATTCTGACGTTCACTAAAGTTGAAGAACCACCGCCACAGAGCAACAGTTTACACCTGAGGCATTTTCAAAAGGACGCTATCTGGGTCCCATCCCAGAGAGGAAGGCCTGCCTGATGTGAGTTTTTAAAACTATCCAGATGTTTTTAACATGAGGCCCTGGTTGAAAACCTCTGCCTTAAAAAGTCTGTATAAATGGACTCCTCATTTATGAACCCCCTGAAACTTTGGTAAAATTGGGTGTATGTGTCTATGTGTATTTTTCTAGAAAAAGATCCATAACCTTCATCAAATTCTTAAATGGATCTGTTATCCCCAAAGTGGCTAGTAATATGAGGATTTAAGAAAGAGTATATTTCTTCTTATTTACTTAGTAACTGGGAGACTTCATGGAGAAAGTGGTTCAAATATTGATGAGGGTCAGAGATGCTAAAGAATCATGAATTAAGTTTTTCCAATCGATAACAATATGGTTCCGGGTATTCCATACTGGTCCTATCATTGTCATCATTAGAATTTATTCAACAACCTAGAGAACAGGCTACTGCATTGGGGATGTATTTTTCTCATTTGACCTGCATGCAATCCTGTGAGCTAGGCCAGGGAAGGTAATAAGATCCTATTCATGGACGAAAGGTAAAGTGACTTGCTCAAGGTCACACAAGTCTTAGTAAAACAAGAACTTAACTGAAGGTCTTCATTAGTGTTTGGTTGACTATGGAAGACTGAATACAAAATGGACAACGACCAGACCACATATAAAGACAAGAACTCTGACCCACAACTGCAGCAGCCTGCCCAGGAAACCAACCCCTTAACTACAATAAACAGCCCAGGAAGCCAGCCTGCTGTAAGTCAGACTTGCAAGAAGTCAGACTGCTATCTCCAGTAACAATTCAGGAAGCTAAATGATAACTTCTGTAACAAAAGGCTCCAAAATGTCCAGGACTTGATTAATAACTGAGAGTTTCCCTAATTTCTGTGCTTACTTTCAACTTAGTACCAACCAGAGAAAGCTAGCTATGCCCCACACCCAATCACGTGGGCTGCCCTGTCCTAGTGAGCCACCCCCGGCTGTCCCAGGCCAACAGCCTCCAATCAGGACACACCTGATGCCGTCCCTTTTGTCTGTGAAGCTCTCCCACTCCCCTGCCTGCCTTTAAGTCTCTGCCAAATGCAAGTGATGGTGGCCGACTCCCTTGCTACAGCAAGCTCTGAATAAATAATTTGCTTTTCTCATTTGGTTGGTCTTCATTTATTTCCACAACTATTATTATAGGCTTGTCTGTCATGGTTTCAAAAACAATGAATACCACTAACAGCTAAACACTGCATATACCTTCAAGCTGCTACACGGATAGGGTGAAACCTTTTCAAGTTAGCCCATGGCAGGGTTTTTCCCAGAGAAATTTCTATAGACTGTACTAGAAGGGGGGGTGGTCAATGTAATAGACAGATCTGTGGAATAGATCCTCATCTCAACATAGCTTCCAGACTCAAGATCTAAATCAAATTTGGGATGAATATCTTAAGTGACACCTCCCTCCCCCGACCCAGGTCATATCCAATTCTGATCTTCACCTTTGGACCTGACTCTAGAGTTCTATACTGGTGATTTATTAACTATGCATAGGGCTTTTTTCTTCTTACCTTTTCAAAGCATTCCTTACTATCATATCTTCTTATTGAGTGTGAGGTAGGTGGGGAAACTGATCAGGAGAGAGGTTGCGTGGCTTGCTTAAGCTCATGTGAACATGGCCTCAGCTTTCCAACATGGCTCTCTGTTATCCCAAAAGTCAGGATGGCAGGACACTGCTGTCGTCACATTGCCAGCCCACATCCTACTATGGGGCTGACCCAAGGAGAGGCATTCTCTGCCCTCACAGCTTGCTGATCTTGGCCCCAGGGATCCTGGAATAAGTTTCCTTCCCAGCCTCTTAATGACACAGTGGGATTGGAGAAGGACATTGCTGAGTCGTTCTAGCCAAAAGAAAGTATTATTTATAGTGATCTACACAGACCAACTTTGGTGTTAATTGAAATGACTTCCTTCTGGCACAGAATAAGTACGAGGATAATTGTCACCAGTGCCCTTTCAAACAGTTCATTAAATATATATAGACTGCTAATTGCCTCCCCCAAGTTGTCCCATTTCTCTGCTCGGATAGGATCAGGTTCTCCCTCTCCTTGATGGGTTGAATTCACACAACCTCAGAGGGTTCTTCTTCCAACATAGCTTGCATCAACATTGGGCATTTTTGGCAAAGGTTGACCATGGGGGTCGGGGAGGAAAATGTTGCAGTAATTCCATCAGTGCACGGTCTCTGTAGGTTTACTCTTTATCATTTTACCCTCCCCTCTCGTTTCTGCCATTCAGCCTTTTGTGCTGCTTCCTTTCCCATGTGCATAACCCTCCACTGTGGTCACTGAGTCATTTATCTTTCCCATACACCAAATTTTCCATTACCTCCAGGAAGGTGGGACTCATTTCTTGTTCTTGAGCTTCATGCTCAAGTGTCTAGTTGAGGGTTATGCATCATAGCACAGTTAAAATTGAGCAATAGATGTTCCTTTTATACTCTGTTACCCAGGTGATTTCTAATTATGTATTGTCTTGCGTTTTACCTTTTTACCCTTTTATTATATCCAAAGAGACCATAAGCCAAGATACTACCAAAGCTTTCATTTATGTTATAGCTCTGTTAGCACTCACCAAGTCAGTGCCCAAAGAATTTGGTTGAATCAATGCCTTCCTTATATAGCACACCCAGTTCCCAGTGTATGGAAAATAAATCTGCATTTTTTACAAAAGGCTTAAATAAAATCTCACATCACACATGTCAATTTTCTTACTTGGCTTGTTCCTAGATAGAAGAGTAAATAGTAAGTTTAAATTTTCTCCCACATATTAACTCTTACTAATAAATATCATCAAAATTTTTTATCTGTGATATATGCATATGACTGTCCTTCTAAAAAAAGGAAATGATGGTTGAAGTGAGATTTTTACCTTGGCAATGGGAGGGATTAATGTTTGAGGCCTTAAAAATGTCCAGATAAAGTGTTAAATGGGGATAACATGAAATATATAGAATATTACATATGAAATAATATTACTTCTTCTGTAACACACACACAAACTCACATAGGTATGCTTGGAGATGCATGGAAAATGACTTTGAATTTTCATCTATTTCTGAAATTTTACTAGGAACCTAAACTACATTTTACAGAAAAAAAATACTAACTAAAAAATTACCGATCTCTCAATATAATTTTCAAGACTACAGTTTTATATATTTTATATATGTGTCCAATGGTAGGTGTCTCCAGATTGGCATGACTGCTTTTGCCCATGCCCTGTGGACCCTGCTCCACTGAACATTGGTCTAGACCAGGGTTGACAAACTTTTTCTGTAAAGGGATAGATCGTAAATATTTTATGGGGACTCTGTAGCAACCATACAAATCTGCTGTTGCAGTTCAAAAGCTGCATAAACAACATGGAAATGAATGGGTATAGTTAGGTTCCAATAAACTTACTTTACAAAAACAGGCAGCAGGCCAGATTTGGCCCATGGACCATAATTTGCCAAACCAAGATCTAAACAGGTATTGTAGCCATTAGCCATATGTAGCTATTTAAATTCAAATTCAGTAAAACTAAATTAAATTTAAAACTGACCTCCCCAGTTGCACTAGGTACATCTCAAATTCTCTGTGATGCAGTGGCCACATGCAGCCAGTGGCTACCATATTGGACAGTACAAATAGAGAACATTTCCATCAACACAGAACAGATAAACTCATCTCTCAAGATCATCAAAATACATTAAAATTCTTTGGATAAAACTGGGGAAAAAAACATTTTATTCCCTAAACTACTAAATCCTAGTCATTTTTGACACTTACTCAATATGAATGATTTATAATAACATCAAGTAGTGTGAAAGTTTCATATTTTGTTCAAAATTGCCTGGGTGTGATTTTAAACAGCATTTTAATTTTCACCAGAGAAGAGGTGTTAAGAAGCATGTGGAAATTTTATTTAGAAGACTCAAGAATGGAAAACCAAAACTATCTATACAATAAAGATTACGGGATCAGCCTCCGTTTATCTTTTTAAAAAAGACTTTATGAAACTGAAGTCCAAAATACAATACTTTTAAATATACCCAGAAATGGTGAGGGAGGGAGAAAACAAGCAAAACAGAAAGATATTGAACATACCATGTCTAGGAAATGTGTCATTTAAAAGTACCATCTCCTTTCGGAAGCATTTGAAAGGGACCTTGTCTAATTATTACTCCCCGTGATACGGCCACACTTCTACCCCAAGAGCTTGTTCTTTAATAGTTTCCTTGGAGCTTAGGAGTCGGAGGTGGACACAATATAGGACAGAGACACCTCCTTTTTTAAAAAAAAAAAAAAAGAAGGCTATGAGGGTTGCCAAATGATGACAAGGAAGCTTACAAAACTAAACAGGACATGAAGAATGAAAAGAAAGACTTTAAGAGAAAATAGCACCAAAGCATTTTCCACTTGTTCATTGGATTTGCATGAGCTTGCATTTTTCCTGTGCATTTCTTGGTGGTTAAGTCAGAGACACTATTCATTGCTCACCTGCAACTCCCTTCGGCACAGAGGAAGAATGCACATTCCAAGGAAAACAGCACAAAAGAACCAACGACCTGAGAGAAGCAGCTCGGATTCACCTACTGACCTAGTGGCCAAAGGTTTGTCTCCTCTGCAGCCCGTTAGAAAGTGGGTACAGAAGCTGCCGGCCACAGCAGCGGCAATAAACATTTGTCCTTAAAAACGTATGACCATCAGCTACAGCAGGGAGTTTGCTTATTGAGTTCGAAGCTCATACCGTGACAAGAGACCAGACAGAAATGTGTTCAGTTAAACTTGGCATGGAAGGGGGCCGACAGCTGCATTCCAAACTGCATAATTTTATAATTAAAGATCAGGGGTGGCCAAAATAAATAGAATGACATTAATCAAGTCTTAAAAATGCCAGTGTACAAATCAGTCTCTCTCATTTCAAAGAAACTTCGACAACTTTCAAAGGCCATCATCTTGCGCAAGTGACACGCTCTGTTATAACTGTTTAATTTATTAGCTCAGGTATCGAAAGGCAGATGTGGCTCCAAAAGGTATCCCAATGTTACAACCGGCAGCGGCTGCTCGAACATGACTGTGATGGCCCCGCCCCTCAGCAAGCCTCTTTTATTCTCTGACTCAGTTTCCCTTTATAAAAATGTTCAAAATGTGAGCCTCCTCCCAGGAACTTTATGAGATTTATTATTGTTTCTGGAGACGTACTTTGAAGATGAAGGCTGTGAATTTCATATGAACAAATAAAAGTGAATCGTGCTTTTTAAAGCAGCGCTTCTTCAACTTGAATGGGATATGCATTTACCTGGAGATCCTGTGAAAGTTCTTATTCAGGATCCTGGGAGTCTGCATTTCTGACTAGCTCCCAAATGGTGATGATGAAGCTGGTCCACGGACCACACTTTGTAGCAAAGCTAATGGCACATTAACTCTCCATAAGCAAAGAATGGTCTTCAGGCTTGGAGTTGACAGAGTGTATTATTCTTTAAATGCAGAATTATAAAATGTTAGCGTGACATAGAACTTAATCATCAAGAATTAACTCTCCAATTTTTGAGAATGTTTAAGAGACTCACACCCAGTCACCCCACAGAGTAGTGGCAGTGTCTGGGTCTGGCCTCCTTTTGACAGCCACAATAACACATATCTCAAGTCCTACACAATATGAAAAGCATGTTCACTGTGATGGAAAAGAAGGGAAAGAAGGAGGCAGAGAAAAGAGAGAGGGATGGTTTATTTCTCACAAATCTGCATAACTAAGTTAGACAAAAAGCATAGTCCATTCAAAAGAGCTGTAGGGCTAATGAGGTTCCAATAAAATTAATCAATCCACACGGACTTTATCATTCTTATCCACACTTTTCCTTGTAATCAACACTATCACATTCTGAAAAACCAGGTGAGGTGGTACGGATCCCATCCTTACTGTCTAGCAAAAGTCTTATTTCTTGCCACCAAAGAGGAAAGAAATAGACCTTATACAGCACCTGACACATTGCTAGTTTCTTTTTTTTTTTTTTTTTTTGAGACAGAGTCTCGCTTTGTTGCCCAGGCTAGAGTGAGTGCCGTGGCGACAGCCTAGCTCACAGCAACCTCAAACTCCTGCGCTCAAGCAATCCTCCTGCCTCAGCCTCCCGAGTAGCTGGGGCTATAGGCATGCGCCACCATACCCGGCTAATTTTTTCTATATATATTTTTTAGTTGTCTATTTTTTTAGTAGAGACAGGGTGTCGCTCTTGCTCAGGCTGGTCTCGAACTCCTGAGCTCAAACGATCCATCCGCCTCGGCCTCCCAGAGTGCCAGGATTACAGGTGTGAGCCACCACGCCCAGCCTTGCTAGTTTCTTTACATGTGGTATTACATTCAATTCTCACAACAAATCTGTAAAATGGATAGAATGACTCCTGTCTTCTAGATGAGAAAGCTGAACTTGAAAATGGTGAAGTACCAAGTTCATGATAATACAGCCAGTACGTGGCTCAGTGGAGATTCAGGGTCGTGGCTGCCTACTGCAGCCCCAAACTATTCCTTTGTTTTCAAGCCTGAAATCATCTCAGGCCCATAGCTTAAGTCAGCTTGTAATGAGTCTCCAAATTTGTATATGTTCCACTCTTGAAAGCGAGGGTTATTTCTAAAAGAAACTTCTTCTCCCACATTTTATCAGCTTGTGGATCTAGGATTTTTAAAACATAAGGAGTGGCCCAACTCCACCCTTTAAACCCTCCAGCCCATAAATGAATTAGGATTCTCTATTGAATATGTTCAGACAGCATATTTACAATGTGTGATTATTTTTATTGTCCCCACATGTCTCCTTGTTTTATAAATCCTTGTGATCCTCTAGATATATATATTTGGAGCAGGATTTTCACTCAGTGTCCAAGAAAACCTGTTGCAGGTATTCAAATACTCTGTGTCCTCATTTTTCATCTACTTGATCTGTCAGTTTCTGAGAAAAGAATGTTAAAAAGTCTCCCACTCTGAATGTAGATTTTCAATTTATTCTTTTGCTTTGTTTATGTGTCAAAGCTATGATGAAAATTGTAAGTAGCTTTATGATCCTTTATTTTCTCGGTCTCTGTTTTATTAATACAATGCATCTTTTCTTTCCCCTTCTTAATGCATTTACCCTTAAGTTATATTTTGTTATTTTAGCATTATGACTCCTGTTTTCTTTTTCTTAATGTTTGGCTGGTATATAATTTTCTTTCTCTTTATTTTCAACTTTTCTGCATCATTTGGTTTTATATTTGCTTCTTGTAAACAGCTCATAACTGGATTTTTAACTCAATCTCAGAGTCGTGCCATTCATGTAGACTGTGATTCCTGGCATGTTTTTCCTTTCTGCTGTCCTCCTGTTTTGGTTTTCAGTTTATTGTGAACACTTTTTACTTTTTTTCCTCCTGTTTCTTGTTGGTCAAGTTTTGTTTATTCCATTTTTCTCCTCTAAGTACATTGATATTACATTTATTATTTCTATTTGTTAAATAACTAACTTAATTTTTAACATGCATATTTAAATATATTTTCCAAGGCTGGAAATTAATTTATTTGTATATTCAACAAATATTCAATACCTGCCTCCCATGTGTGAGGCACTGTCCAGAGCAGGGATTCTGCAGAGTAAAAACAGAGAATAATCTCATGGAATTTACACGCTGGGAGGAGGAGCAAGGCATTAGGGACAGTAAGGCCATTGGTGGGTGTCTGCAGAACAGCAAGGAGGTGGGTGTGCCTGGAGCCAGTGAGCAGAGGGAGGGTCTTGGGAGACAAGGTCAGGGAGGTGACTCCTGTCACTAGTGTCACGTGGACCAGAGTGAGGAGTTTAGTTTTTGTCCAATGTTGGGAATCAATGGAGGGTTTTGATCAGAGGAGAGAAATAGCCTGACCTGGGGTTAAGCGGGCTCCCTCTGGCTGCAGGGTTGAGAATCTAACGACGGGAAGCACAGGCAGAAGCAGGAGGCTACTGCAAAATCCAGGCAAAATCCAAGAGGGGCTTGAATCAGAGTAGCACAGGGGGTGGCGAAAGGGGTCAAAGTCTGGATATATTTGGGAGGTAGAGCCAAAAATGAAGTTTTCTGGACAACCAGATGATGGTAGGAGGGAGAGAGAGGAGATGAGGGTGACAGCAGGATGTTCAACCGGCACAACCGGAGGTTCCATGAATGGGAAGAAGAACTGGTTCCAGCAGGGCAGCAGGGCAGAGTCAGGGTCAGGACGTGTTCAAGCTGGAGACACCTGCTACACATCCAAGTGAGCCGAAGAGCGTGCGGTGTAAGAGACAGGGCTGCAATTGCTGGGAGGCAGAGCCCTCAGCACACGGCTAGGGTGTAAAGTCAGGAACTTGGAGGGACTCACCTCGGCAGGCAGTGTAGACAGCAAAGAGAAAGGTTCCAAGAATTGAACCTTGGGACAGAAAACATGAAGAGGTCAGGAGGAGGAAGAGGAACCAGGAAAAATCTTAAAAGCATGCAAGAGAAAACAGCAAGAATGACAGCAAGAAAAATCAGGTGAGGGTGTGACCTGGATGCCAGGAGAAAACAGTGTTTCCAGGCCAAGTGCAGATGAGGCCAGGGATCGACCACTGGATTTTGTTACGAACAGTTTCAATGGAGGAAAACGCCTGTTTGGAATGTTTTCTAGAGGGGATGAGAGGAGAGAAATTGGAGGCAATTATCGATAATATTTGGGAGAGTTTTGCTGCAAAGAGGAGCAAAGAAGAGATGCCACTGTAGCCTTGGTGAGGCCAGGTGAAATATTTTTTTAAGATGGGAAAAATAATAAGATGTTTGTATGTTGGTGGCACAGATTCATTTAAGAGGAAAACACTGACTTCTGCAGAAGGGACAGGAAAGAATTGATGGAGAGAAGGTAGACTCTGTGGGCACATCCTTTTCTCCCCTTAGATGTATTTATTGAAGAAACCAGATCATTTATTCTGTAGTTTCTCAAAGTTTGGATATTGCTCACTGCATTTCCATGGTATATTTAGAATGTTCTCAGTGGTTTCTAAATATAATTTTTAAATAACGGATTTCTTTCTTTAAACAAAGTATTATGTGAAAGCATAGCAGATGAAGCCCAGGAAGGGACACTTGGGTGTGGAGTGACGCCCACCAGGCCATCCCAAACAGGAGCCAGAGGCTGCACCTCGGCTGTCATGGGACCTTGGGTCTGAACAAGTCCGGGGAGAGAATTAGTAGAGAAGCATGGATTTCTGTTAAAAGCAAGCTTTTGAATGCCTCCACTTGTTTATAGCATTGAGCTGGAACGAGACCAAAATCTTACTTCTTGAAATAAACAGAATGGAGATTTTCCATTTAAAACTATTGCAATAACTAGAGATTATTTTCCCTAGAGAGGAGCCATAGGCAACCGCGCTGTTGTGGATTTATATATCTCCTTGCATTTCGAGTGTTCATAGACATAGACTTAAAGCCTAACTGCTGACCTCCTGATAAGAACTCTGAAGCTCTAAAGGGAAAGGGAGGCCGTTATCACACAGAGAAGTGGGATCCTCTCCATAGAATGTTCTCTCCTTGGCTGTGGAGATAACGGTACTGACCACAGACATCAATAGGGCTTGCACTTTTAAGTCATTTGGCCATAAGTGGCAATGCCCCTGTGCTCAGACTTTTAGTTTCTTTAATGACTAAGAGGACGTGTTCTCTAAAGGACTGTGCAGAGCCAGACACACAAGCTGTGGTGACCCAGCAAAATTCACTGGCCCACAGGAAGGTCAGAACGTGGCCTCTTCAGGGGGGGTCTCACTCACTCAGCTAATCAGCCTGGAGAGCCTTCTAATTCTAATTAAAATGAGAAAGAGGGTGTTTTTCTTGCTTTTTGTCCATTCCATGCAGGATATAGAAACCATCTTACCGTGCGTCACACTGTCCCTGATTAGAGACCACACTGGCTCTCCTGAAGCACAGCCTTGGGGTTTGTTTGAAAAGTCATGAAACAAGAGCGAGTCAAGCATGTCAAAAAGGAAAGACAATTTAACTGGAATCTCTATGTAGAAAGAAAGACCTTTTTTTTTTTTTTTTTTTTTAAGAACTGTGGGATACTTGTCTTCTTCTCCAGGCTTATAGTAATTGCAAATTTGCAATCAGGAGTTAAGTTATTTTCGCACCCTCAGATTAAAAAGCAGGAAATTCATAAATATTTACCAGATTGTTGCATGTGACATATAATTTCTTCTCTCCCCATAAATTATGAACACATTTGACACATCACTAGGGGGAAAAAAAAAAGTGTAGGAAAGCAACAAACAGAGAAGGTCACCGAAATGGCTGCCCCACTTTGGTGGCCAGCCTGATTCCTTTCCCCCACAAAACTCCACTACAGAAAAAGAAAGATTCTCAAAACTCTATCAGGCAGTAGCATAAATTAAATGTCCACATTCCAAGACAGAGCTGATTGACTCAGGTAGTTTCCTAACTCAGGGTTCCCACACGTACAAAGGTTCCAACAATCAACCATTAAATACTCCTCCCTAAGGTAAACTTTAGAACAGGTATAAAGCCTCATTTTCTAGTTTCTCCTCTAATACCGAAATCTTCACATTGATTTTCCTCTCCCTCTCAGTTCTAACCCCAACATCTCAAATTCATTTTGATTACCTCAAATAATCAAAATAATCTCAAATAAGAAATAATAATCAAATAATAACTAAAATCCTAAGCCATAAAGGATGCATTGCCTGGAGGCCACACCACAAGAAAGTAGGAGACACATAAATTAAAATCCGACAGCCCACTGTTCCAATCTAGCCTACAGACAGATATTGTCTATCTCACACAGTGTTTTAAAAATTTTAGTTGATTACTAACATTTACAAATTGGGAGAGTTCCTATAAATTTGCTTTTATGGCTTAACCTACAAATTAGGAAAATGTGGCAAAACCAGGTTCACTGTTCTCTTGGAGTCTCAACATTGCCATAGTCCCTACCACTCTCTATTGTCCTTCACTCAATGTGTTTCCCTCTGTAAGGCATTTGACCTTGAAATCCCCATCCAAATGCACCCCTTCAATAACAGAAGGACCTCAAAGACATAAGTAGTAAAATCCCATTTTTTTGTTCTAGCTATTCATTGATCTATTCCAACAGTGGCATGCCCTCTGCTAATCACTAAGACTACAAGAATGACAAGATGTTTAAGAATACTATTTATTATACATGTAGTAGAATGGTTAACATCCAAAAAACTGACATCACCTGCTGGAGAGGATGTGGAGCAACAGGAACTCTCATTCTTTGCTGGTGGAAATTCAAAATGGTACAACCACTTTGGAAGACAGCTGGTCAGTTTCTTATAAAGGTGGACACAGACTTACCTAGTAGATACCTAGCAGTGAATCTGGCTCACAGGTGATGCTCAATAAATAGTTTTGGAAAGAAAGGAGGAAGGAAAGAATGAAGAAAGAAAGGAAGGAAGAGGGAGGGAAGGAAGAGATGGAGAGAGATGGGAGGAAAAGAGGAGGAGAGGGAAGGAAGAAGGGAGGGGAGGGATATGCTTTATGATGGAGCAACTATCATAGGATGAAGAAGATCAGACTGTGGAAGTTCAAATTCTCAGGAAAGATTACATCTGAAATAAGATTTGAAAAGTAAATAGGAATTAACTAAGCAAAAAAGCAAATAAAGCAGTGTCAGTGTTACTAAGTGCTTACTATCCACACTTGCTCTTTTCCTGAAAATTCAATTAGCCACAGACTCACTAGCTGTTGGGTTTGTGTGACCAAGTTTTGCTCCCAGAGTATGAGTCTGCCCGGGGATGTCCTTTTTCTTAGCACTGAAGTTCCCATTTCCAGAAAACCTCTCTCCAGTAAACAAAAAATTCTGTTTTCTGTCAATGAATGCAGAAATTTGGGGAGAGAAGTACAAACCCTACATGGTGGTCCCCGCAAAAATAAAGGCTAAAAGCAACACAATTTTTCGTGTCAAATAGATATGCCAAAGATTACCAGCCTTCCATAGCTGCTGTCTCTGCTTTGCCCCTAACCACTGATTTGACAACCTCATTTGTGGTTCACAGTAATGAGCACCATTTTGAGTGACACAACTCAAGTAATTTAAATATGTTGTGATTGTGAACCTTCCCAGTCCTACTTTGCCTGTGGATTACTTATTGTGCCTTGTATTAAGATGGTGCTATTTTACTGTTTAACAGTCTGAATATTGTGATTAGAACTAGAATTAATTCATCATATTCCTGTGAACCATGTTTTTCTAAGAGTTTAGATGATGAAAATGAGAATGATTACAATACCAACACCAGCATGACCCAGACATTGCTGAAAAAGAAGGCTAGGCGACTGTGTTAACGACAGTTGGAAGGACACATACACCTGGATTAGAGAGGTAAGTATCCAAAAGAGCACAATGCAGAATCTGTAGGAAAGGATTTGGGATTGGACCTGGTGGAGAAGGGGACATGAAAGCATATTTGGAGAATGGGTTGGGGACCGCAGCCTTAGACTGTGGAGTTGATGCCGTCAGATCTTACCAGGGATCATATTTTCTACAGTAAATCACTTGGTGTGTGGAATCACAGCAACACAACAATGTCCTCTTACATCTTAGATAGTTTGATTTAAAAGAATGGAATTTCAAATTAACTTCTTGATTTCTTTGCAGATTTTAACAAAACCACAGGAAATATAAAACAGAAGTGTTGATATTGTATCCAAATACAAACTAGACTTTGCTCATCTGCCTGCATATTTAGGAGACAGTGAAAATGTAAACTTTGGCAAATTCCATTCAGTCTGTAAGCTTCTTACCAAAGAAAATAAAAAGCTCTTGCTGCTAATGTCCTGCACAGCCTCCACACCACACTGCTGAAAAGAAGGGTAATTTGCTTACCTGTGATAGGGAGCTTTTTCTAATAAAAGTTTCTGGTCACTTTTTGATTTACTCAGAATGTGCAAAAACCCTTCAGGAGATATTTTGCTTTGTCCAAATGAAAGGAGATCACCTCCTAAAACATGTCCCACGAGATGGCTTTCATTGTTGCCAGCCATAAAAAAAAAAAAATGTTAAAATGTTGGCACTCCCTAAAATCATATTTTCAAAGAGTAGAACAAGAAGAATGTCTTTGTCTAATTTGGAAATACATCAAGGATGAGGATAGAGAAAAAGATTACAGTAAAACAGATATTATGTGCTGTTTCTCCAAAACTATTTGATGACGTTTGAAGAGGCCGTAGGGCCTAGGACATGGCAGAGCCCGTAAATCTAAGGAAACCGGATCCCTGAAAAGCTGTGTGGAGCAGAGTCCCATGGCCACCCTGCACGGGGCCCTGCAATGAGCAATGTGTTAAGATCTGAGACCCTGGGTTGTTCTCTGTAGCAGTCGGCCTGTCCTGACACAGAAGGCGTCACAGTGCTGTCTCCTTCAGGTCTAGCAGAGGAACCCTGAGGATGTGAACACCTCAGAGCCATCAGGGAGAGTGCTTCAGAACAGCCACAGCCTCGGGTGGCAGTAGCCAGAGCCAGGTGTGTGAAAGAGGCAGTGGAGACCCATAACTGATGGCCTGCGCCTCCTGCTATGGTTGGGCAGGAGCACCCATTCAGCCCTGGGGTGCCCACCCCACTCAGCAGCCTGGGAGCAGCAGCATGTTCCCTTACACACAGTAGCTGGAGCTATGGGAGCTGTCGACAGAACAGGAACAGTTTCTCTTTACTCCTAGCATTATAGGAACTACGGCTGGTCTCAACACCTGTCTTGAAAGTGAAGGCTTTGTGGATACACACCTGGCACCTGGAACTTCAGGGACCCAGGAAGATTTAATAATGAGGCAAATAAAACCAAGGCCGAGCTGGGCGCGGTGGCTCACACCTGTAATCCTAGCACTCTGGGAGGCCAAGACGAGAGGATCACTTGAGCTTAGGAGTTCAAGACCAGCCTGGGAAAGAGGGAGACCCTGTCTCTACAAAAAACAATAATAATAATAATAGAAAAATTAGCCAGGTGTGAAGGTGTGTGCCTGTAGTCCCAGCTACTCAGGATGCTGAGACAGGAGGATCCCTTGAGCCTGAGGGTTTGAAACTGCAGTGAGCTACGATGACAACACTGTACTCTTGCCTGGGTGACAGAGCAAGACTCCGTCTTAAAAAGAAAACAAAACCAAGGCTGCTGCGTGGTGTCTACATCAACGGAAAGTTTACACATGGGGAGGACAGAAAACAGTGGGTGATGAGGTGGGCCCCCTGATTCCTCCCTTCCCCCCCACCTTCCACCAGGCCCCCTGACTCAACCAGCTGACTGAATGAATGTCTTCGTGGTACAACTAAAAATGGGTTTTGATGGGGGCTGGGGAGAAACCATATGAGGGTAGTGAACAAATATGGTGCAATACTAAAGGAACCAAGAAGGAAGGAAAATGAACTTAAAAGGATTTTTATGTTGAAGGTAAAGGAATAAAGATAAAGGTACATAAGGCCTGCTTGCCTCACAATTTGCCAGCTGTTTCTATCTCTCTATTTTATTAAAATATGTTTTCACAAAACTTAATGAATACGTTCAGTTTTATTGCTCATTAACTCTCTTAAAAATATAGCCAATATCGTGCCATGAAAGACAGGGAGGAACTTTAAATGCACATTACTAAGTGAAAGAAGACAATCTGGGAAAGCTACACACTCTATAATTCCAACTATATGACACTCTTGAAAAGACAAAAATATGGAGACAGTAAAAAGATCAGTGGTTGCCAGGGGTTGCGGGGAGGGAGGGGTGAACAGGTGGAGCCCAGAGGATCTTAGGGCAGTGACACTGCAAAGGTATTGTGTGTGACACTGTGACGGTGGCTTAGAGGTAGATCCCTGGCATTCTACACCTGTCAAAACGCATAGAATGTGCAACACCAAGAGTGAACCCTAATGTAAACCGTGGACCCTGGGTGATATTGATGTGTCAATGTAGGTTCATTCATTGACTGCAACAAATGGACCTCGGTTGGGGGGGGCGGTTGTTGATAGTAGGGGAGACTTGGGGATGTTTCCAGGGAGTACAGGAGAAATCTCTGTACCTTCCTCTCAATTTTGCTATGAACCAAAAACTGCTCCAAAAAGTAAAGTCTCTTTTTAAAAAAAAATACATTCACCTTTCCAAATATAAACTATATTTTATAACATTAATACAAATATACAACATATTCATATAACATCTACATACATGTATACTTTCATTTACATGCAAGAAATTTATGCATATGTTGTATACGTATATGTAAAACATGTACAAAAATCTCCTTCCCAAAAGATCACCATCAGACAGGGTTGATTTTGTTTCTTTGTTTTTGTTTTCCTTTGTTTACTTTTTTGCCCTCTGAAAAAAGCAACACTGCAAACTGCAGGTCTCGAGCTCCCATGGAGTCCATGCTTTGACTGAAATGCAACATTTTATTTCAAAGCATGCCCATTTTTTAGTATGTTGCCAATCACTTTACATAGCTCCTATGTGTTTCTATATCCTTATTTTATACCACATCGCAATTAAATCTTCTTCAGCAGATACAGTTCAACAACATCCGGGGGCAGGAAGGGACGCACTGACTCGTAGGCAATAAAAATTCACAGTAAAGCCACAGATGTAGCAGAGTGAGAATTACCACACCAGCAGGAACTAGAGATAAAAGAGGATTACACAGGATGAAATGTAGTAATTGACTAGAAGTCACTGAAAAATACCAGATGGATGTCACTGCTCTGTATAACTCTAATGCGCCTGCAGACTTTATTGAGCATCACTAGAGGTTCACTTTTAGTATTTTCTTGAGTGTAATTGAAGTTTATTGATATGCTATTATTGCCCAGTTTAGATGTGACCATAAAAAATGCAGTTTGATGTACTTATATCTCCGTAGAAATCTTAGGCTCTGCAGCTTAAAATAAAAGCTCATAGTAATAATTGCCATAATATTTATTCCTCTTCCTCCATTAGTCCTTTACATAGAATATGGACAGTAACTGCTCCAGATAGCATTGAAATTGCAGGGATATTTTCAGGAGTGATTGGTGCATAAAATATCAGACAGGCAATTTTGGATACTACCAAGGGAGACTTACAAAGGATTTTTATGTTGAAGGTAAAAGAAAACAAATTTGTATGCTGAAATGAGTTGCCATAGGTGGTGCAGTCCCTATTAGTTTTCATGGGTTTATTTCCCATTTAGTTTTCAACATAGGACTGAGATAAAAATAACTGTCTGTCCAAGCTAGAATATTCATTCTGTAAACACAGAAATCTCAGATCTCAGCAAAAGACCTCCGAGCATAAGCATAGGCCATTTCCCTCAGCAGCAAACATTTTAAATTAAGCTGGAAATAATGGGTGCGAAAACGATTGCTTCTCAGAACAGCAAAGAAAAACTCTTCCTGGGAATTCCAAGCACAGCTCTAATCTTATCACTGACAAGGTAGTCTAAACTGATAAGAAGCTGCTGTGGCCCAAAGCAAAGGGCCACACAACCTGATTATATTTTCACAAGCTGAAAACCAAATTCCCTTACTAAAGAAAACAATATAATTCTGAACTCTGGTGAGGTGCATTGAGTAAAGTAAAACCAAGAAAGGAAGAATGTGTGGCCCGAGCCCCGAAACCAAGACTTCTCAGGGAATAGAGAGGCAGGGGAGGCAGGTCCCGGCTGAGGGAGGTCTCTTTCATTTTCCCCACCACCCCCCTCCAGCCCATGCACACATACTCCATCCCATGGACACACCCCACAGGACCCACCCCAAACACACTTATTTCCATGGGCTGCCCAACCTCAGTGTTAAGAGCAATGTGCTAATGTGGTTAAGGTAAGCACTACTCTCTCACTTGTACTTCCAACCCCAGAATAATATTTCTCAAAGGGTCTTCGTGCATGGACCATTTGTATGGGAATCTGCTGGAGTAGTTGTTTAAAATGCAGATTCCTAGGCCACACACCAGCTCCATGGACTCAGACTCTCCAGGAATACAGAACAAGTAATCCACTTTTTTAATAAGCAACCCAGGCTAATCACATTCACAGAAAAGTTTGAGAAGTGTTGACTTAGATTTTACAAAGCATTGCTTCTGACTGAAGGAAACCAAGTAAAGGGAAGAGTTGGTACAATGTTCTGAGAAGGAAAAATCTGCTAGACGTATGGTGTCTAACTCTGGCTCTGGAACATAGTGGGCTCTCAATACGTTGAATGCACACATGCAGGCATGAAAAACTGTGAAAGAATAAGGGATTCAGGACAGGATGTTAGCAAGATGGCCAACTAGACGTTTCTAGCACTCTCCCCCATCCCTAACACCAACACCAACCAAACCAAAACAATGATTAAAACAACTACATTTCAACCAAAATAGCTAAAGGAGAACACTGGAGAAGAGCAAAGAAGCAGCAGAAATACTGCAGACTACAGAAACTCAGGATGGCCACATAGGGAAGGAAAGGAAACATCTCACCTCTGCCACCTCATCCCCCTAAGAGGGATCAGCTTGGAACCAGGTGGGACTACTTCCTGCAAAAAGAGGGTAAGCAAGAGGACCCCAGCAGCCCCCATAACCACTACAAACACCTGCAGTCTTCGCTACTGGAGACTCCTACAGTCCTCATGGGCTAGGACCCCATCTGAGGGGGCTCCCTGGAGTGCACGCACTGAGCTATCCCTAGAGACAGAAGGAGCCGACACTGCTCCGCCACCACCACCATAGTCTGTGCTGCTACTGCACAGTGCCACCTTGGAACTAGAGACACTGCTGGAAGGCAGCCTGCTGGGGCTGAGTAGCCTTTGCACTCCTCCATCCCTGAGGCTCAGCCACCACTGCACCATGCCTACCTGCTGCTACTCCCCACACCCGGGGTCAAGCTACTGAAGATCCACCACATCCTAGTCACTGGTGCACTCTCCACTTAGGGCTGAGCTGAAGTGGTGCTTTGCCGCTGGGAACCTGGAGCTTCAAACTACCAGAGAAATCATGCTCTATACCCACACACAGTGCCAGAGATGAGGCAGCATTCTACCGTCTGGGTGCTCCGAGCTTCTGCACACCATAGCAGTTGCACATCCCAGCACAACAGCTGATGTGGTGCCTACGCCCCAGGGATCAAGAGGCTCCACTGACCCACGTATCTGCACTCTTTGGGGCTGAGCAGATGCAATGCCTCAATCTCAGGGAATCAAAGCCTTGATTAGCTGTGCCACCCTACCCTCCATGCCAAACAGACACAGAGCCCCATCTACCTAGAATTGATCCAGCCTCCATAGTCTAAGATGCTGAGGCACCCTGCCTCTCTGGGGAGTACAGTCATCACTGTGCTGCTGCCCGCCTCCTGGGACCCAAGCCACAGTGGCATCATGCCATTTTTAGGTCCCTGCTGCTGCTGCACCTGGCCTCACAGAGCCTGGGCTCCTGCTGTGTTTCATCATCCCAGAGTCCAGAGTTACTACTACGTAGTTCTTCATCTTCTGGAGCACAAGCTGTCACTGTATCTGTTGGTTCTGGGTCCCAAATTGCAGTTGTGCCCTGCTTGTCAGGGCCCAAGTCTCCAGAGCACCACTCTTCTCTGGATCCATACCAATGCTGTGCCCTTCCCTTAAGGGTTAGAGCCACAGCTACATCCCAGCCCACTGGCCCTGAGGTTCTATTGTGTCTCAGAGGAACAGATCCTGGCTTAGCCTGAGAACTGCATCCACTCTTGTCTTGGAGAGGTAACCTGTGCCCTCAAACCCCAGGTGCTATAGTAGTTTTGCAAGACCTTCAGCCCAAGAACCCAAGAACCCAGCCTCACAGTTTCTCTGAGCATCTGTGTCCTGGATTCCAGTGCCTCTGTGGCTGCTTGTGACCTGTGTTGGACTCAACACAAGAGAGGTCTCTTTAGCTAAGACACCCCACTGGAGAAGGACAAGAACAGAGGGATCCCTAAAGCCCTTGCCCTAATAACCTACGCAGCCACCATCACTGCCACAAACTCCTGCAGCCTAGACCACTGAGGCACCTCTAGTCATCACTAATGTTGATCACAACTGAAGATGCTACACAGAGACTACACCACTGTACAATACTCAACCAGAGCCATCACACCCTGCCGAACCAGCACCTTCAGGCCCATTTGCAGGTGAAAATCTTCCCCTATGAAATTCACTCTGTAAAGTTTGGAAGAGGTGAATGTACCACCAGATGTGCAGACATAAATTCAGGGACACAAGAAACATTGAAAAGCAAGGAAACATGACATCATTAAAGGAATACAATAATTCTCCAGTAATTGACCCCAAAGAAATGGAAATTTATGAATTGCCTAAAAAGAAATTCAAAATAATGATCTTGAGGAAACTCAGTGAGATACAAGAGAATACAAATAGATAATTCAATGAAATCAAGAAGACAATTCATGATCTGAATGAGAAATTAAATAAAGAGATAGATATCATTAAAAAAGAACCAAACAGAAATTTTGGAACTGAAGAATTCAATCAATGAAATAAAAAATACATTTGATAGCTTTAACAGCAGACTAGATTAAGTAGTAGAAATAGTCTGTGAACTGGAAAATAGGTCTTCTGAAATGACTCAGAGGAAAAAAAAGAAAAAAGAATGAGAAAGAGTGAAGACAGACTATGGGAGGACTTATGGGACACCACTAAGTGAACAGATATTCACTTTATGGGATTTTCAGGAGGAGAGGAATAGAGAAAGGGACAGAAAGCTTACTTAATAAAATAGTTACTGAAACCTTCCCAGGTTTTGGAGAAATATGGACATCCAGATCCATGAAATTCAAAGGTTCCCAAATAGATTCAGTAGATAGTCTCCAGACTATCAGAAGTTTTCTCAGGAAACACCTTTCAAGCCAGGAGAGAATAGGATGATATATTCAAAATGCTGAAATAAAAAACTGTCAGCTGAGAATATTATGCCAAGCTGTCCTTCAGAAATCTGTCCTTCAGAAAAGAAAGAGAAATAAAGTCTTTCACAGAAAAGCAAAAGCTGAAGGAATTCATTATCATTAGACCTGCCTTACAAGAAATGCTTAATGGAGTCTAAGCAGAAACAAAAGGATGATAATTACCATCATAAATACATAAGAAAGTATAAAATTCACTGGTAGAGATAAGTACATAGTCAAATCCAGAATATTACAATACTGTAATGGTGATGTGTACATTATACATTTCTCTAGTATGAAAGTTAAAAGTCAAAATGGTAAAAAATGACTAAAACTACAATAAGTTGTTAAGAAATACACAATATAAAAATGTGTAAGTTGTGACATCAAAACATAAATTGTGGGCCGGGCACGGTGGCTCACGCCTGTAATCCTAGCACTTGGGAGGCCGAGGCGGGTGGATTGTTTGAGCTCAGGAGTTCAAGACCAGCCTGAGCAAGAGCGAGACCCCGTCTCTACT
>CM052445.1:55308633-55367879 GCA_028533085.1 Varecia variegata | reverse complement strand
AACTAACTAGAACTATTTCAAAAAGGGGTTTGAGATGTGGCCTGCACTAAAGCGTCATAGTTGTTAAATGTATTGTCTCATTTAACGATCAGAAATCTCCGTGCAGGGGCTGAGGAAGGAAGATGGTGCCGAAACTTATATTTCTAGAAATATCATACATATATATAGCTTTTAGAAACAAGGAAACCTAATGGTACTCCAAAATGCACAAAAGAGAAATCTTTGTCTTACCAACAAGCCGCATTAAAAACCAAAATGTTCTTTAATCACACCTTCCGTCACTGAATTAAGGCCAATTAATTGTGTCAAATCCCCTTCCTATTCAAGAAAACCACAGAATCCACTTAGGGGGCTTGGAGCCAAGGCTAATTATCTCCAAACCTCAGCAGCCACAGCACCAGCCATTGGGTGGCAAATCCACACGTGGTTAATTAGAATTCAGGGACCATCCATGAACTGAGGCTGACTCCCCATGGCCTGGTTCAGTAGTGCTTGGTCTCTCTGACTCTGATGGGTCAACTTCAGCACCCACAAGGACCACAGGACCTGCAGACTGGCTGGCTCTTGCCTGCCATAGTCACAAAACTCAGAATCTTGGGGACCAAGATCCACGTCCCAGGTCCTCAGGGCAAGTCTCCTCGGGTTGTCATTCTTGAGAGCCGTGAAAGGACATATAGCTATGGTCATAACCCAATTATTATTATAGTCCTTTACAATTCTCTTCAGGGTCAATTTGTTGCTTAAAGCATTTAAGCACTTACTTATTCAATGAGTACTATGGGATGCCTGCTATTTTTCAGGGACTGGCATTTGACAGTTTCTCTACCCATCCTTTCCGCAGTATTTCTTGGGCACTTCCTGGGTACCAGGCCCTGTGATCTGCTCTGGGCATAAAGCGGGCAATCAAAGGCACAGCTATTGTACCGTGGAGCTCACCGCTTCTAGTTTCCGTAAGGACACAAGGAAACTTCACCCCAAATGCTCCCAGCCCCCTGCCCTACTACTGCTCCTTGCCTGGTTGGTGTGGTTCAAATTCTCCATTGCATGGAACTGAACGCTCACAGATTCTGATCAGAGGAAGGTGGGATTTGCTCCCTCTTCTCCTCCTCCCCCAGGACCGTGGAACAGTCATGTAGGTAAGACATCCACCTGGCCTCACACACTCACCCACACCTCCCAGTCCTGCAACCCAGCCTTCATCAGCAACAATCGCGACCTTTCCATTTCCCCACTGCTGGCTCTTTTTGTCTTATTTTCCAACCAACCAAAAACTTAGATGGGGAAGAGGGTGTTGTATAACAGGCTTCCATGGAAGATACCAACACCGTCTGAATAGAGGAGACTGGGCGGAGTGGGGCGAAAGGACACCAACACCTAACCGTATAGTTGCCAATTATATAACTTGGCACACGCCCTCACTTCAAGGCCTTACAATCTATTATGGAAAATAAGACATGAATACACAGTGGGCAACGGCATTATAGAGATAGAAAGTGCCATGAGTCTCAGACAAAAAAGAAAGAAAGCCAGATACAAATTTACACGGAAACCAAATTGCAAAATCAGCCTCCTTTGGGTGGACGTTTCCTTGGCGAGGCCTCCGCGTCTTCCATAATGCCACTCAGGATTTGTAGCGATGGAGGTGACAGAGTAACTCCACGTTCCTTGATGAATCCTGGCACCATTGTGGCTCCTTATTTTATCTTGTTTCTTGAGTTAGACAGAAATTTATGTTTTGATTATTCCCTGATAATTTATGTCATAATAGCAATAAAAAACTTCACAGTTGCAGCTTCTCCCTTCTTCAGCTTTTAATTTCACAGCTTAAAAAAAAAAGGTTTACATCTTTTGAGAATTTCAAGAAAATTTGGTACAAAAACCATGGAATATGGGCCTTAATTTCAACAACTTGGGACACTGAAAAAGAAGAGAGGTTTTCATAATAGCACAAAGCTGAAACTAAAATTTAGAAGATTACAGAGAGTCACAGATAGAATCTCTGTCCCTGCTTTCAAAATTTTTATTATTGCTATAATCAGACTGTCTTTATGCGGACCACTCAGTAGATGATGGATATAATATCAGAATGCTCTCTGACCAAACCCTTCTCTTATGTGGGGAGGAATGGTGTGTTGGCATTGATCTACCTCTCCGAAGCATCCTGGTCTCAGCCTGAGAGATCACTACCTGTTTGTGTTCCCCCCTGGCTTGTCAGCTCTGGAAACCAGACTGTGGTCACACAGATGCTCTCGTAAGTGACTCATCTGAAGAACACACAATGTATTTAGAGCTCCCTTAGCTTTGAAAAGATATGGCTTGCCAAGACCTTACCACCGTGGTCCTGGTTTTCAGGATCTTTTGCCTTGTTAGGAAAATTCCTAGATGAAGTCAGTGAATATGTCAAATCAAAAAGACATAAAGGCCTGGAGATAAGGGACAGCTGGTGTGTCACTAACAGGGCTAGGAAACAGATCTAGGTGGGCCAAGGTCTCATCTCTGGAATTTGGGATTGAGGAAGAGAAAGAATGACCAAGACGGAGACACACAGCAAGGCTGGATGAGCACTTAGACGGTCTCGGTGGTCTCTGCTCAGCCTGCCCTGAAGGCCGAAAGGCAGGGAAAGCCAGTCTGCTGAGAAAAGAATGAAGCACAAACCACAGAGAGGAGCAGAGACCAAGAGATGGGTAGAACATTCCCTGGGTTTTTGCCAAATTCCCAGTTCCTGTAATGATCATTTCTGAATCCCAGCCCCATCCCTGCCCTTGAGTTCTATGAAAGATACCTACCAGTGTCCCTAATAATAAACTCCTCTTTTTACTTGTAACCAAAGGTGACTGATACAATACAGAGCCATTAAAATGTCCCTGGGTGCCCAAGTTGTAAAGCACAATAATGCCTTGCATATATCTGATGTCACACTCCCTGTCAATTCCCTTGGTCATGTGAACAGTGCCTGTGTGTTATTCATTTTATATCCACAAAGACATCCTCCAGCCTCAGTCAAGAGACCCTTGAGCCTCTTCTAGGAAACGGAACTGATTTACATTGGCTTGGATGTGCCCAGTCTCTGCTATTGCCATGAAGATAGGGATCAGACCGTGCAACTCAGATCAAAAAACAAAAGGCTCAGCATGTCCAGCCCAGATCATCAAAACACAGTGGCAATCGTTTACATCAGTCACAAGTGGCCTCATTTAACAGCTTTTTTGAAGGAAAAAAAAAAAAAAAAAGACAGGGTTACCATTGTCATTGCTGCATTGAAAAGTGTGAAAATGATCATTTGGATAATGCAGCTCTGTCTTCACCACTGATATGCCCACAATGTAGATGGAGATCAATATAACTAGCGCCGACAAACAGTGCAAACACGTCTCAAGAAGAACACCCAGGGTTTCGTTTTCTGATTTATTGAAAAGGCTCACAGGTTGCAAGCCTTGCTCCTTTCTCATTTCCAAAGCCGGGGTTTGTCATGCCTGTCCTGGGCCAGTGTGACCGAGCAGGGTCTCCACTGCCCTCCTTTAAAGTGTGTATAAAGCAGAGGTGCCCAGAGCTGGCCCGGAGCACCAGCCCCAGCTGCCACAGCCCTGGAATGCGGGACACTGCGATGAAAGCCCAGGATCAGGCATCTCTAATGCTTTGATTTGCAAGAACAGCTTGACATCCATAGCAACATGGTTAACGTGAAAAACACAAGATAAAAACATTCCATTTAATTAAAAGCCCACAGTTCAATGGTAGTATAATTATTACAAGTGCATTTTATGGCTGTCTGCATTCATTTTGGGTACATAAATTAATATGCAAATTACCAGCCCCTCTCATGTTCTTAAGAAGTTCCCCTATCAATCTTTTCTCCAACATGTCAATTGTATAAAGCATGGCTTTTTAAATGCAAAATAAAATTCACATTTATGGTCCTTCTGAAATCTCCCTGTGCTGGCAAGCTTTGTTTTAGATGAAGAGTGTTTAATTAACAGAGCTCACCTCTCTCTAAGGGCCTCAGGACAACACAGAGGAGGCCAAGACACTTCTAGGTCTTCAAGCTAGGCGGGATTAGAGACTATTTTCCATCTCAAGGACCACCAATCAAGGTATTTGTGATTCTCCATTCAACCCATCAAGGACTTTATTATGGGAAAATATTGTTCTGATTTATAAAAAAAAAAAAAAGCAAATTCCCAACCCATAGACAGATGAACTTAATATTATTCACCAGGGAAATGCTATAACGAATTACTTAACAGATGGTTTGTGGGTATTTAGAAAACACTTTGCACACAGGCAGCGGACTTTAAGAAATGGTATGGGTAAGAACATGATACGTGGTCAGAGCTCATTCCTTCTTTGATAGAGTTTCTAAACTGGTCTAACAGGAGAACTCCATAAATATGATACATCTATTGTCAGTAAGGCTTTTGGGAAAATCTTTCAGGACTCTCTGGTAGATATCTACATTATGTGAACCCACCTTTGGAGCAGCCACACCCAGACTGTATTTAAGAATCAGGGACTTGAATGCAGATCTCGGAAGTATACCCGAAGGCTCCATCCTTGGTACTATCCCATCAGTATCTCTAGTGTTGGCCTGACTTAAGGCAGAGAAAACATGCTTGAATAATTTACAGATGTCTCAAAGCTAAGAGGAACAGCTAATAGACTCTGTCAGAATTAAAACTCCTGAAATAAAGACTTCTCAAGAGACTGAACCTATCCACTTAAAAAAATCAACTTTCCAAAAATAAAATTGACTTAACAATTCATTAAAAAAAAAAAAAAACTTTCAGTTTCCTGTGGGTCTGATTGTGCCTATCAACTTGACACAGATGTTTAAATAATCATGGCAGATTTCATTAAAATAGCAACTGTAGAATATAAGAAAAATGAGGGCAAGAACTTTGTCTCATTTACTGCCAGTGCCAAGAATAGTACCTAACACATGGTAGGTGCTCAATGAATATTTATTGAATAAATAGCATATTTTCCGTCCATCTTTTTGAGTTACAAATGAAATTTGCATTGATTGTGGAAATTTTGGAAAGCACAGAAGAACACAAAGCATAAATAAAAATTACCCTTAGTCCTGAGATCATCTACATTAACACTTTAGCTTAATTCCTTCAAGTCTTTTCTCTATGTACTTTTCACATGGTCTAATTGAACAATGTTGTGTAATAATTTATTTACATTACAAAAAATCATTTTCTATATCACTAAAACCTTCATAAGTGCAATTTATACATTAATAATTATATAACAGTACCTTAGTTTCTATTTAGGCTGTTTCCAAATGTTTTATATATTCAAACAGTGCTCTGGTAAGTATCACTGCGTGCGAAGCTTTCTCTGTCTTTTAGAATGAATAACACCTTTCTTGCAGTTGGAGATGTCCAAAAGTAAAGTGAATTCCCTTATGAAAATAGTCAGGAAGGCAATTGTCCTTCTGAAAATACAGTGCCTGTCAGGGAAATGTCACAGCAAATAGTTAATTTTGGTGAAGCATGAGCTTTGGAGCCACGTAGTTCTGTCTGATTTTGTCTGATTCTGTCTCTATCGTGAATCAGCTCTGTAACAATTTGGGCAAGTTGTCTTACAGCCAGAGCTAAGTTTCCTGTTCTATAAAATAGCAATAACATGGACTTTGCTATGTTGCCATGAAGAAAAAAGAGAAATATTACCTAGGAATACCTAACGTAATAATTTAGTACAGGTGACGATTGTAATTTAGCATATACTGGCAGCTGTAATTGTTGTTTCTGCTACCCATAGTACATGATTTGCAGGTGCACGCATTCCATTTCAATTTGGACAGACTTGACCATACAGAGGCGACTGGCAGGGATGCTGCATGAAGTCGTGCAGGCAGAACCAGTTATAGAATTTGCAGCGCCCAGTGCACAATGAAAATGCAGGTCCCCTTGTTTAAAATTATTAAGATTTCCAAGACAACAGCAGCAGAGCCTGAAACCAAGCACAGGACCTGTCTAAGCACAAGGGCCCGGTGGGATTGCCCAGGTCGCTCACGCATGAAGCTGGCCCTGGTTAGAAGCTGCACACAGTCTGCTCTGAGGCATGCAGCAGCGCTGATGGGATCCTTAGTCTGGAGGTTGCTATGCACAGTGAAGGGGGCCTCAGTCACTCTACTCCCTTGTGTTGTTGTGAACATGGGCATGACTCGCCAAGCTTCAACAGCCCGTTAGCAGAGCTCTGTACCTTGGCCTCCTAGAACACATCACCATTCACAGTTGGGCAGAAAGTTTTTCCAAGTCAGCTGAACAACCAGAAAGTCTTGAGAACCAACTAATTTGGTGGGGGATGAGGGGGCTGGAACTACAAAAAGGACAACTCACAGGATTCAAAAACTTCTAAATTCATCCCATACTGTGCCTCAACAGTCTCCTACCACCTTCAATGATATAGCGTTTTGAGTCTTAAAATTTTCCAGAGTCTTTCCTCGTGTTGCTGCTAATAAATTGTTGCAAAGACTTATATACACATTCAGGCTCAGAATAAAATCAACCAACATTTTAACGTGCTGTTTCTTTCTTGTTGAGCAGCCACATGCCACGTTTTACTTAATTCAACCTCCACATTTTCCGTGTTTGAACTGCTATGAATCACTTTCCATCCAGAAACATCCTGGAATGTTTCTTAGCTTGCAGTTATCACAAATACAATGGTAAAGAGAAAGGCAAATGCAGGCCTGAAATTGCCCTGCAGCACCCATTTAAAAAATAGTCATCCGGATCACCCAGCATATTCTTCACTTAATTTTTCCTTAGCTTGCCATCAAGTAAAGAAAAGTGAACATATAAAAAATGATAAAGTCTCATACAATTTACAAAACCTGAAGAATATAGCCATAGCCCACTGAGACCAGAAAAGCCAATTTGGGAAATTTTAATGTAGCCTTTGTTCATTTCTCTACCTTCTTTTTTTTTCTCTACTTCACTTGCTATAATTATTTTGTTCCCATAAATTTCCTCTCCCTCCCTAAGGTGGTCCAATCGTTTTGCTTCCCTCTCTCTTGCCTGATAGCAAATCCCAGAGATACTAATCTCGCACCTAGCAATCTTTTCCTCCTTATCTCTGGGGGAGCCCAGGCCACCCGAATGAGCCCAGTTGTGTAATAAACCAAGGGCTGCCTACTACAGACATCATTCCAATTTTCTCTGCCCGCAAACACACTGATGAATCTTCCTTTTTTCACAGTGTTCCTTCCACTCTGGTTGCTTACGGTGTATTTAAATGATTTACACCACATCATTACCTAATTGTGTCGTTTTAAATATACTGACTCCTCGTAGGGGGACACCAACTTTGAAATGTTCTCACAGTCATGACAATGAATATCTGCTAGTCTTTCCCCACCACGTGCATCAGATGAAATATCTTCCGAGAGAATCCACAGGTGCAAAGCAGCAGTGGTGTACGGCAGACCTGGGCCTGGGCCAATGACTGCTAATGTCATTGTTTCACAAAAGAACTTTTTGTACTATTGTGCAAGCACACTGTTGCACATTTAGAACCTGAACCTGAACTACTCCAGGCTAAATATTCAAAAGCAAAATAAATAGTGCACTTCAGGTAGAGAAAACTCCAGCCGGAATTAATGCACTCCACTTTGGGGGTAGACTGCATTATTGCTCCCAGTTCTTCACCCCTCTCTGTGTCCACATGCTTTCTCTTGTGACTCTGCACTTCCTTATACTGGAGGCAAAGTTTACTCCTTGCCTCATTAAAGTTAGTTTCAGCCATAGGATTTGTTTCAGCCAGTGGAATAGGGGCATAGACGATAGTTTACAAGTTCTGAGCCAAGCTCTTAAGAGACATTGTGTGCTTCTGCTCGCCTTTCTGGAAGCTTCCAACTTCTGCCATGAAAAGATATGCCCCAGCTAGGCCACTTCTCAAGGAGACGGAGAAAAGTGAGATCTGCCAGGCCCACTGGAACACAGCTTAATTCAACTAAACCCCATCTGTTATGGGCTGAATTATATCCCCAACCAAAATTCTTATGTTGAAGCCTAAACCCCTAGTACTTCCGATGGGGACTATATTTGGAGACAGGGCCTTTGAAGAGGTAAATAAGATAAAATGAGGTCATGTAGGTGGGTCTTAATGCAATATAACTGGTGTTCTTATAAGAAATTAGGACATAGACAAGTTCGTGCCAAGAAAAAAAAACCCATCTGAAGACACATCGAGAAGACAGTCATCTTCAAGCAAAGGAGAGAGGCCTCAGAAGAAACCAAACCTTCTCACACCTTGATCTTGCACTTCTAGCCTCCAGAACTGTGAAAAAACATGTTTCTTAATTTAAGCCACCCAGTCTGTGGTATTTCATCATGGCAGCCTGACCAAACTAATACACCACCCAACCCCATGGTGTAGTGAAGGACAGTGAGTGAGTATTGTTTGGAGCCACTGAGTTTTGGAGTGGTACGTCACCCACTATCATGGTGCCGATAGCTAAACATTACATGCATTTCCGCTTTTCATCCACATTTCATCCATCACACCACGTTATGGTGTCTTGTGGTCACAGTATAAATGTTATATTTATACAATAAAACACCAAAAGTTCCTGGAAGGCAGGAACCAACTTTCATTTGGTTTTGTGCCCCTGTATGTAGGACGAGGCCTAGCATAGAGCAGGTGCTCGGTAAATGATGGTGGAACGAATGAACAAGAAAGGAGCAAGGGAGTATGCAATTAAATGAACGAATGCTGCCCCTAGCTTAAAAAAAAAATTCAAGGAAATATGACAGATGAATGGTGTTTTGAAGGAAAATCAATGGTAAAATTTAGAATATGTTTTAGAATCTGTGCGCAAACAATACAGGCAGTTTTGTTTATTTTGGGGGGGATGGTTTCCCCTCTTCTAACCATGAAATTGCATGTGTGAATCTGTTTCTGTTTAGTCCATTATTATCTGAGAAGCAATTAACCATGTATCAGGCAGCAGCAGAGAAGCAATCGGGGCAAAAGTCCATGAAATGCCAGCACATGACCTCCCTGAGACCTGAGTCTGTAGCACACATCACGAAGGGGCTGGAGGAGCTATCCGTCACTACAGGCTGCATGACGTAAAGAGAAGGGAAAATGAATTGGTGACAGTGAACGTTCACGGAGGCAGTGCATATGGCTGCTGTCTTTTAATAACCAAGACCAAGTCCCTCCGGGTTCAATGGTTTTATAATGGTTTCATCAGAGTCACAGTATTCCTCTGACATATGGTTTTGTAGCAATAATCAACTCACAATTATGTGTGCTGATGATTGAAGTAAACAGACTAATAGATGATACAGTTATATTAATAGTTCATATTTGTACTATTTGGCAGGCAGTTTGGCATAGTGGAAAACACACAAAATTAAAACAGGTCTGTGTTTGAATCTCATCTCCCCCACTTACTAACTGTGTGACCTCAAAAGAATCATTCAGCCTTTCTGAATTTTAATTCCGCATCTTAAAGTGAGCATAGTAATATCTGTTCCTAGCAGGCTTGTTATCTGGTATTATAACTAGTGGGTACTTAATAAAACAAAGCTTTTGTTATTATCACTGTTATCATTGTTTGGCTTTGCTACCAAAACAGAACTACTTAGCTCAGTACATTCAAATGTCCATTTCCTACCAAACTAAAGACTCCTCAAAGTTAGAGATCGTTACTCATTCGGTACATTTGTATTGGTAAGAGAATTTTTATTGGGCCTGTTTACACACTGGCATTTTCCGCAGAAAACAAGCTGCTATCACTAGGGACAATTGACAATGCAGGGAATCCACTCACAGAATTTCTTCTGATGGGAGTGAAGAAAACTTAAAAAGCTAATTTATGGAATGCATCCAAGAGGGATATTTTGGAACTATTGGGTAAGTAATTCATTTCATATTTAAAATGAGTTATTTCTTGACTTTAGCTAAATAGCTTCGTTGTTGTGTTTCTGAGTGGTTTGGTTTTCTGTTCACATTCCAATCCAGGCTGCAAGACTGTATCTCTCTGGCTTGCAATATTTTCATGTTAAAACTGAAAGCTGTGGTTAAACTTAAATTTTTCCATTCCCTTTATGGCAGACAATATCAGTATATCTTCCATTCCCACCAACTTTGTGGATTCTAAAACTTGTATTTAACACAAGCGATGGCGATGATTAGATGTTTGGAAAGAGTATTGAGGGTTCAGTCGGAGCAGTCTCTACCTTTAAATGTGAACTTAAGTTCTTTTTATTTCCTACCCCGAAATTCAGGTATAATAGTTACCATTTAACGATATTCTGTATAATAATGCTTTGTTTTCTTATTTATTTGTGTTTGTGTTTTGGAGGTATCTATAGAGTTTTAATTGTTTTATGTTATTTTAGAATGAAGGAAGTAATATGTGCTCATTGCTTTCCTAAAATCAGAAAATGCAGAAATATTTAAAGAAGAAAATAGAGATCACCCCAATCCACAACCCAGTTGACCACAGTTAATATTTCAGTTTGTAGCCTTTCAGACTTTGTATGCACATATATCCACACCCAAAAATTAATTGTTACAAAAATAGAGTCATACTATGCATGCTGTTTTGTAATCTGCTTTTTTACCCTTAGTAACTTATTGTAGATATCTTTCATGCCAATAAATACAGATATATGTCATTATTTTCAACAGCCTTATAATATTCCATTGTAGAGACCAGAAACTGGAAAACTAAGTCTCAGGGACCAAATCCAGCCTGCTCTGCCTCTTTATGTATGGCCCACAAGCTAAAAATGACTTCTGTGTATTAAATCATTACATTTTAAATTATCATATTAGTGCCTACATAATATCCTCAATTCTGCCTCTTGACCCCAAAGCCTGATATTTTGATCTGGCTCTTTAAGAAAAAGTGCTGGCCCCTGATATAGATATATTCAAATTTGCTTAATTCATCCCAGATTGATGGAAATGTTTGGCATTTGCAACATTTCTCTGAAACAAACATCAATGCAGTGAACCACCTGTGCTCACCTTTTAACACTGGTCCAAATCTTCCCTTAGGATGAACTCCTGGCACTGGAATTGCTGGATCCTCTTTGTTAAAGTGTTGGTACACCCTGCCCCACTGTCCTCCAAAAAGTTGGCCATTTGGCTCCCTTTGCAATGCACACGCGTGAGGGTGTCACCTTTCCCTCTCACATTAGCCTGCTGGGTAGGAGCAGATCTTTCCAATCTTTGCTAATGGTATATATGAAAAATGATCCCACGGTTTTTCTTTAATTTCCATTTTTTATTGCTCCTGACATTGACTATCTTTTAATAAGGTAGAGCAACCATTAATTCTTTTGAGAAAAATCTGCTCTCGTCCTCTGCCCATTTATCTACTGTGGTGTGCCAAGCACCTCTTAATTTGTGTTAGGAGCATTATTTCATCTCCTTGCTCTTGTCTTGTGAATAATTATGGATCCTTACTCACACGCCCTCTTTTCCAAGATTTGAATCATTCTGTGATTCTTCTCTGAGCCCTTTCCAGCACTCTTTCTCTGCCCATGGGTTTGTAGTTGGATGTTTTAACAACCACTTCCATCGTGTTAATGATTCCCACTTGACGGTGAACTTTCTCAGCAGGTCAGCACACGCCCATTGCTGAGCTCACTGCCTTGGCTGGGTCTTTGGAACTAGAGGCATTAAACCAGTTAGTGACAGCAGGGTGAGTCTGTCTCCTCACTGCACTTCCCACCGGAAACCAAGTCCAATAACCTAAACAACCCACTCCTCCTACTATGAAGATGATGTGAAATTCCACTGATATATCAGACTTAGAAATTTTAGCCACAAGAAAATTTAAGAGAGTCTCATTAGTGTGAGCCAATTTTTACTCTTGGGAAAGAGGGTGTCTCTTTCCAGAATGTTCTGCAATATCCCAAACTATAAAGATCTCTCTCTCTAGCTAGTGAAGAATCAGTCCATTCTCCAAATCTCAGAGTTCATTTGAAAACAAATTTCCACATCAAATTACAGCGTGTGACTATCCAACCTACTTGGATGGCTACGGTGTGTGTCTAATAGGGAATTCCGTGGCAGCAACGATCCCCAGACTCCGTTGGGAACTGTCAGTTACAAGCCTCAGGTGTCAGGTACTCGTAGAAATGTTTGCACACTAAATATCTAATCTTGCTTAGAATATAAGTAGTAGCAAGAAAGCAATTAATTGTACCCCTCATATAAAAATGTTGACTCCTGAAAGATGTAAGAGAGCTCATGGAAATCAAGGCATCACCCCTTCCCACCCTCTTTGAGTGTTTCGTTTACCTACGCTGGGAGGGCAAAACCTGAAAAATCGATAGCTAAGGAATCAGCAGTCATTACCTGTCTGCTGTGCCTGAAAGACCTTAGACAGTAAACACTAGGAGATTTCACACACTGGCACTTATTTTTAAATGAGTCCCATTAAAGACAGAGCTATTTTCAGAGTATTAAGGGAAGCTGCACCAGGTTATTTGTTTTCGTTTGCTTACTTGATTGGTTTGTTTTGTTTTTTATCCAGTACATAAGTTGTTCATTTACTAATTTATTCAACAGACATTTTTTGAGTAACAGGATGATGAAGCAGAGCCTCTGTCCCCTGGATAAAAGCCCCTGAACACTTATGATCCGCTCCTCCGGCCTCAGCAGCCATCTCCCCAGGTTTCTCCTGAGAAACTCTGGGCAGAAGTATGATCTGTCCAAGAGAGGAAGACAACTTGCCATCTGGTTGAAAATGTAGGAGGAGGAAATAAACGAAAAGGCCCAAAAACAGAGAGGCCTTGGTTTTCCCATCTGTGAAAAGGGACTATCACTTCCTGCATCTCAGATGTACCATTAAGATAAAATGAATTATTATATGTGGAGTACATACAATGGTGGCACCTAGTAAGCACTCAATAAATGCTAGCTATCATTATTCTCTTTTCTTTTTTTGTCCAATTTTGAGTCAGTTACTATATATGATGCTAGAAAATACAAACACAAAAAAAGCCATGATTACAGACTCCAAAATGCTTACAGTCTAGAGCAGGGAGATAGTCAAATTACATGTGACAGCCTGTGTGATAAATGTAATAACAGAGGTGGCCGGGCACGGTGGCTCACGCCTGTAATCCTAGCACTCTGGGAGTCCGAGGCGGGCAGATTGTTTGAGCTCAGGAGTTCAAGACCAGCCTGAGCAAGAGCGAGACCCCGTCTCTACTAAAAATAGAAAGAAAGTATATGGACAGCTAAAAATATATATAGAAAAATTAGCTGGGCATGGTGGCGCATGACTGTAGTCCCAGCTACTCGGGAGGCTGAGGCAGAAGGATCGCTTAAGCCCAGGAGTTTGAGGTTGCTGTGAGCTAAGCTGACGCCACGGCACTCTAGCCCGGGCAACAGAATGAGACTCTGTCTCAAAAAAAAAAAAAAACAGAGGTGGCTCAGAGTCCTACGGGAATACGTGGTAAGGTGCCCAGTCCACACAGACATGGAAGCAGAGGCCTGGCCTGGGAAGGCCTCCCTAAAAACAATTACAAAGCTGCCATTTAATTGAACACTGACTGTGCCCAGACCCTGTGCTAAATGCTTTATATCGAATACTATTAAATTCTACCAGTATCTCCATTTCATAGATAAGGATGCTGAGCCTTCAAGAGATTACCCAAGTCACTCTAAGGGATATGCCACGTCATGTCAGGGGCAAAACCAAGGCTAGAGCTCAGGCTGTTTGAACCTCCATGGCCCACACATGCTCTCATTATGCCACACTCTACTTCCTTGAGCAAGTGATTCTGGGCGAGCAAACTCTGAGGACACGCAGATGTGTGTCCAAATAAGCGTGGGGACAAGGCGCCCTGGCAGAGACGCAGCCCTAGGAGTCTGCAGGCAGAACTGATGTCTGACTCTGCATCAATTCACTCATTAGCACTGGAAGGCTTGGAAACATTCCAAAAGATTTCTTTGACATTTAAATAGATAATCCCTCAGTCTTTAAAATATTGATTTTGTGAGCAGGAGAACAGGATTCTCATCCTGGCTCATCCCCTAATCTGCTCCATGAACTCGAGCAATCATACACAGTCGCCTTGGGCCTTGGGTGCCTCGCCTGAGAAATGAAGGGGCTGCACTAGATGACCCGTAGGGTTCCACCCAACTCTAGCATTTTCTGGCATCTATTTGATGGTTCTGTGTGAGCAGGATGTGTGTTCAATCAACGGAGCCTCCGAGTCTGGGCAATCCTCTTAACTAGGTTTCCTACGAAGACACTTGTGCATACCCCTACTCCCAACTCCAGCTACTCTCTGAGCCATTTCATTGGCTATTTCTTCTTTTCCCACTTTGTTTCCTATTAATATGTTAGTTTCCTACCACTGCTGTAACAAATTGCCACAAACTCTGCAGCTTACAAAAACCATTCATTAATCATCATACAGTACCAAACGCCAAACGTTAAAATGGGTCTCGCTGAGCTACCATCAAGGTGTCGACATAGCTGCCTTCCTTTCAAGAGACTCTAGGAGAGAATCCATTTCCTTGCCCTTTCCACCTTCTAGAAGCTTCTCACATACCTTGCTTTCCAGCCTTAGGGCAAGTCTCTCTCATTGCTGTCCCTGGGATTCTCCTCTGCCTTCCTCTTCTCCTTGTAAGGGCCCTTGGGATCACACTGAGCCCACCTGGATCATCTAGAATCATCTCCCTGTTTTAGATGAGCTGATTAGCAAACTTAATTCCATCTGCAACCCTAATTTGGCATATAGCAGGTTCCAGGGAGCATGAAGATCTCTCTGGGGTCATTACTCTGCCATCACAACCCACTTTGTCCTTCAAATATGGTCTCTGTGTCCCTTTTGGACAGCACAATAGTAGCTGTAGAAGTGGCCACTGCCAGGGCTGTCCTACCCACTTACATATCAATTTCACATAGGCAAACACATAACTTTTTAGTATAAGCATGTCCCATTTAATGTCTGGGACATATTTATACTAAAATGTTATTTGGATTTTTTAGTATATCTGTATGTCCCTGAGGTTTGCTTGCTCCCCTCTGATAGGAGGGTATGAAAGGCTCGCAGTGCTTCCAGAAGAAGATTGGGTGTGGAAACTAGACATTATACAGTCCCAGATGCCCACACTCTTGGGCTCCTCCTTTTCTACCACACCCCAAACACCCCCTAGGCTAGGGCCCCATTCCCACCTGCTTTGCTCTGAACTTGGAGTCATCAAAGCCATTATTTGCCTATACATGATTGAACCTTAAACCAGTTACGTTAACAACTGTTCTAAAAAACTAAAAAAATCCCTTTAAGAACCACAGGAATGAATTTAAATGAGATCTTTTAGATAAGGTCCCCTATGTGGAGGGCTGCAAGATAAAATATAGTATGCCCAGTTAAATTTGAATCTTATATAAACAACAATGTTTTAGTGTAAGTGTTACTGGCCTCCAGGTAGCGGTTTTTTGGTTATGGAGATGAATTTCAGGACACACCACATAAGCCAAGCAAGTGAAAGCTTTATTGAAAGTGAAAGTACACTCTCAGGGAGGAAAGCAGGCAGGCTGGAAAACAGAGCTGCACCGGGAGGAAGTGGTTTTAGATCTTTTGTAGCTTAGTAATTGAGGGGAAGAATATTCAAGGCCAAGGGGTTAGTTTTTGCTAAAAATTTGGGTAATAATTCCTAGAATCAGGTTCCCTCCCAGTTTTAAACTTATTTTGAAACTGTCATGGTGATTTCAAGAGCAGAGAGATTTGAAAACCACAATGCAAATGATATTGTAATTAACCAATGTTCACATAAGTTGGTAGAGATAGCTGACAAGCCGGTCAAAGCTGGTTCTTGCCTGCAGTTATCAGTCCTTTTAGTTAGCTTCTGCTTAAGACTTGTTTATTTTAACACCTGCACCTAATCTTTAAGCCCCTGCATCCAGTCTCAGCCCTGTCTCCTAGTCTTCTACTCTAATGTAAGTATGTCTTAAATATTGAATGGGACATACACTAAAAACGTTAAATTTCTTGCTTATCTGAAATTGATATTTAACTGGGTGTTCTGTATTTTTATTAGCTAAATCTGGCAACCCTATCTACCTGAACCTACTCAAATTATATTTAACAGGCAGCTCCATATTCCTCCTCACCAAAGTCCACACATGTTTCCAAGGTTCATTGGTCCTAGCCTTGCAGAGAACCCCATCAGACAGATCCAAAAATACTATCATAATAGTTATCGCCAGTAATTTTTAAAGCTACTGTAAGACAGTCACTTCTTGTACTTTATTTCCACTTATGTGTATTATAATTCTCCAAACAGCCCTGCAAGGAAGAGATTCAGTCTCAGAGAGTACCTTGCCCGTAGTCACCCATCTACTGAAAAGCATACTGAAAATTCAAACTAGGTCTGTCTGCCTGCAGATGCTAAAGTTGTCCCCCGACCCAACCCCACCCACGGCCACACTCAAGGGGTCCAGAACTCTCCCCCAGGGAGCCAGGCCTCTGCCCTTCACAAAGTTTCCATGGTTTTACCATCTACACATTTCCATTCTCTGCACCAGGGCTCTCTTTCTCTGGCATCAATAAAGCCATATTTGACTATCATCAAAGTTGAAATAAAGGTACCTGTGAGCCCTGGACAGGAAAAGATGAAAAGCACAACTGATCTACAGGACAGAAGGAATATTTTCTGCTGTCATGTGGCACAGGAGCTTAGCTATTTCCTAGCTATTTGCAGAAATTTCCTAAGTTGTTTTTAAAGTCTGAGGCATATCATTTACTGGGCCAACTTTGACTAAATTGACAGGATCAACTTTTATTTAATTCCCTTTGATATTGGATCTGCTCCAAAGCACACATTTGATTATCTGAACTAAAGGAGGGTATTGGAAAAATGCAAGATAAGGCAAAAATTAAATTTGCCTTCAGAATATATTTCTGCACTTACATTTGTGTAAGCTGTGAGTCTGCAAGTCGGAGAGGCTCCCTTGCCTGAATTCTGTCCATCTCAGCCTCTTCCCCTCTCTGTGCAGAAGCCAAAGCCCCAGACTGAGGAAAGCTCATGTGTGCTGTGGTCTTTCCTAAAGAGGCAGGGAAAGGGTTAAGTACTGGCTCTTCAGAGGGTTGTCTGCCTAGGACACAGCTGAACATGACAGCCTCATCTTTCAGGACTATAGATCCAGTTCTACTGTCACGTTAAAGTGCCTCCAAGTGATGAATGAGAGCTAACTCTGGACCTGCCATTGAATTATCAATAGGAACCCTTTATCCTTTCTTTCTTTGAACTTTGCTAGGCACTGAGAATACAAAAATACACTATACATTATCATCTGTCCTCCAGGGACTCAGAGCATTGAAGGGAATCAGAACAAAAATACAATGTAATATGAGTGGATAAATGAAATGTGGTCTACACCTACAGTGAAATATTATTCAGCCTTAAAAAGGAATGGAATCCTGAAACGTGATATAACATGGATGAACCTTGAAAACATTATGCTAAATGAAATAAACCAGACACAAAAGGACAAATATTGTATGATTCCACTTATATGAGGTACCTAGAATAGGCAAATTCATAAAGACAGAAAGTAGACTAGAATTTCCCAGGGGCTGGGCAGAGGAAGGAATGGGAGTTATGTTTAATGGGCACAGAGTTTCAATTTAGGAAGATGAAAAAAGTTCTAGAAATGGATAGTGGTGATGGCTGCACAATACTGTGAATGCATGTAATGCCACTGAATTGTACCTTTAGAAATAGTTAAAATAGTAAATTTTGTTATTGTATATTTTACCATAATTTTAAAAAAACTATCAACAAACTGAAATTTCTTCTTAAGACAGTCAACAGGCTTGTAAGGAAAATTAAAGGCTGATGATCTCCTTACCAAAAAAAAAAAAAAAAGGATAAATGCAATGTAAGTATTATTCGTTCAAGAATTACAAAAAATCATTTGAAGAAATAAAACCAAAATGGCTGTTTTTTCACTAGGAGGCAGTATGAATTTGCTTTACAACGTTCGAAGCATAGGCAATAATGTCTGTCTTCTACTTAGGAAATTCAATAGAATATGACTCAGCCACAACCTGCTACAGTTGGATGGAAATCAAGGCTCAGTCATTTCACGAGGAGTCGGAAGGAGGAGCTTTCTTGAGGTGTGACAGGAGTCTCTGGGATTTAGTCACATCCCCCAGAGAAGTCTGCCGAGGTCATAGCTTGGCTGTTTCCTCCTAGGACATGCACGCCCTCCACACCTAACTTAGCGGCAAGGACCATCACCGAGACACTAGAATTTGGGTCTCAGTAATCTATGCAGTGACTCTCCCCACTTTTAACTCTTGCCATCATGGTCAGGGGTTTTATTTATTTGTTTGTTTATTTATTATATTTATATATTTATGTATTGCATATATAACTTTATTGTTGTATATACTCTTTGCCAACAAAATCTCAGATGGAACAATTCAGAAATATGTATATCACCAATAAAGCAATACTATATGTAACATTACATATATAATATTGTATATATAATACAGTGGTATAGGTGATATACATATTTCTCAACTGTTCATCTCAGATTTCACTGGTAAAGAATACGTGCAACAATGAACATGAATGTGTAGCTTCCTTGTGAAAACCAGATATTAAATGTAAGTAAAACTCCACATTGTTTTTAATTTCAGTTTGAGTTGGATTTTCAAAATGTATTGAGCTGTAATAAAGGGATTGCCTGTACAGAGATATATTCCCAGCACATCATATCCAAGCAAACAGGACTGCATCCTCAACATTTGTGAAAACAGTATTTGCAAATGGTAAGACAAAGTTAGGATTAATTCATTTTTAAAAAAATTTTTGAGCATGCTGTCAAGAAAACGAAGTATAACTAAAGTGATGCTTAAAATGCCATAAAAATAAATAAAAATTCTACTCAATACTGAATTTCTTGCAAAGCAAGGTCAATGTCCCTAAGACACTGGCTAGTTGGGCAACACTAACCTGGACCTCAGTAATTTTTTTAAAAAAGAAAAAAAAAAGGTTATTACGATAAAACAAGACCTGCTGATGCCACTACATTCTGTCTGTCTTTTCAGGAATCCACAATGTTGTACCATCCTCTCCTTTAGTTTAATTTTATCAACTTGCCTAACATGACTTTCTTATTTGCAATATGTGCTAAAATATTGTCCTATTAGAGTTGACTTTATTAAATGTCAGGAGGAAGGACATAAAAAGTGATTAATTAAACTGATTATAAAATGCTTTGCAAAGTATCATAGCTTTTCCAAGTAATTAATTCAAAACACTTTACTGCAATGCTAAATGGCATGGAAGCAGAAGCATTTTGCTAATCAATGAATGTCTATCTTAATTTGAGTTTATTGAGAACATTTTGTTTCCCACTTACAATAGGTATGTTCAGGTCCCTGGAGGGACATCAATCTCAAAATGATTTGACCCTTTCTCAAGAGTGGGCATCACATTCAGATTTCGATTCTGAGAGTGTCCTTGCCATGCCCCCTATTAATGGAGAGTTCCACCTCAATGGGAGTTGTGGTAGCACAATGCCCACGTTGCTGGTATCAGTGAGGGTTATTTGTTGCAGTCAAATATTTGTTGCAGAGGTGATCTCAGTCTGATTTAAGTAAGAACGGACTTCTTGAAAGAATACTGAGAGACTCACAAAATGATTGGAAGGTTGTAGAACTACTGTCACCCTTTGGTTGTCTAAGATCATTGTCACACTCTTCACCGGTAACGTTTGTTGAGTGCTTATCGTGTGTCACGTTGTTCTAAAAGCTTTACAAGAATTAACCAATTTAATTCTCTCAACAATCTGAGGAGGCAATAGAGTGAGCTGAATAACGGCCACCAAAATATTACACCAAAACTATTAGTCCTGATCCCTGGAACTTGTAAATGTTACCTTTTAAGGAAAAAGTGTCTTTGCAGATGTGATTAAATTAAGGATTTTGGCTGGGGAAGATTACTGCGGATTATCCTACATCCAATCACAAATGTTTTCGTAAGGGAGAGGGAGAGGGAGATTTAGCACACAAAGAGGAGAAGGCGGAGATTGGAGTGATGTGGGCACAAGCCCAGGCACGCCAGCAACCACCAGAGGCTGGAAGAGTCAAAAGAGGGAGCTTGGCCCCACTAACACCATGATTTCAGGTTCCAGGGTTCCACAGATGTGAGAGAATAAATTCATGTTGATTTAAGCCACTAAATTATGGAAATTTATTACAGCAGCCACAGGAAACTAACACAGGTAGATACTATTTCTATCCTTACTTTGCAAATGGTAAATGCTTTGCCACTTGAAGCATTGCAAATGGTAAATGCTTTGCCACTTGAAGCATGGAAAGGCAGTGTAACTTGCCCGAGATCATGCAGCTGGTAAGTGGCAGAGCTAGGATTTGAACCCAGGCAGCTTGGTTGCAAAGCTGGAATCTGAAGTAAGAATCTATTTCACTGCAGACAAATCACCACCCTCTTCATAATGGAAAAGACACAATGCAATCAACCAGCCACGAAGAGCTGGTTCCCCACACCACCTCCCAGCCCCCAGGATAGATCAGAGGCTCAGGACTGGTCACTGCTGTTAGCAAAGGGGACACTTGGCAGGAGGGCAGAGCCCAGTCACAAGCCAACTCTGCCATCGAGGGCATTTTATCATGAGCCTCTTGAGCAAGCAGGAACCGGAGCTGCTGGAGAAGGAGGCTGCCTGCTATACACAAAGCAGGTCCTTCACCCTTCTCAATTCTTGAGATCCCGCTCTACATGGATTTGCAAGGGCTGCTGTAACAAAGTACCACGTGCTGGGGGATTTAAACAACAGAAATCTATTGTCTCACAGTTCTGGAGGCCAGAAATCTGAGATCAAGGCAGGGTTGGTTTCTTCTGAGGGCTGGGAGGGAGACTGCCCTGTGCCTCTGCCCTAACTTCTCGTCGTTTGCTGGCACTCTGTAGCATTCCTGGGCATAGAGGCATCACTCCGGTCTCTGCCTTCATCTTCATGTGGCGCTCTCCCTGTGTACAGGTCTGTCTCCAAATCCCCAGTTATATGGGATTAGGACCCACCCTAATGACCTCACCTTAAGTTATTACATCTGCAACAGCTCTATATGCAAATAAGGTCACATTCTCAGGTAGTGGGGGTTAGGACTTCAACACATGAATTTGTGGGGGACAAAATTCAACCCACACTAAATGCACTAATTTCAGTTTCACTGTTGATACTGAATTCAACCCACACTGCAATGCCAACTCAGCAAAAGCAAGGACTTTGCTTCTTTTTTTTATTATGGTTTGCCCAGCGTCTGAAACAGTACTTGGCACATACTAGGTGCTCAACACATATGTGTTGGTTTTTGTTGTTGCTTATTTTGACAATTTCTCAGAATCAAACTTTTTGTTCTATTTTGAACTCCTTCAGCCCTGTGGCTTCAAAAGCAAAGACATACTTTTTCTACAAGCATTTTTAAAAATTCCTGAATTTCAAACTGTGTCATGAGACACAATGCTAAGAATTGAAAGGAATCAAGCTCTACTTTTAAAAATTGCCCTCAGAAGGAAACCACGGCACCTGTCAGTCTAAGTCCCTCATTCCCTTCACTTGGTGTCAGCATTTACCCCCTAAATCTTTGACTCCAAGGGGCACGTCCTTCCAGGTGACCCCAGGTGGGAACTGAGTTGTTTTGCTGATGCCCACCATAGGCTGTCAGAATTTCCATCTCTTAATGCTGGATGGAATTTTTAGTGAGACCAGATAACCAATCCCAGATTCCAGCTTTCTGTGCCTATAGCCATGCATTGCTGGAACCAGTTTTGAAAGTGATTCTGGCCAGTTTAAAGGAGAAAGGGAATGTTTTGATAAAATTTGATTATTTCAAAAAATTTCTAAGAAAGATGCAAAAGCAAGAATACAAGACACTAGGCAGCCACCAGGAGCCTGACCAAAATCACTCCAAAGCCAGTCCAGTGAGGCCCACTCTGTGACTGTCCCAGAACACAAACAGCTGTCTCGTGCCCTTTCAGCCCTCCCCGCCCCAGGCCTGGGCCCCAGACACTCACTCAGCTGATGCCTCTGCCCACACACACACTTCGATCTCCTTGGTGCAAATCTGAGCAGGGTACATCGGTTTGATGGGCGATTCATTAAACATAAAAGGGGGTTCAATTTCTAGACAGCTGAAAGAATGGTGAACATACATTACACTGTCCTAATTATCAGATCCATCTGAGCTTTCAAAGCAAAAGGACCACCTTGAATATTCGTCGTGATGTTCACTTTATAAAACACTTTCTTATCAGTACTTTTGGCTTATGCTAGTTGGGAGGGCAGACCATCTGACTTTGAAATGGAAGAATGGAATCCATCACCCCCCGATAAATGATCAAACTTAAGACTGGGAGGCAGGATCCTAGTACGGTGGGAATCAGAGTCATTTGCTTATGCTCGCCTTTGTTAATTTCTTCATTCAACTGATGCATTGGGTCTCCACCATAGATCAAGCCTTATTTTGGGTTTTACTTCCAGCACTAATACTGAGGAATATTGAAAGAATGACTTCATCTCCTGGTAGTTCAGTTGCTTCCTCAATAGAATAAGATGGTAAAATCTAGATTGCGAAGGTCTCTTATAGACTTAAAACTCTAGAAAAAGACATTTCTGAAATGCTGGATATTCTGGTATCTTCTAGCAGGAACACTAACCAATCTAAGAAGGCATATAAAAATGTAGAGGATCTCTTTTCTAATTAGTAGGTAGGCCTTGCTGGGGGGCCGTTGGTGTTGACTGTACACAGCCAAACACTCAATTCCTCCATGTGACAACTCTTCAGGAGTCTTGGGTGTGCAACAAGACAACCAAGAGACAGTAGGTTGAGGATCCACACAGAAATGAGTCTTCCTAAGCTCATTACCAAGGAAGAGAACCAGGTTCTGAGGCTGCTGAGATGGGAAGAGGCTGTAAGCATCAGAGGTAACTGCAAGTACAAGATTCTGTGCTTCTAGATGAATGCGAGAATTAAGCCACCACCAAGAGAACTAATGCTCTGGAGCCTTTAAGACCAAGGAAGACCCTGAGATGGCATCCAGGAAGGGAGGCAGCAGGGCCAAGGATGTGGAAGCACGGGACACATGCAAGGTGCCCTTGAGTTGCTAGTGGCTCCAGACAGAACTGCCAGAGCTCCAAAGCTCTCCCAGGGTGAGGATGACACGTAGTCCAAAGATATCAAGTCTCAGTTTGTGCATGAGAATGTTCTGGTAGAGAACTTTGGCCCAACACATACAGAAGAGCTTCCCAAGAAGAGGCTAGATGTAGAAGGGCTGAACATAACTCCCTGGAAACCACGGCTTATTCATCCTTGCGGGCATTGATATTCTTAAAAGTTACCTAATGGCCTTTAGGACCAACATATCAGAAACGGGACACAGGAGGTATGGGACAAGGTCAAAAAAAGACAGCACATAGCACACAGATCAAGATTACAGACAGACCTATGACTTTGGTAAAACATTGATGATCAAAGAGACAGAAATAATGAGTGTGCAACATGACTACAGTTGGTTCCTTTTAGGGATAAGTAAACAAGAATATGATTCAAACGCAGGTTTGAAATTGAAGATCGGTGCATGAAGGCAAGGACAGATGGGATACAAAAGTCTAAACCAATGCAGAGATTTGATGTGTATCCGAGTACAAGGCAGTCGGTTGGCAGAGGTCCATGTGGCAAGCGACCAGCAGAGGCCCAGGCAGGTGGCATTCAGGATGTCCAACCACTGGATGGGCTGAGTACTATGCAAAAACAATTCCTTCACTCAAGAAAGAGGCAGAAGAAACAGTTACTACAGATCTGAAGCACAAGGCAGGCATCAGTCATATTGGAGCAAGACAAGACTAACTCTGTTAGTGATACCTGGGTCACTGCGTTTTCTATCACAGGATTCCACCTGCTCCAGCCAAGGTGATTGGCTCAGAGGCGGGCTTCTGACTGAAGGGTAGCCAGTCCAGAGACTGGGCAGACCAATGACAATCTAAACTGAAATAATGAGCTGAGGCCCTTGAACTCTCAATCTTTAAAACTTAGGAAACATGGAGAATTTGAGCCAGTTCAGAGGTCGCTAAAGCCACAAGCAAAAGGGAGAGGGCCCAGGGCAGCCATGGTGGGCAACATTCAAGCTGGAGTTAGACCAAACAAAAGTTCTAACTGAGCAGAGAAAGCCACGTGGTAGGAAGCAGAGTGAAACTGACAGTAGAGCAGAAACCCTGGAAAAAGAGAGGCTACCCAGTCCCTGAGAATTGTAAGACAGCTGGCCCTGCAAGCTGCCTTCAGCTTCAAACGTGTCTTTATCCCTTTTCATGAGGTGACTCGGGGGAGTCTCTGTCTCTTACAACCCAAATCCCCAATTGAAACGGTAGAACCTAATGCCAGGGGCCCTCTCACCAAAAATCCCTCCTACCCTTTTATTATGTGTAGGATGTCTGGGGTGGGAGTGGGGCAAACTTCCAGGTGAAGGTTGAGTAGTCCTAACTTCAAGGTCAAAGTGTTTAAGAAGTTGAGAGTCAAGCAGGTAAAGTTGATGCTCATTATTCACAGATTCTGTTTTTGCAAATGCACCTGCCCGCTAAAATTTATTTGGAACCCCAAAGTCAGCAAATGAGGCACTTTCCTCTGTCATTTCCAGATGCGCAAAGCAGCCAAAACTTGTGTCGCCAAACACACAGCTGAGGGCCCACAAGTCGATGGTCTGCCTTCTTGTTTCAGCTCTCACACAGTAAGTGTGTCCTCTCCAAAGTTTATTCAGTGCCACATTTTTCACATTTTTGTGCTTTTTCTTGGTGATTTCACGTTTAACATGGCCCCCAAACCTAATGCTGAAGTGCCATCCAGTGTTCCTAATCACAGGAAGGTTGTGCCATGCCTTATGGAGAAAATATGTATGTCAGATAACCTTTATTCAAGCATGAATCGAAATCTTGTTGGCCGTGAGTTCAATGTTAATGAATCAAAAATGTCCATTAAATAAGGTGTCTTGAAACAAAAACACACATAAAACAAGGTTACGTACTGATCAGTTGATGAAAATGTTATGACCAGAGGCTTGCAGGAACCTAACCCCGTATTTCCCCTAGGAGCAGTGGTTTAGTAGTCCCTAATTCAGAGTTTGCAGTGACTTTATAAAACAAAACCACCTTGAATAACAAGAACTGACTGTACAGTGCTTTAATATCTTCTTGGGAAATGACCCCATCAATCATATTCATTGCTGTGTCCTCAATATCAAGCAGAGTGCCTGGCACACAGTAAGTGTGCAATAAATATTTGTTGAATAAAGAAATAAACAAATTCATTCTCTAAGGATCAAAGCAACCGGCAGCTTCTGTCAGCAGTATTCTTTGATCTTGAAAATCAGTGGCAATGAGGATCTTTCCAAAAAGCATGAGCGTCGCCTGCAAAAAGGATGATAGCCCTGGGGGTTTGAAGTTACATCCTATCAATTGCTATACTGCTGCAGAAATTCCCACTCCACCCTCAGTGCTTTCATTTCCAGAGCTGTTTGACAATGCTTGCCGGACACCGCATCAGCCTCGGACACGGCTTGTTGGTAAGCACTGCTGCCTCTAGAGAGGGAAACAGACATGGGGAATCTAATTTGCCGGTCTGGGGTCAGGAGTCACCCCAGAGAGCAGATCTGAAGCCCCTGGTGTGTGCATCACGACCCTTAGCCAGTATTCATTTCCTCAAAGTGAAGTCATTTTCCAGAGAGAATTACTTCACATTTTGGTAATTGGAGGTGTCACTATAACCAGAATTGCAATTTTAGTGCTTCCGTGGTGGGGCCATTTGGGACTTCAATTTTACTTCGTTATGTTTCGTTGTAAATATTTCCACTGTCAAAACAGAGTTCAGTTGGCAGTCTTTGCCCAGAAGCAGCTCAGAACTAATTAATTTAGCATGCAGAATTTAAAGCTGTCTTCCTCCAGCCTTGTTTTCTATGTTGTCCTGAAAGCAACAAGAACAAGAGAAGGAAGGGGCACTGCATCCGCGGCACCCGGAGCACACTTTCATCTTCTCCCCAACGCAATTATCTTACTAGGCACTGAACAATCTATTACCCCGATTTATGGCAGCTCTGGAATCATAAGAAAGCACAAATTGTTCCCATTTTGATTGCAAAAGATAAATTGCAATCACTTCAAAAGGAAGCTCAACACCAGAAGCCCTTGTCAACCACAGAGATTTTCGTTGGGGGAAAAAAGCCCCAGTCACAGCAGACAGCTGCGGAAAGAGCTGTTTCTAAGGTATCATGGTTCTGATCACAAGCGAGCCTGTACGTGTCACTTGCGCAGGCTGGCAGGCTGGGAGGAACATCGCCAAATGTAAATTTAGAGAGATTAATAAATGACTCATATATTGTATGTCATGTTCGTATTAGCCATAATGAGACAGATTGCAAACACCAAGTGATCAACACAATATTTGCCATTCCCAGAGAAGCCAGAAATAACATGAGAGTTCTCTCATAAAACTTGGGCATTAAGTCAGAGCACATGCTAAGATATTAAGCACACATTAGACCCTTCCAGGGCATATGGCTTGGGGGACGGGAGTAGCAAAACTAGAGAAGTGTTAAGTGCTTCAGTCTTATGGGAAGACAAATTTTAGAGTAAGCAGTGGAGGCTGCAGAGAACAGAATGAGCTCTGAACCAAGTGTATAAAGACTTTAGCATCTACCTGTCTATCCTAAATGGCTATTCCATTTGAGACAAGCCACTTGTATTTTCTGGGTCTCAATTTTGTCACCAGTGAAATGGGAATCACTAAAAACTTCCCTCTTTACAAAATAGAGTCATTAGAACATGCTATGAAATCATGTGCAAGGTTTTCAGAACTCTGTATATTAGCTGCATATGACATGTAAGGGTTGGGGAAGTTATGTAATGTAAATTTAAATTTTATAAATGTAAATGTTCATAAAAGGATTATTGAACTCAGATACTCTCCCCATCCACAGCCAATGCACTTGTGCAGGCAGAACACATAGTGGAAGGAACCAGCTTCAGAGTCAGGACACTTTCCCAGCTTTGCCACTAACTACCTATGAAGTCTGAGCACATCACAGCCACCTTGGATATGGATTTAGCTGTCTAGAAAATGAAAGAACTGGGATAGGTGTTTTCTAAGGCCCTTTTCTGTTTGAAGATTTTATGGAGGACTTTTTCCATCTGTCACTCTGAGTTACAGATACTTCCAATCCCTTCCCATGTTCAGAGATCTTGTCTATTCCAACCCCATTGAAAGTGGCACGGCCCTAAGTGATTTTAGGGCAGAGAGGACCACTGAAAGCAAAAGAATGCATTTCTTTTCTTCTTCATTTCTGAGGTCCCAGGATAATTCATAGGAACTGGAAATGGGGATGATTACATACAATCAAGATTACTGATTTATTAATAGGAAGTGAGGATTTGGAAAGAGAGCTGACTTTGTCAAGTGTCACAAACTCCTGAAAGTGATCATATTTGAGCTGAGTGGTTGTATGAACCTGTGTTCAATAAAAGCATATCGATCGGGCAAAGTAGTCTTCCACAGCTGAGAAAAAAGGATGCAGTGAGCATGAGGCGGCGTAGGAAAGCTCCCCAGACTTCAATAATGTATTGTTAACTGGCATAATCTTCTGAGAAACTGTGAGACCTCAAATTAACAGCACTGAATTGAGTCTAATAACTACATTGCACAACATCATATCTACTTCTCAATCAATACTTAATTTTCTCATACAGCCCTCAGCCTCCTGCAAGCTTTCATTGTGGTTTGCAGAGAACAGCATTGACCTTGAGGAGCACCAGTCACCTTCAACCTTAATATCCTCAAATGGCCAAATGTGTCTTGAAATATTCCTCAGGCAAATAGAGGCTGAAATGCACACCCAGGAAAAAAATTGTTCTACGATATTTACTTCATATCATGTCAGATTTGTCAGTTCTTCACTCTAAGTCTACCGTGATTCAGATTTGGAAATCAACCTGTGCTTTTAGGAGACATAACTTTGAGAGACTTTGCTGGAGAGTCACATAAGTCAAATCAGCAAATTCATACTCTGAGGCCCCTTTTTGCTACCTAATTCCTATTCTACAACCCTGAGGCTTTGGTCACTGAAGCTCAGCAAGTCTAGAGGGAAAATGACTTTTTCCATTTCAATTAACAAAGGTTACTCTGGAGTGTGACAGGAGGATTAACTTTGAATCTTCAGAGACTTCTTCACTATTTTGTTCCAGCATCCCAATGCTGTATATTATGTAGTACAACTATATTTTTTAAGATAGGAAGAGGATTTTCCAAAATATATAATCTTTTCTCTATTTACTCATTTAATTCATAAATCAAGTGCTTAGTTGATATTCCTTCAAAAGAAAAATAATTTTAAAGAAATACCCAAAGTCTCATCACATCCCCCAAAATGGGTTTTGATTAACTTGATAATAAACGTTCCTAGGGTCTGGTTAACCTTTCTACTCCTGTTAGGTTTATTTTGTTAATATCACAAATTACCACAAAGTTGTCTATATTTAGCAGGAAAATGAGTGCGTCATTTTTCTGGCATTTCCAGTATAATCCTTAAGATTCACCATGATTCAACTGGCTTGTGTCACATGAACCAGTCCCTGAGAGCAGAGTAGATGGTTCAACCCGGGTCAACCCAGAATCTACCAAAGCTCTTTTATCAGAATAAGTGTACATGCATCTTGGGCAGAAAAAACATTGTGCAATTGTCTATTACATCATTGTATTTAAAACCTTTCATCAGCTTCATTATAAACAAATGAGTATATTATATTCATAACTATTACCTCATTTTTGGACATTTTAGTTTATTTCTAAAATCTTATTATTAATAAAGTCACCCAAACAATAACTTTGCCCTATAATATTCATTTTATTTGAGATCAATTCCCTGAAATATATTTGCTGCAGCATAACTAAGTCAAATAGAATGAATATTTTCAAGGCTCTTAACACATTGCCAAAGTTCCTTCCAGCAAGCATACATCACTTTTTTTTGCTAACACTCTGTGAGAATTTCCACATCAGTGCACTCTCTCCAACAAGAAGCATATTCATCTTCCTCCATCTTTGCCAGTTTGATAGGTCCAAATAAGACACAGAGGAAGCTTGATAAAAATCAGCAGATCTGACCATGTGACTTCCCCGCACAGCAGATTTCAATGACTTTCCATGGCCTTGAGGATCAAACTTCCTGGAATACAAGACCTTCTATGATGTGGTCCCTGATGGTCTGTCCACCTTTCTCTCTGTTGCTTCCCAGCCCACCCCTAGCAAGCTGAACTACTTAGAGGCTCAGAGACACTGCATCTGGGTTTATATTTCTGTGTCTTTGCATATACTCTTCCCTTCTCTGCTCATTCTAGTTCCAGTCTGAGAATTCCCTCCACCTGTACCTACCATCTGATTACAGCTTCAGTCACACAGCACTGTATCAACCTTTGAAATCGTGCCCCTCAGGATTAAGAGAATTTGGTAACTAGCACAATGTCTTGAGCTTGTCCCGCAGAACAGTGGGGAAAGAAAACAGTTTGTTACAATCCCTTTTGTTTGCAACAAAATTGGCTGACAGGCTGAAACTGGCTGGAACCAACATGGCTGGCTGGAGTCTGTGCAAAATAGACTTGCTACCCAATGAGTGATCTTTGGACGTCAGACGGCCTGAAACTGCACCCTCGGATCATGCCAACACGGCCATTTTCTGAACATGCGGCCCCTGAAGCAGCAGGTAGGGGCAACAGCGCATGCCCAGGGGACCTTCCAAACCCCCTTTACTTTCAGCCAATCACTGTGCAGCCCGAAACCCCACCTTCAAAAGGTCTCCCTGAACTCTAAGGGTGCAAGGCCAGTGTGGGGACACAGATTTGAGCCTATTTCCTTTCTTCTTATTAGGCTGCCTAGCAGTAAACATTTTTCGCTGCAAAAGGCGTTGCTATTTTACAAATACAATCTATTGCTATCAGATGGTATAATAAATAATAAAATTTAAAATACTCTTAGGGATTTTTAGAAGCCTTGGCTTTGAAACACTTCAGAAGCATGTTTTGTCACCTCCACAGATCTCTATCATAGGGGTGAGGAGAAAGTGGCAGATGGGAAAATAAACGAGATTCACCCCAAATCCACTTATTTGGTGCTTACAGACAGGGCCTGGGGCTCTAAGGCGGCCTCCAGCTCCCCAGTACAGAAAGCGAATCTGCAGTCTCAGTAGACCGTACTGCTGAAAGCCGTTAGCCCGGCAAGTTGTAAGGGTTGAAATGGCCAAAATAACATTTTATACCATCTGAATCGGCGATCCCCAGAAAACAGAACCATAATAATTAGCAATACAGCCAATGCGGAAACGGTGTGTCCACCTCACGAAAGATAAACCTGGAAAAGAAGCAGAGAAGGGCAACACCTAAGACCAAAAAAGATTCATTTAGGAAGATGCTGTCTCAAAGGCAACAGAGCATGATGCGGAAGAATGAATGCAGATTATGCATATCGGTGCTGATTGATGGCTTTTTGGCCCTTCAGCTGACGATCGCTGGCCCTGGCACCGAAGAGAGGCTGTCGTCACAGCTTCTGGAAAAGAGAGGCTGGTTTAGACAGCTGCTGTCACTTCCAATAAGCGTCTCAGGAAGGGCGGCTGCACGCACCTGGGTGGGGCCGCCAGGCGCTCCGCGGGTTGCGGACGTCACCAGCATCTAAGGAGGATTCATCAGACCGTGTCTCTACAGGGCTTTGAGCTCCTAGGAGGGAGGCCTTTTAATTACGGAATTGGCCAGGAGCAAGTGGGAAAATAGACAGGAAAATAATACCAATTTTGTCAAGGGCAGGAAAGAATAGTCACCGTTTGGCTAATTTTCTTGCCTGGAGTAACGCATCTGTCTTTTCCCTCCTCCCTGTTCTAGAACCTAAATATTGTTTGAGTAAGACACAGTAACCTTATGTCTCCATTTGCTCATGAGATGTGCTGTAGCTGTTCTTTTGTTGATATAATTATTCAGAAGCATTATTATTCAAGTCAATTCATTTTTGAAAATTGCCTTTTAAAGGGAGAAAGATGAGTCTTTTCTCTGCCTATTTAAGCTTTCTATGAAATGTATAGGAAAAGCATATTTACCTTAATTCGGTTGCAAGATTTGGTTATAGATGTAATTTGTTTGTTCGTATATTTATTCCATATTGAGGAGTAAATACCAGCTAGTAACCACTTGACAAAGGCACACTATGCAGTTTAAATTTGTAGGAAATTTAGTTGTACTTCAAAATTAAGATAAAAAAAAGCCAGGCAGGGTTCTTTAGTTATGACATTGTGAACAGGTTCAATTCCAGGTTTAAAAAGTTCATATTGGTATACTATCCACAAAAGACTGAAATAATCTGCATTTTGGCTCATGCAGAGAAGTATGCTGCATTTAATCATGTGCATTTGGGGAGGTAGGAGGTTTGACTTTGTTTCCATCAGGATTAATCAGTTCAATTAATGATATTAATTAGGAGGAAGGAATTAGATTCAGTGAACTGGGAATAGATGAAAGATTATCTAATATTCACAGACTTAGGTTCTAATTTTAATAAAGTTGGAAAAGAATTTGGATTGATAGGTCCTACCTTGACATTAGGGGCCTTAGAATGCAGAAAGCAGCATGGAGTTTTTCTAGGCCAATGTGCTAAAAAGTTAGGGTTGAACATGACAGGTGCTCACTGGACTTGGAGATTTTCACAGTGCTTGGCACAGACACACCCCTTATTTCATGAAATCCATCGTTAAGCCAGGAAAACAAATGTGGGATGAAAGTGCAGTTTAGAAAGGGAGTTAAGAGAAGCCCAGGGCACAGTCTCTTCCTTTGACGCTCCAATTCAAAGGCATCCCAGGTGTGAGTCCCGACACTTCAGTGTACAGCTGAGAAAACTACCTGACAATTAAATAAGCCTGCTGCCTTCCGTGTCAAATGTCTTTCCCTGTGGTGCCCATGGCCCTGCCTACCTGTTAGTAGCCATATACCAAACTTGGGTGCCTGCTTGGGAATTACTCCCCAGGAGGTATCCGTGAAAGCAGCTGAGGGCATCTGTCAACATCTGCAAAAGCCTGCTCAAGGCCCTGTTTTCCTGGCACTATGCAGTGCAACATCGGAACGCTTTTATCCTTAATTAGAGAAGAAGCAACCCAAGCAAGAGAATTTAAATCATTTGACCGATCAATAAAGAGAAATGAAATCTCCACAGGTCAGGGATTTGGTTGCTTTTGCCTTAATTGCTTCAGGATCAATCCTTCTCTGGAGCTTCCCAGAACCATCCTCAGGCCCTCACCATCACCCCTCCCACCTGGGCCCCTCGGTCAAGGGCATACAACACTGGATTGGATGGTTCCCAGCTATGGATCATCTTTTTCATTTGCATTATGATTTCATCTTTGATCCATTGGGCCATTTAGACATGTAGTTTAATTTCTAAATATATGGGGAGTTTCTTCAACTTAATCTTCTTGCCATTGATTTCTAACTTAATTGCACTGTGGTGGGAGAATGTGATCTGAATATTACCAGTTCTTTGAAAGTGGTTGATACTTGCCTATGGCCTACGATATGGTCAATTTTAGTAAATGTTTCATGTGTGCTTGTGAAGAACGCATGTTGGAGCAGAATTCTGCATGTGTTCAATAAATCAAGCATGGTAATTGTGTTATGTAAATCTTCTTTACCTTTTTTCAGTCTGTTTCATATATCAATAATCAAGAGAATAATTGAGAGAGGTGTTGAAATCTCCCACTAGGATGGTGCATTTGTCAACTAATTCTTCAATTTAGACCTATCAATTTTTGCTTTATAAATTTTGAAGATATTTTATTAGGTGTGTACACATTTGAAATATTAAATATTCCTAGTAAATCGAATCTTTGCCATTAAGAAATGACTCTCTTATTCCCCAATAATGCTTTTTGTCTTAAAGTCTACTTTTGTTTGATACTAATATGGTTCTCCCGACTTTCTTTTCAATTGTATTTGACAGGTATGTATTTTCCCATCCTCTTTCCACCATTCTGTTCTTATAAGAATATTTCTTGGAAATGTCATAGCACTTGATCTCTTTGGGGCTTTCCCCCCAAAATCTGACTGGGTTTTTTTGGCAATCTGTTTTAAGTAGTAAATTCAGTATATTTACTGTTTTTGAGATAAATGAAATAGTTGAACTTGCTTCTGCTACCTTGCTTTTAAATTTTTATTTGTCTCTCCTTTCCTATGCCTTTTTTATTCCCCCTTTCTTACTCTTCAATGCCTCTTTTTTCACCTGGGAATTTTTGTTTGTTTTCATAGTATTTTTCCATTTATTCCCTTTACTGGCTTGGAAATTAAAGCACCTAAATCTGATCTTTTCATACCTTTAAAACTGTACTATGTGTTGTTTGACTTAACAAAGTCTAGTATTAGACTATATCTTTTTTTTTTTTTTTTTTTGAGACAGAGTCTCACTCTGTTGCCCGGGCTAGAGTGAGTGCCGTGGTGTCAGCCTAGCTCACAGCAACCTCAAACTCCTGGGCTTAAGCGATCCTACTGCCTCAGCCTCCCAAGTAGCTGGGACTACAGGCATGCGCCACCATGCCCGGCTAATTTTTTCTATATATATTTTAATTGGCCAGATAATTTCTTTCTATTTTTAGTAGAGACAGGGTCTTGCTGGATCGCTCTTGCTCAGGCTGGTCTCGAACTCCTGAGCTCAAACGATCCACCCGCCTCAGCCTAGTATTAGATTATATCTTAACCTCTTTACCAAAAATACAAGGATTTCAGGGTGCTTTCACAAGACCTCCATCCTTTCCCTGATACAATTGACAAGCTAACAGTTGACAAGTGCTTCCATTCTGGGTCTTTTTTAAAGATAAAAATTAATCATTATTTGCTAACCTAGAAACCCTTTGTTTCAATACGTGTGTATCCACCATTGTATTGGACCACCATTCCATTCTGCCTGACACAACTTCCTTTTGTGATCATTTTTTTTCTTCTTCCTGAAGTACACACTTTAGAGGGTTGTTTAATGCCAATTTGGTGGTGGTAGATCCTATACACTTTTTGTCTGTGTTTCTCTCTCACTTGTAGTAAAAGATTATTGTTTTAGGAACAGAATTTTAAGATGACATGTCTTTTCTCTCATGAAGATATTATTTTGTCTCCTGTCTTCCACGTGGCTATGAAGGAGTCTGCTCTCTAATTGTCAGCCTTCATAGGTGATCTATCTTTTCCTCTGACAATTTTAAAATCTTCCCTCTGGCTTTGGTACTATGAGGTTCCATTGTGCTGTGCCTAGGTATGGAATCTACATGCTCATCTCTTCCAAGCATCCAGAAAAATTCTCAGCAATTATCTCTACAGATGTCACCTTGCTTGAGTTACTCTCTCCTCTCCTTCTAGAATCCCTTAGATTTTTGGTCTACCTTTTCATTCTCTGCTCCCTCTTAAATGTGCAGCCCTTTTTCATCTCTCTTTTCTATGTGCACTCTGGGTAATTTCTTCAACTGTATCTCCTCTGTTTAGGTGTGTTTAATTCACTGTTTCTTTACCCCCTTGAGGATTTTTTATTATTTCAACAATTATAGTTTTCATTTCAGAAGTTCTATTTTGTTCTTTTCTTTTTTTCTTTTTTTGGTCATCCTGATGTCTCCCTATTGCCTGCTCATCTCAGTGAGTCCCTCCTCTAGGAGTGGTAAGGGTTCACTTGTCCAAGACAGACACCCTGAAGGCTGACCTCCTAGAACAGGACTTGGCCTCCTGCAAATCTCCATGGAAACCAGCCACAGCTCGATGCTGAGGGCAATCAATCCTAGTTAGCCTCAAAGCTTGGCCTCTGGCCCTCTGGCCATGCCTGGGGATGGGCTGCACCTCCTCATCCATGAACACTGAGTTGGCAGACCAGCATTGGAGCCAAAGTTCTGCCACATCACATTGCTGTTGGGATACCTTCCCAAACACAGCCCAAGGCCAGGGTCCTCCCTATGGATTCTGATGTCTGCCTCTGTACTACCCTAAGTCTGTGCACAATACCTAATGAACACTGCCTCCACGAGTTAATGCCCCATCTCCAGACCAGCTGCCATCCTGCTGCTGGTCCTCAGTTTAATGCCCACTCACAGATCAAGATGCTACTATTGGCATCTGCCCCCAGGATAGCCCTTTCCTTCTGCTAGCTTACTGCTCAGGGTCAGCTCATAATTTGCTACTTTGGGGAGGGATGGAAGGGAAAAATCCCCTCTATTCTTCAAGCCAGGCAATTCATCAAAAGGTACGATTTATTTAGAATCCAGTTGTTTCTCAGGAGGAGGACTCCTCCTAGAGAATGCCAGCCCCACAATGCCAGAACAGAAGTCTGAGGGAGAACACCTTAAAATTGATTCTAACTATGAGGCCTAAAATGTAATGGTGGTTCAAACTTGCCCCGTCCCCCCATCCCCCACACTCTTAGGTCTCTTCCTAGCACGCCCACCTTCTCCTCCACACCTACTCTGCCTTTACAGCAAAGCCAAAGCTGGAGGCTGGTTTCAGCAGCCTCTCCTCTGTCACTGACATACAGCCCTTGAGAGGAAGTTCCCCAAGAGCTTGGGAGAATGCTAGGAACATTCTAGGATCTAAAACATTGGTCAAAGGCAGTTGTTCTCAGCCCTGCCTGCAGGTTGGAATCACTTGGGGAGTTTGTAAATATTCCAGTGCCCAGGTATCACCCCAGATCAGTCACCTCGGAACCTGTGGTGTGAGACCCAAGCATCAATATTTGGATGCAAAGATATATAATTCTCGATCTTTGTCCCGGATGAGCTCACAGACAATGAGAGGAAACAGATAAGCAAACTGTCAGAGCAAGGTGACACAGGCCATACCAAAGAGCTGAAGTGGGTCAGGACATGCCACCCCAAACTATCCCACTTTGGCATATGTATTATCTTAAGCTGAAGACAACTGAGAAACAGCAGATGCAAAAAGAAGCCTTCTCACAGATTTCCTTATCTGACTAAAAGCAAAAACTTCAGAGAAATGAGGACTGCCATAAATCCCCTCTTTGCAGGAGTTTCACAGCCATGAAGATGAAAAGTCAGCACCAAGATGAGTCTGCAGAAACAAGCCTTACTAAAATAACCCTTATCTTCCATTAGTTTCCCTATATATTTACCTTCTTACAATTTACTGCCCCCAGAAGCCTAAACCCCAATTTCTTTCGTCTGGTCATCTCTCCACAATTTATTGCCCTTTGTTAAAATGGTATATAAGCTTCTGATTTAACTACTTCCTTGGGTTTTCATTTCTTTCCTCTGAAGCCCCTGTGCACATAAAAAAATTAACATCAGTAAAGAAACATATGCCTTTTCTTCTTTAACCTGTCTTTTGTCAGCTTAATTCACAGGCCCCCAGTTACTGAATCTGAGAGGGTGAAGGAAAAGTTTTTCTTCCCCTACAGACCTGTGTGAATGTGTTAGGAGCAGAGAGAAGGGAATGTTTATTATTTCTATGAAGGGACAAGGGGGAGAAGGCCAGGGACAGATTCACAGAGGAGGGAGGGGACACCTGTGCTGTGCCTTGAAGAATAAGTAAGAATTTTCCAGGTGGGAAGAATTCCAGACAGAGGAAGGAGCAGGTGCCAGGCACAGAGGCGTGAGAGAGCAGAATGCTCTCGGGGAGCATCAAGTCTGGAAAGCAGAGCTTCTAAAAGTAGCCCAGAGTCCAGAATAGATTAGAATGCATAACCCCTTCTCACAGACGACCACTGAGACCCCAGAATCCTGCGGGCCTGAGCCAAGAGTGATATACCTTAGGATGTGAGACTGTGAAGCTAAGCTGGGGTCCAAAATAGGAACATCCTTTCCACTTCTGAGATCAGAAGGAAGAAGTGACCATAATGAAATGAAGTAGACCAAGGCTTGAGATCATGGTCAAAAGACAACTAAAGGAAGACTGTAAGGTGCACAAGCAAGAAATGGAGGGCTGAGGAACAAACTGTCATATACAGAACCTACAAACTCCTGGAGGAAATGCATGCTGTTGGCTCAGGGCACTCTCTTTCCCCCACCAGGAATCGACCTGTGTGGCCACCCACACCTGCTAGTGAACAATGGATTCTAAAGTGAAGAGCGGGTGTCACTGGCTGGCAAAGTGGGTTTGACTCTCACTGCACAAATCCAATGTATGTGAAGCGTGATGCTGCTTTTATTTTCTTTAAATGAAGCGAAGGCTGGCTCTGAGCCCTCTTTCTACTGGGCTAATAGTGAATTCACCCCCGTTGTGATAAGGGCTCCCTCTCCCTCATCCCCTGAGCCATGGGGTCCTGGATAGAATGAAGCATTTGAGGAGGCCATGGAAGGACCACTGTCCAAGGCCGCACAGTGCCCAGAAAGCGAGGAGTCCACAGACTCCCACCTGGGGGGAATCACCCTCTACGTCGCCTGGCTCCTCCTTCTTGCAGCACATTTCCCACCAGCAGCTCCGTCCTCCTGAAAACTGCAGCCCTGGGGGAAGGAGTATGCAGGCAGCATCTACTCTCCACGCAGCCACCCCACCAGCTCCGAGGCTTGAGTAGCTGGTGGCCTGCAGAAAGGCAGAGGAGAATACAAGTGGCCTCTCAATGAATGCCAGGCTCTGGTCTCCGCAGAGTGCAGCACCCCAGCCACTCAAAGGAAGGAGCCCGGCTCACAGAGGCACTGTGTAAGTGCTTGCACCTTCACAGCCACCCTGGGAGGTGAGCGCTATTTGTATGGACCCCTTGCAGAGGAGGAATCTGAGGCCTGTCCAAGTTCAGTCATTCTGAGAGCCAGGATTCCCCAGGCTCATTCCCTCTAGCTCTGCACTGCTCTAGGGCCCCTCCCAGGCCCTGGAAACTAGTCAGTTTCCCCAGGGCTGATGACAGAGTTTTTAAAAATTCATCAGAGGAGGAGTGTTCTAATTCTCCTCCCTTTCCAGGGACCTGGAGGCCGGCACTCCCAGCCCCCTTTGAAGCCAGGTGTGACCATGTGACTCACTTGAGTGAATGAAGCAGGAGCAGAGTTTTCCTGCCTCCTTTTCAGGAGGAAGCATTTAAAAGCCTGTGTCCCCCTACCCCTTTCCTCACCTTGGTGGCCTGGGAAACACATATGTGTTATCTCAACTTAAAAAAAAAAAGATAAGGCCCCCATTAGCCTGGGTCCCTGGGTCCCAGGATCAGCAAAGCCGATTGGACACTCAGCATGAGCTTAAAGTCAATTTTTGTTGTGTTAAGCCACTGAAATTTGGGGATTGCCCCAAATTTTGATAGCCTTGTGTTGAACCAGAGTGTTAGTTTCCATAATCTTTTCTGAAAACTCTACTGTTTAACCACAGGTAAAAAAAACTCTCACTGTTTAACTCTACTCTTTGTTAGGGTTATGAAAAATAACTTACTAAAGAAACAGTTTGGGGTTCCATTTTTTTCGACAGCATTTTGGTCAAAATTTTAAATCACTCCAGCAATAGAAAAAAAAGAAAAAGGAAAACACTATTGTAACATCAAGCCTTAAGTGCACATTGCATTCTAATGTTTACAAAACTCTTTTACCTATGTTTGTAATGCGATTCACAAAAAAAAAAAAAAAAAAAAAAAAAAAACCCTGAGCTGGGAATTCTTTCTTCCGTCCCTACCCAAGATCTGAGAACGTGGGGATCCAGACAGACCATCAAGTGACATAACTCGGACTACAGCCCAAGTTCAAGGGGCCCAGAGCCCCCTCCTCTGTGCCTCCCTAATAGTGAATACTGCCGGGATTGTGTTTTCATCTCATTTCTAAGCACCAATGCCCTATAGTTAAGATAATATAACCAGCGTAAGAACTCAAAGTGCTTTAAACCAAATTATAGCAATATATTGCAAAGCTTAGCATAACATTACAAATAGCTCATTGAACCAAGGCACTTTGTTTGCAGAGTAAGCAAGCAGATTTTCTGCATAATATAGCAGTGCAGCTGGTAATGGCAGCCGCTGAAATAAAAGCAGGGAGGGGGACCTCATTTATGGACAAGTAGTAGACCCTAATGAAATTGCATTTTGGCCCTATCACCATCCTTCTGAGAAAATTCCCCTTGAGGTTTTCCATTTGAATCCCCGGCATATTTATGAAGATCAAAGTAATGGCTTTTTAAAATTAATTACATGAATTTGTAGCTCAACAACATTGAGTGAAAGGCGGGTGTTGTACCCCATGCCTTGTTCCAGCTGTACATCACACACATCAAAAGCCCAGGACGCCAGAGCGAGCACGTTCCCGGCTACATCAGCCCCCAAGCAGCCGGGACGGACGTGGAAAGAGTACAAAAGATCAGTCCCCAAAGTTGTTGTGACAGCTTAATTGTATTATAGTGCTCTGATAATTCCCATTTGTTTGGCTTTTTCCTCAGAGCAAATGCTGGCCCCCCAAGCACAGCTATTACCGGGAGAATTAAGATTCACAACTTTGATGGGTCCTCGCTCTCTGTAATACCAGCCCTGCTCCAAAGTCCTGGTAATTGTTCCGCCCCTATCAGGACTTCTCCCAGCCTTCGGCGTGCTGAGACCCGACAGCAGCTAACTAATTGCAATTAAAATCTGCCACGTGAGTGGAAGAGAATAACATAAATTAATCAGTACATTAGCGGAATTACATTTAAATGTTCAAATGTGCATTCAACATAGTGGGACATTTTAAATTATAATGCAAAGTACTTCATTATGGATGCTGATATTTTAATGAGGAAATGTGATGTTTGGTTAAATAGGAGTACAATATAGAGACTTCCTTAAAATTAGCATCAATGATGCATTTTAATTCAAAAAACAAGTTGTGGTCTGTGTAATTCCTGCATATCAATGTGGAAAAATTGCCTGGAGCTGTGGAAACAGTTGAACATCTCATTCTCTGAAGAATTAATAATTTTAGCTGTACTAACTAGCACTTTATGTAAATTGTCAGATAAATCACAGCAATAAATACAGGTTTTAGAGGAACAGAACAGTATGCTTCTCCTTAATTTATTCAATCATCAATTCATGTATACTGAAGCTAAGGGTTATGAAAGATTCAACATACCAGGCAAAAAAAAAAAAAAAAAGAAAGAAAGAAAGATAAAGAAAAGAAAGGAAAAGAAGAGAAAATGTCTTTTATGGCCACACAGAGACTCCAGAATAAAGATCCCATCCAATTTTACCAAAATCTTGTATATAAAAATCATTCTGTGATGTACATAAATATAAAAGATGGGTTCAAATTTTTGTTAAGTTTATTTTCAAGTACACATAGTCAAAGCATAGTAGTCAATATATACACTAGAATTTTAAAATCTTCCTTATAAAATAAATATCTAATTGCATAAACATAGAGGCTATACATACACATATATTAAAAGGACTATGTCAGGTTTTCTTTACAATTGGTATATATTGCTTTAATTTATGATGTTGGAAGCACAAATCCTAAGAGAGATGATAGAAGCTGACCTAAACTGGGTTTGCTATCTCTGTCACTGGTCAGAGATGGTACAAACCCAAAGAGGGAAAAATCCTTGTCTTCCTCGTCTGGACTACCCTCTGATTTTATTAGCAGCAAGATGAATTCTTGCTGGGTTTGATGATATAACAAAGCCAGGGCAGGGCCAGTTTGAACAACTAAGAAAACACACAGAACCGCCACAGTACATGTGAAAGAGTGTTTATTTATTTACAAGTGCTCAAGCAAACGCAGACCTAAAATGAACATCATAAATAAACAAAACAAAACAAAGAGCAAATTAAAATGCAAATAAAACCTGTCTTCTGTGATACCTATTCTCAGCTTTGGAATCCCCGCCCACTCCCCATTTAAGTCCTGCTGATACTTCTCTACTAAAATTGCCTTATTAGGTGCAACTTTGCTCTTATTTAGCAAAGAACAGAAGGTTCTGGTCTGCTCCTTCCCTGGGTTTCAGGAGAGAGAGTTTTTCTCTTTTCAAAGCAATCTTTCTCCCTAAATAAACTCCTTTCCGAGTGTGATCACCCACTGTGGTTCCTGCTTGGGAAACAGCCTCTCTCCTCTCTCTTGGTGTCTCTGAGACATGGTGGTGTCATTCTGCCTCAGCTGATGGGAACCCACCTTCTCCTGAGTAAGTTGCAGCATGACTTGGCACTCTGACATTTATAAAAACACCAACTCACTTTGTGAAAGCTGTCAGAATCAAAATGGAGTCACTAACGTTAAGAAAGTTCTGACAAATAGAGCCAAGGAAGGTTGTGAAGAGAGGGTTCTCATGCTTGTATGTCTGATAATGAAAAAGACTCTATAAAACCACAACCTTACAGAAAGACCACTGCAATCTTGCACAAAAAATACTTCTACAGGGACATCTGCCCAGCAACTGCTTGTCCAACCTCTGACTGGTGTCACTCTCGTTCTTGATCCTTGTAGCTGAAAATAATTATTTCAAAACAATTATGTCATCCTCATTTTTTCCTTTAAAAACTTTGTCTTCCTTTATCTCCCTAAATGCGCACATAGTTTACTATGGCATACGTATTCCCATTACGATGTTCCCATTATTCTGTTCCCAAATAAACATCTTTTCTCTGTTTATTATTTAGCTCCAGGACTTCTAAGCATAACCATTAACAATGCTGCACTTTACCTGAGCCCAGTGATCCCACAAAATAGTGATGGTTAAAAAATCCCCCCGGCTGTCTTGTGTTCCAGAAAACAGCTGCCTGCAAAGAGCTACCCCCGGGACTTAGATAAGACTCGCAGGTGCTCCCTGTTTTCTGAGGACAAGACCAGACCCAGACTAGCTAAGACACATTCTTGGCTTCACAAAGGATTAGCTGAACTGCTTGTCCCCAAGTATCCCTCGGAACAAAATGTTTTGTAACCAAGGTTGGGTCAAGCTGCTCTCCTGCCCCCAGCTACCAGAACATTGGGCTGCTCCTTCCCTGAGCCGCACACAGCCGCTCCTGAGGACAGACTCCCTGTAGGAGAAAACCTTGTTTTGACTAACTCTTGAGACCCCTGCAGACCTATGGCCAGAGCACTCTCCCTGTTCCGACAGTCCCTCCCCCTTCCCCCCTGCAGGAATCCTTTTGAATAAAGTCTCTCCTTCCGAAGTATAGATTATTTTTATGTGACACCATCGACAGCCGGTGGTATCTAAGTGCTGCTGCTCTAAGCATTATCAGCATCTACGCAAAGACATCTCATTACACACTATGTGAATTAAGAACTCAATCCCAGGCCGGGCGCGGTGGCTCACGCCTGTAATCCTAGCACTCGGGGAGGCCAAGGCGGGCGGATCGTTTGAGCTTAGGAGTTCAAGACCAGCCTGAGCAAGAGCGAGACCCCGTCTCTACTAAAAATAGAAAGAAATTATATGGACAGCTAAAAAATATATATATAGAAAAATTAGCCGGGCATGGTGGCGCATGCCTGTAGTCCCAGCTACTCAGGAGGCTGAGGCAGAAGGATCGCCTAACCCCAGGAGTTTGAGGTTGCTGTGAGCTAGGCTGACGCCACGGCACTCACTCTAGCCCAGGCAACAGAGTGAGACTCTGTCTCAAAAAAAAAAAAAAAAAAAAAAAGAACTCAATCCCAGAATGAACTGAGGCTCCTAGAAATGAGTATGGACAAATGGATATTTTTTTAGCTACTATCAGAGTGAAAAGCTTATCACTTTGTTACCTATTTCACAAATATACATAAAAAATTCTCAAGAAATAATGGTATTAGTCACATAATTTTCTCAGCCTACCAATAAGAATGTAGTCTATCTCCTCCAGAAGCAGCCAAACGGGAACCAAAGCTAAGAATGTTTTCACACAGTGGTTTGGGTTTCATAATGTGGTGTCATTTCCCCACAAGACTGTATGTATTAGGTGCTCCATTTCTCACCCAGAGCAAGAAATGATATTGAGCAAAGACAAAATAGGTCACAGCAAAATTGGAAACAGATAAGTCTTGGTGTAGTTCTTCTTTTCTCATATTTCCAGTAGAAATGTTCTACCACACACGCCAGTTTAGTAATCCCAAACAAAGCCCTGTGTGGTAAAAGAAGCCGAGAAAGAAAGGGAGGAAGACTGCTGGGTTCCATTTTCAGAGCCGGTGAGAATAGTAGACGAGACACGACTGAAATAAAGGGATAAATTGGCTACCAAGAGCAAAACACAGCAAATAGCGAATGAGAATCATGTAAATAAACAGAGAGACTTTTGTTGTGTGGTGTTGAGAAAAGCGGTGCTTCATGAGACCATTTTACTGTAACGTCTTCCCAATAATTAAAGTTCTCTTTACTGTAGCCATTTTTGTGAAGAGAGTAATATTCATTCTCTCCTCTTCCTTTTTTTTCTTGGAGGAGCAGGTAGTTGGATGCAGAGAGAAGGATAAAAGCTGTTTGACTCTGCCCAAGACTGAAAAGAAAGATTTGGAGAGTGCCTAGTTTCACCCAACCAGGCAACAGAATGTTATAAATAAGATGCCAAATACCCCACAGAAGTGCAGAATCCCAGTGACATTCGAGACCTGGATTCTAGCTGGTCCCACCCATATTATGGTCACATAAACCCTCCGTTACGTTCTGCCTTTTGACTGAGCTGGTTGTACCACTTGCACCCAACAGCCCTAACACACACCTGCTGCATGGTCACCATCACAACAATCGCCATCTACCAGCGCTCGGTAGGTACCGGCCACTCTACTAAGTGCTTTGGATGTACAACCAACCAAAGGGAGGTCTGACCATGCCCAGAAGGAATCTGAGGCTTAAAGAAGTTAAGTAAGTTGTCCAAAGTCACACACTACGAAGGGAGTAAGGACATGAACCCAGGATCATCGGGATCTTAATCACTCCGTGAGTCAGTTTCCCAGGACACCAGGTCTGGGACCTGCACCCTGTGGATGTGTAACAGATGTGCCCCTACACTGGCCTCTCTGCTCTCCCTTGTCTCAGCTTTCACAGCAGACTAGTCCTCCATAACACACACACGTGCATGGACACATGCACACGCATACACACACACACACAGAGTAACACAGTGTGAATCAGGTTGCCATCGGGTCTTGGATTATGATCTGCTTTGTCTCTTAAGTTGACTTTCCACCTCTCTTCACTAACCCATTATGTATATTTCAGCCATCAGAGGACAATCCCCCTCCCCTTTTTGCAAGTTCTTGGCTATAAATACCTCAAGGTTACTTTCTTGTGTTTTTTGTAATAGTGACATGGAAAAAAACAACAGCAAGCAGAAAGATTGTGGTAAGCAGGCTATTACAGGTTGAATGGGTCCCCAAAAAGATGTGTTGGCATTCCAGCCCCCAGGGTAACTGTGAGCTTATTTGGAAATAGGGTCATTACATGTGTAATTAGTTAGGATGGGGTTGTCAGGTTTCAGTCTGAAATGCCGGTTCTTAGTGCGCCCATGGCCAAAGAATGACCAGAAACATCAAAGTAAGGCAAGCATGAAAATGAGGTTTATTGAGGAGAGAAAGAAAGGATTATAGAGCAAGATATAGGCTTATGGAGCATGATACATATGCCACAGACGACAACTAGACCCACCATCACAGCAAAGGGAGAACAAAAGGAAGCATGCAAAAGGGGACTTGGTTGTGGTCTGCGTCTTGTTTTATAGTGGCCAGATTGGGACCTCCCTTGTGGTTCAGAGGTCACCATGGAACCATTTTGATTGGACAGTTGGGAGTTGCATGACCTGAGTCTTACTGTGCATGTGGATCTCCCATGAGCCTCTCTGAAAGCCCATTTGGAGGGGGGTGAATCACAGCAGCACCCACTTTCGTCCCTAGGAGACCCAGCGTCCCTCACTGTCTACCTAACAGGGTCATCCTGGAATGGGGGGCCCTCAATTCAAAATCACTGTGTCCTTATAAGAAGAGGAGAATGCCTCGTGAAGACAGGGACACACGGGAAGAAGATGATCACAGGAAGACAGGGGCAGAGATTGGAGTGATGCTGCCACCAGCCAAGAAATGCCTAGAGCCACCAGAAGCTGGAAGAGGCCAGGAGGGATCCTCCACTACAGGTTTCAGGGGACGTGTGGCCCTGCTGACACCTCAATTTCACACTTCTAACCTCCAGAACCGGGGACACAGGGAATGTTTGTTGTTTTAAGCCACCAAGTTTGTGGTGCTTTGCTCCAGCAGCGGTAGGAAACTAACACACAGGGTGACCTAGAGAGGCTGAAAGCAGATAAATTAATTTACAGGCTTTTGTGTTTGGTACTTCTAGTATGAGATAAGAGGCCTCCAGCTCTGAGCCAGGGTGGTTGTGGGCAGTGAAAATAGACGACTTGTTGACTAAGAGGATTTTTTCCCATTAAATCATTAAGGAAAAGCTCTGCTTTAATATGGATTCAACTAGAAATTGGCAAAAGCAAGCACTTGAGTTAAGAATGCTCTGGAATTCAAATTGGAGCGCCATTGGCAGTTGCTTTCTATCTGCAAAGATAAATAAATATGGCATGTGCTTGGTTTCTGTTCCTGAGCAAAACATTGCCACGTCCCTCAAAGCACAGGATTTTGATAAAATTTTAAAACCTAGAGAAATAGAATCAACGGAATTCGATAATACAATCCAAAATTCTTATATAATGGGGACAGAAGACAAGTTCCTGAGGAGCTGGGTCTCCTAAGAGTTCACAGAGCCAGGTGGCACAGAGTAGGGCAACCCCCAACTGCAAGTTCAATGCTCTTCTTAATAAACAAGAAGAGGATTTAAAAATAGAAATGCATGGGGATAGACCAGCAAGCTTTATCCTTGGCAGGATAAAACATCTAGAACTTCCTTGCTGTAACAGGAAGTCCCTCCACACCTCCTGTGGATCACTGGAGGGATGGGAGTGCGGTAGATCCAGAGGAAGGAGTGAGAAGCATTATGTTTCCTTGGGGATGGGGTGTGCATACTCAGGGGAAGTAGTTTCGTGTGTGTGTGTGTGTGTGTGTGTGTGTGTGTGTTTCGGTGTAAGCTTTATTATTATTCAGATATGATGAGGCCAACAGATTAGGAGAGATGATTACCATTGAAAAGATTATTTGAAAACGTGGGCAAGAGCCTTTATTGTGGTTTCTGCAGCAAGAAACAAGCAAGGCAGGATAAACCGGCTTAGGGTTGGCTAGACTGAGTCATTTTCAGTGGACTCTGGGACATACGGGCTGTCCCCAGTTGTCCAGTACATGGCCCCGGGTGATTAGGGCAAGTTAAGGGCAGCCTGGAGTGTGAGAGCTCACTAAAGGAGGAGGTGGCGTGGGTGCTGGATTGGTTGGTTTGCGTATGGAAAGCACACCCTAACCCCAACCCCACGGCGGAGTCATTTACTACCTCGAGGAACTGGCTAACCCTAGGATGGGCAGTCCCTCCAAGGTTAGCAAAGCCCCAAGATGTCAAAACATCAAAAATACAGAAAATAAAAAGGTCTGGTTAATACAAATATCTAAGCCCGCAGCAATAAACTGCTAGGTTGGCCAACCTGGAAATAGAGGGGCGGGACCCTCAGGGGAGGGCTGAGAAGCAAGTCAGGAAGGGAGGAAGGCCCTGAATCTTTGGGAGCTAAATACTCCCAAAGTGCTCAGCCTCATCCTGAGCACTCTCCCGGGATGAGTAAGAGCCAGAACCTGGGACTGAGGAAAGGTGTGCAGAGCAGGGCAGGGATCTGGTGGGGTCCAGGCCTGGGAAACAGGACCCATCCCAGCACCCTTGGAGATAAGGAAGGATGGGAAAGAAAAGATCAGGGTTGCCAACCTCCAAATGTTTAAATAACTGTCGTGGCAGCTGACCTGTTTACTAAGGCAATCACCTGAGAACCATCAAGTCAAAGAGAGATGCTCCATCCCCTATATCACTTAGTAGAGGTGAAATGTTATTAATACGAATGTTTTCACCACCTCAGGCCTACCAGGGCAGATCAGAGCAATCACACAATGACTGCAAAGACTGGCTCATTAACAATTAAGGGGGTTGATTTTAAGTTTTTTGGTTCCTCAATTTTAAATACCTTTGTTTTTAAAATAGTCTTTACTGGTTGGATTAGAAAGTCCTGGAGAATTTGTAGTGTCCTAGATGACATCAATGTCTTTACCCTCAGGATAATCAATCATGAGGAAAGAGTCACACACTATTCCTGTGCTTCCGCAGGGATTTCACTCGCTTCTATTCCATTGTTGCTGGTTACCGTCAACTCCTCTGTGGCCCAGAGAACTTGGCAGAACACTGTGCTAAGAGATCTCACCAAATTTTAGCCTGGCTTTCTTTCACCTGTACTAAGTTGTGCTCCTAAAGGTGAGGTGACCCCAGCACCGCTGCTGAGTTTGGGTTTTTTTTTTTTTTTTTGCTGAAGAAAATGCAATGCTGCCAAATGGCAAAATGTTCATTGTCCCAATCCACGTTGCCAAACCATTTGCAGTAATTCTCCACTCACCCCCTTCTGAAATTGTCCATTTCTCCATAGCCCTCCTAGTGCCATTTTTGTTCCCCTCTTATTTCCCCATAACCCCCTTTTGTTCCCTCTCTGTTCTCCATTTCAAAACTTTAGTCATCTTTGTTTTAGTTGGAGTCCAGCACGGCTGATACTGGAGTCTCTCCCCTACTGCAGCAGTCTGAATAAAATCTGCCTTGCCACATTTAACAAGTGTCTAGTGCTATTTTTCTTCAACATTACTATACTAAAATAACCAAAATCATTTAGTCTTACCACCAAAGGTGTCTCGCCCTTTTCCCCTTAAACTTGCCTCAAGGCCCCTGCTACAAGCTACAGATCAGGAATTTAGCCTTCCTGAAGAATATCAAAAAAACAATGATAGCCTCCATAGAGCACTGTTCCAGGTATTCACGATTCCCACGGTGAGGTGACATCACCCCCTGTCAGACGGGGCCAGAGGACTGAGGGAGGATCCGGGGCTCCCGTAGCCCAGAAGCAGACGACTTGTAACAGCCACCTACTGCCCTGAGCTCCAGCACAGGAGGAACTAGTTGTGTAGGACTAAAGGGGACTGAAAAGGGTAACTTAGTGGTGGTTAGTGTCCTTTTTCTTACAGGAGGCATAGGAAAAACCCTTTCCTTTCGTCTCCATCTATCTTTCCTTTCTAAAACTTAGCAGACTAATCCTGTACTGCAAGAAAACACTCGTTGGATGGTATGTTTCTCCAAATCTCTCTTCAGAGTTCAGGAGAAATACCCTCTGGAAGATCTTGGTAAAAGTTACAAGCTAATGAATCAACAAAGGAACTTAAGGATGATGAGCATGTAGCAAACACTGGCTATAGATTGGCTTTGTCTGCAAAACTGATCCAAACAATCACGGTGCCTTTGCCAAGTTCCTTTACTTTTCATGGCAATGTAGTTATTTGCGTAGGTTCAATAAGAATCTGTCTTTGTGATGATATAATTGGGTAAATCAAATGTGTAACCTTTCCAAAAATGTCTCGTTTAAATCCCATTTCATTAGATTTGACCAGTTCATTATTAAGGAACAAGGACTACATACTTCAAGTGTGGAAATGATGCCTCCGAAATCCTCCCAGAAAACTGTTCTAAAGCCTGGCCCGTGGCTTATGGAGTTCCAGCCTTCCAGGAAGTCAAGACTTGCACCCCTTGGCTGGCCAGAACAAGCAAACATGAGGGTCTCAGAGAAAGAGTTATACGCACTGCAAGGGCAAACCTCGTACATGTTCTTGGTTCCTAGACTAGACATAGATGAACTAATAAAGGCAAGAGAGAATATTTCTGGCATAATAAAAGTGATCAAAAATATGATTCCAGGGGCTTTGTAAAGGAGTCACAGTTACAAGTTCGTTCCTTAACCTTAATATCTCATGGCCAAGTATACGACAAGGAGGTCTTTGGGTAATAACCATTACTTCTTTTTGTACCTATGTAAATATAACCAACCAAATTAAACATCAAGTTAATTATACTGAATCAGAAAATCTAGAACAGACATACTTGGTCAAATTTATGCCTTCAGAGGAGAATTTGCTCATAAGACAACCTGAAAAAAATAAAACTGACATTCTCATCCTTAGCTTAGCCCATTTTGACACAAAAAGATGGCAACTACCAGAGCCCAGAAAAGATTTACATTTTTAAAAGCCATGCCTTGCCAGAGATAAGCCTTGAGTTACAGGCCATTCTAAAGCTGTACAGCCAGAGATAAGCTGTGATCCTGTTTCCTATTATCAGAGACAAGACTTTAAATCAAAACAGAACTGTCAACTGCTATGTAATAATTCGAGCTATAAATACAGAGCTCTCTCACTATTCTGGAGCCCAGTTGCTCTGAAATCTTGCTTTAGGCAAACAAACTTCGACTAGGAGATGGAAAATTATCTGAGTGGGTTTTTTATTTGGGGAGGATAGATTTCTTTTAAAAAGACACAATAAAAATTGACTTGGAAGGAATAAAAACAATTAAAAGAATGGTTTGTAAAGATTTTATTGTAGTGTTGAGGAAAACCAGAGCTGCACAGCAGTTAAAGCGGTAGAAACAGATTTTATTCAGGAACTAATACAATGGGGGAAAAGAGACCTCAGTATAGAACTGGGCTCCCTTCCAAGTGCAGCATCGGCAAGGGGGAGATTTACAGCGAAAGTGCAGGATGGGGGTCAGTGGATGGAAAATGACGAAGAGGGAACATGTGGCTGAGGGGGAGAATTCCAGTTCGACAGACCTAACAGCATCCCTGCACAAGCAGGCCAGGGTGACCAGATGTCACCTGGGGGAGGGTGGGATGGAGAACCTGAGCAGATCTCCATCTCTTACCTTAGCAGGATTCTTGCTACAAGTGGCCTCTTGAGGATGAAGCCCAGAGAAGGGGCCAAGTCAATAACGGCTCAGAGCATCGAGTCTAGAGTTTGGTCAAGCAGAGTCAGCAGGCACCATGCTGAGCTGGCAACCTGACAACAAAGTCTCTCACACTTGGGGATTTCTGCCGCCTGCAACAAGAAAAGTCGTAAAGAAGTCTGTAATTGTCGGTGCCTCCCTGGAGTTCTGGAGTGTAGACAGGTAGGCTCCGTCAAGGGAAGGTGATATTTACCAGTCCAGGAGAGCCAAGAACAGGAAAGAAAGAAAAGAAACCACAAGGGGAGCAGGGGGGTCCCGCAAGGAGAACGCTCCGCTGTCAGCAGGACTGGGCCACTCCACCACTCGCTCACTTTCTCTGATATTAAAACTGATCCCAGGGGACATGTAATCCAGAAACACTGCCTTCTGTGGAGCAGTTTTCAAAGCAGAATTCCCCTCTGCAAGCTTGGGCAAAACAATTCCATGGGGGAAAGAACAGCCCAGGAGGGCCAAAACACAGACTGGCTTCCTGCCTCCTCCATCCATCCCAGTTGTGACCTCCCTCAGGGGTAGCCCCGCTGTGTGGGTTGTCCCGCCTCTGCCCTGCAGCGACTGGCCATTCTCTGCCCTGCAGAAATACCATCACTCCTGCCTGGGCAGCGGGTGCTGTGCATGCTCCAAAATGAGAACTCTTGAGAGAAACTCATTTTCTTTCTGAACCCAATGGAGACCTGCATGTGCAGACGCAAAGGAGTAATGCACTGTAGACCATCTCTTTTTCTGTTGTGTGGAAAACAAAAGGTAGCAACTGAAGGTAAGGCATTTTGGAAACGTACTCAGACCTAAAGACTTAATGTCTAACAATTTCTGAGTGCACCGGATACTTTCAAATAGAAGCTGTTCGGCCCCAGGCTGCCTGGCTTTCTCCCATTGAACCTGGATACTGGTTAAAACTGGCTGCTGGCGGTTACTAGCTAATATTTATTAAGCCTACTTGTAGCAAAGAAGAAACAGATCAGGACTTAGGAAGGAGAGATTTTTATTCAAAATAATTCCTACAAGGGAGGGAAAGGGACTATTGCAATAGGGAGAATGCTCTGACCATAAGGTCTGCAAGTGTCCCAAAATCAAACAGAAAAGGAGTTTTCTTTGATAGGGTAAAGGAGGAGGTAAGCAGAGATCAGCAGAATCTTTGGGGGGAAACTGAACAAGCAACGGGAATGACTCGTGGGGTCTGATGGGAAAAGCTGAGTGCAATGTGTTCAGCTGATTTTCCCAAGGGAAACTGATGGGGGACACAGGCCACTGTTTTGTGTTTGCTTAGGTTTGGGGGTAAGCAGAGCTCAGGGGTTTGTGGGAAAAAGAGGCCCATTAAATGTGGTCAAGACAAAGCAGAGGGTAAGAAATGGGCAGCTGTGACCTCCTGGTCAGGGCTTATCACGTGGCAAACACTGGGTTAAAATCCCCGTCAAGAAGGTGCTATTATTTGCCCCTGTCTTGCAGAGAGAAAGCAGATTCTGGACATTTAAGGGTGAAATTAAATAGTTTGACCTTAAAGCTGTTGAAACTTTAAATTATTTTGAGCCTTGAGAGAAATGTGGCTATGTGGCTTGCGTCAGGCAGCATGCAGCTGCAACTTCTGCTTCTCCAATTATAGATTAACTCCCTTCCCTATTCTTGTAGGGCAGATGATTAAGAAAGGCTGAAAGGCACCAGAGATAAGACCTCCCTGGAGTCCATTTCCCCTCCTTCCGGAATATTAAAGCAATCCTCCTTGGAATGTAGCAAACTGCAGCCAATCAAATCACTGTAATGTACGTATTGGCTTTATGTGGGCAATGCTGCAACTCTGCTGAATTTCTCTATCTGTGCCTGCCTAAGTAAAACCTTAACTTCCCCACTTTGGAGCACTGATCCCGTTCTTTTGCAGTCTGTGTTACCTGGGTGGCTATCCTCAAGCTTTGCACTCGAATGAACTCTGTACTTAATCGTATTTTCTGAACCTCATTATTTAAGGTTAACACGAGCAGTTTTCCCAGAGTCACACGGCTGGTAAAATCCATGTAGACTCTTGTTACCTGAAAGAGAAACCATCAGAAATATGATATCTTGATGTAATGTGAGAGAGCTGGACCTTTTCTTTAACCTCACTCTCTATATCATGTTCAGCACATGTTTTGGGTGTGAATTAGCGAATATGGATGGGGAGGGGTATAATCTATAAATCCACCTCCACCCCACTTAATCTCACGAAGTCCTTTCATAGCTGATGTCATACAATTAATAATTTCACTGTCCTTTTAAATCTTAAACTAAGTAGGCTTTGGCTGCGCTTTCTCTCCCCCACCCCGTTGTCTACTAAGCTGCCCTAGAACACTCCAGAACCATCACAGAAAGGTGGAGCCAGGAGGAACTTAACACACCTACCTGCCTTTCTGATGAACTTCCCCAGGGAGAGAACAGGGAGGTAAAGAACCCTTCCCTGCCAAGTCCACCTTATAAAGGATTATGCAGCCAGCCAGAGGATGCCCTGGCCATGTGGTGTCAGCCACTGTGACTTCTACATGCATGAGGGGCACATAAAAATCTGAGTGTGCTTGTCCTCATGGCTGGCCACCTGTTCCACCACCAACAGCACTGGGGGCTCCTTGGAGAGGTGCCTGCTTCCTTCCCTGCCCTGGGAGGAGGCTGACCTCTATGCCAGTAAACACTAGCAGTCTCTCAGCTGTCTCAGGACCCCCTTGGTTCAAGACAGTGAAACTGAGTGCAGCTCCCCTCATCCAAGTGCACTAAGTACAAACCGCTGTGCAGTCACTGGCTGGTAAGAGATTAGATTTGTGTTTTATACAGACACAAAATCTCAACTCTGGATCTTGAAAGTCCTGCACCCAGAGAAGGACAACACCCGGAAGCAACAAAACCACAATTATAAAGTCTGACCCCTGAGGCCCTTCCAAAAATAATCCCACATTCAGAAGGGATTGTTCCCCAACTGCCTTCACACACCCAGCACCTTCCAAGTTTCTTTCTAGTTGCACAAAATGCCCCGTGGAAGCATCCTGGAGTTAGGCCTCCTCACAAATTGTCTTGACTGAGCAAAATCTGGCAGCAATATAAAAATGAGGTCTCAGAGATCCTGGGTCACAGACAGGTACAAATCAATCTGAACTCTGGTTGGACCAATGAACAGAAATATTAATAGTACCTGCTCCTACTTGACTATAAACTCGATGGGAATGGGACCAAATCCACCTTGTTCACCATTGTATCAACAGCACCTCTCAACGTGCCCAGCACACCACTAGCAATTAGTGTGAATCTGTGGAAGGAATAAAAGAATAAAGGAATGAATGCATCCTGCCTCATAAGGTTTTTGTGAATATCAAATAAGATCATGTGTGAATTATAAACTACACTTCTCTGCAAATAACAGCTAAAAATAAATTAGCTGTTATTGTTACTCTCAGAGGTCTATACTCTAGGCATGGTTTATCACCACAATTAAAATGAACCATCTTGATCATAGAAATCATTCTCCAGAAAGAGCATATTTTTTTCTCAAATGATAAAAATGGAAGAAATATCTTATTTTGAAAGGCTTAATATTTAAGTCACTTGCATATGATAATAAATAAACACATTTTATATTAAAGGCATAAAATACCATGTACAAAAAATTAACATTAAAATTAAAAGTATTTTCAATCGTTACAATCAGCACAGAGAAATAAAGATGATAAATGTCTTATAAATAAGAGTCTGGCCATGTTCCTTCTCTCCTTAACAAATGCACACATAAACACCCCCCCCACACAAGTCAAAATAAAAAAGTCTGTAAGCCATTGTTAGATGCTACAAACTGGGAAGCTAAATCGTTCTCCCAGAATGGAGGGAGAAGTTACTAGAAGCAGTAAGTGATGGCTAGAATTAGCCATTTCCGGGAACCTTCCCAGAAACAAGCCATTTCACAGTGTGATGGGGGGAAAATTTATGGATGACTTGGGTGCCCAGAAGTAGCCAACATAAAATGTAACTAAAGTAAATTAAGCTGTCACCATAACTATGACACATAGAAATTGAGGGGTGCTAACATGGTAGGTTTCTCTAAGGCAATGTTATCACAAAAAGGAGTGTTGGGGCTTAGAATTTGTCAGCATTTGTGATGCACAGTCCCAGGGAGGAAAACTCTGTGGCCGACGGTCATTAGCTAGGTAGGGGACTCTATTAATAAAGAAAACCACAAGCAGCCAGCAGAACCCGCCACCGCAACTCATCCTGAGTCTGTGCTCAGCAAGCAACCTTCTGGTGGCTGATTTTCTTCTCTAGGTGCCTTGATACTAGGAGCAGCCCCAAGATTTTTCTTCTTTCCTGTTCTCAAGGGGTTTGTCCTAGGGCTGCATGCTTCACTTGTAGCAGGCAACGTTACTGCGTTCGCACTCTCCTGCCTGGACAGACCACACAGCCATCGCCTGGGAACCAAGGAACAGAGAGGCCACTTTTTGGCAGACAGCCAGAAACACTCAAGAGCAATTCATTCCTTTTTCCTTCACCTTCTGGAAGGAGAATGTGTCCTCTCCACATCATCCTGCCCCAGCTGGTGTACAACGATTGATCTGACATTGTTCCCAGATCAAAGGGGTTGGTTGTTGTGGGCTCGGGAGAGGGGGGACTTTGTGTGTGTTTTTCCCACTTCTGATCACTTGCCAGAGCACTGGCAAACACACCATTCTGCCTCCTGCTCTGGCAGCCCAGCCTTGCTGAGATCTCAGGCTGAGGACAGGCTCTCTTCAGAGCAAATGTAGATTTCTCTCTCCTACACACTTACTTGAGAGGCATTTTTCTTTAATTACAATAATTTCTGATTTCCAGCATATATTCTTTCAACCATAGCAGTAGACATGTTAAAGCTGTAGACAATCGCAAACTTAAATGGATCGAGTTCTCAAACTTTGAGAGTCAGTTGTTTGAAATTCTTTGTTGAAATTTAATATAAACCAACACATGAAAGTAAACAGAACAGAGACACCTTCCAACTTCAGAGCTGTCTGGACAGAGAGGACTCTGACTTAAGAGACAAAGGACTTACTGTCAACAGAAGAATGGGCAGACACTTGGCAAATAGGGTGCCCAGATTCCTTATAAAAGATGTTCAATTATTACATTTGTAGATATTTATGCATATATTTAGAATTTTAAAAAACTCAAAAGCTCATGTGGCCATTTCAGTCATCAAACAAACAAAAAAACAAATAAAATGGAAAAGGAAACCATTCTTGAATTACCTTGACTGCCAGGACTTGAGGGGTAGCAAGTCAGGTTTGAGGTGGTGGGGGTGGGAACGTGGAGACCTTTGTGGATCTTCCAGAGGGACTCAGGGACCTTCGATGTCTTTAGAGGACCAAACTCTGGCCCTTTCTCCCATGCTCCACTCTCCTCCGTGCAGCTGCCTCCTCGTTGTTGGTCTAGAGTCATGACTGAGAAATGCTTCTGCCCATAAATGGAATGAAAGAGGAGACCACATTGGAGGTTGTGTTTACTAGAAGAATCTGAGCAAAAGCCAAGAGAGATGGTCCTTGAGAACAGGGTTAGAAAGGAGGTGAATGCTTGGAAAACACTCGCCTGTGAGCAGAACTTGAAGCAAGGCTGGACAGAAGAGACAGCCCCTGCACGTGCACAAACCCATGAGGAGAGAAAAGTTTTAAGTTCTTCTTTACTATCTTACAAGGATTCCTAGAGAATCAGAATTTTTCCTCTCTACTCTCCTAAAGGAAGAAGACATTAAAATAAAAGCCAAACCTTCAAAGTTAGCATTTAGAAAAACAATTAAAACTCACTATGGGGAGGGGTAAGTGAGTGACCCATGGGATTGAAACCAATCCCTGATTCCTCTTCCTTCATCACTGCAGCCACCAGCAGGAGCATATGCTGCTCCCCAGGGGTCTGCTTCTCCACGACGGCTGGGCTGGGTCAGCTTGCTTTGGCCACCTGCTCCAAGCTGAGATAGGCTGGACCATTCAAAGAGAACACAGGCGGCATGGGACCTGCCCGGTTCACCTTGGGTCCTTTCCTATTCCATCTACTGAGTAAGATTTCACCAGAATATTCCAAAGGGCACAGCTTTGGGCTCTTCTAGCCACTCCCCTCTCCTGCCAGGTGGGTATCAGCCCATGATTTTTGTTATTAGTCTGCTAGAGCTGTCATAACAAAGTACCACAGACCAGGCAGCTTTATAAATAGAAATGTTTTTCTCACAGTTCTGGAAGGTAGAAGTCTGAGATAAGATATCAGCAGAGTTGGTTCCCTGTGAAGATCATTAGGAAAGGATCTGTTCTGGCCCCTCTCCTTGGTTTATAGGTCATCTTCCCCCTGTGTCTTCTCATCACCTTCCCTCTATACGTGTCTGTGTCCAAATTTCCTGTTTTTATAAAGACATCAGTCATACTGGATTAAGGTCTGCATTAATGACCTCATTTTAACTTAATTATTTCTGTCAAGACCCTATCTCCAGATATGGTCTCATTCTGAAGGAGGATTAGGACTTTGTCTTAGTCTATTTTCTGTTGCTATAACAGAATACCTGAGACTAGGTAATTTATAAAGAAAGAGGTTTATTTGGGCTCACAAATCTGAAGGCTGGCAAGTCCAAGACCAGGCAACTGTGTCTGCTCAGCATCTGGTGAGGGCCTCATGCTGCATCATAATATGGCAGAGATGCAGAAGGGGAATCCAGTGTGGACTAGAAAGGGCCAAACACGAGGGGCAGCCTCACTTTATAACAACCCACTCTCAGAGAAACTAATCCAAATTCATATTGTCCAATCACCAAAACCACAAATCAGATGGAAACAAGAGAAAACCACTAATTAGAAAGAAGAAAACACAGCTGTTCTACAGAGAATAGCACAAAGAAGAGGAAAGAGACTTCTGCTTCAGGTCCAGGCATGAGGATTCAGCCAAGAAAGCAGAACAGCTACCATAAGACCCCAAACTGCCATTTGTTTCTATGCTTAATAATGTCAGGTGCTCAGAATCAAATCAGAATTATGCCTAGATATAACCAAGCCAGATATTTGAATATCTATTTAAAAATAAAAAAATTTAGTGGTCTATTTATTCACTCTGTAAAAGAATACTTTGCTTAGAAAACAAATACAAAATGATACAACATTATTTATGGACTGACCAAGGGAGTATAACCTGAATCTAATCATGAGGAAACATCAAACACACACAAAATGAGGAACAATCAATTTTTAAAAGGGGGAGAGGACTCTGTGTTCTTCAAAGATATCAGTTTCATGAGAGATAAATTAAGGCTGAAGAACTTTTCCAGATTTAAGAAGATTAAGGAGACATGATACCTAAATGTCATCCATAATTCTGAACTGGCCCATACTGAAGGAAACAAGAAAATTCTATAGAATTTATCAGGTCAATTGAAAAAACTGAAATACAAATGGAAAATTAGACAAAATACATCAATATTAAATTCCCTCAAGTTGATAACTAAACAGTGGTTAGAAGAGGATGCTCCATGTATCATAGATCCAAATGTAAGAGCTAAAACTATAAAATCCTTAAAAGAAAATATAGGCATAAACCTTCATGAACTTGGATTAGGCAATGGTTTCTTAGCTATGAAATGCACAAGTGACAAAAGAAAAGTAAATTGGACTTGATCAAAATTTAAAACTTTTATGTTTCAAAAGACTCCATCAAGAAAGCGAAAATTCAACCCACGGAATAGGAGAAAATATTTGCAAATCATACGTCTGATAAAAATTTATATCCCAATTATCTAAATAACCCTTACGACTCAACAATAGAAAGATGTATCTGATTTGTTTTTGTTCTCCTTCACACAGAAGGGAAAACGTGCAGGCTATGCAGGTGTGGGTGTGGGACTTCTGATGAGCGGATCACACTCACTGCTTATTCACCAGTTCCTCTTCTGCTTTCAATATTTGACTTGCCACAGCAGAAATCTCTGTTTTTAAAGCCTTTAGGCAAAAGCCTTCCAGGAGGACAGGAGAAGAGACGGACTGGGCAGTTTGGGGAGGTAAGGAAGTGAGGAGTTCATACAGCAACACTGAGCTCTTTGGTTGGGTTAGATACCGTGTGCATTTGCTCGTGACTTTCTTCATCAGGGAACAGTCTCTCAAAGTTGCTGACCAGTCTCGAAGCAAGAACAGACCCAAAAACAAGTGCCAGGGAGATGTAACATTTTGGGTGCTCTTAACTGAATACTGATTAATAACTTTGCCTGAAACTTTTTCTCACTCTGGCTGGGTGATCATGTTTAAAGGAAGTGTTGCAATGTGATGTTTTTTGGAGCATGTGATTTCAATACATATTTTATGTCATTCCATCCCGGCTTACAATGATGTAATTCTCAGAAGACAGAAAGTGGATACATTCCTCCCTTGTTATTGGATCACCAAAGTGATAGAATCTTCGTGAATATTTATATCTTTCCAAATTCCATCTGATGGGCATGAAATATAAACAATTAAGCTTTGTATCAAGCTGCGTGGAATGGGTAACTTGATATTGGTGGGGCTATGACAAAGGTGAAGTATCAGACATTATAGTTGGCCTCTCCTTTATGATCTGAAAACTGAGGAATAACACAGATTATGATGATTTCAACATCCCCACAGAGCATAGGAAATACAGACAGAGTAGAAAAATGTAACCAGAGCAGTTGTCAAAAAAGCACAACTCAGAGGGCCCAATCCTGCCTGCAGCCTATTTTTGTGCAGCCTGCAAGCTAAGAATGGTTTTGACATTTTTAACTATTATAAACCAAAGAAGAAGGTGCTACAGAGACTATATGTGGGGCAGCAAAGCCTAAAATATTTGCTATCTGGCCCTTTACAGAGAAAGTTTCCCAATCCCCGAACTCTAGTGTCATGGAATAAAGATGTAACTAAATTCCCTCTGCTCTAGATAATGTTGATGTCACTGACATTTGCAAAGAGAAAAATAGAGGCAACTAATCTAAACAGAGCAGGAGATAGGCATGTGTAATAGCCATTAGCTACACACCCTACTTGCCATATGGGCAGCTGGTAAATTGCACATAAAAAGATGCTTTCTCACTGTTGCGGAGGGAGAAGCAACTCCTGCCACCCCACCCCAAAAACCACCATCGTATATTCCTCCCTCATCCTAGTAGTAGTGATCCTATGGTCACTAAAGAAAACAGCCCATTGTCACCTGACTGTTTCCTTTTCTGCAAGCAAGTGTCCCAGATGAACAATTCCGGTGCTCTAGTAAAAGCCCTCATCTCCTGAGATGCTCCATACACCAGTCACCTGCAGCCATTTGTCTGCTTAATTGCTCTGATCTGAAAGCAAAGTAAAACTCTCCTGTCCCCAAAGGCCCAAAGATTGCATCCCCGATAGACACCTAGGTTAGCTCCAAAGGTGCCTGGAAGAATGTAAATTTATTCCA